>JAWPHD010004358.1:0-189970 GCA_037043455.1 Cyrtodaria siliqua
CCATGAGCGAGTGTGGATTTATTAAACGAGTTGGCAAAAATATACAATGCGCGGCTTGTCGAGCATCAAATAATGTTTGCTGAAGAGTTTAAAAAATAATAGTTGATTTTGTGAGATTCACACAAAACCCATACAAGTTGATGGTAAAATGTTCACATTTCTCCGTGATGTCAATTTACCTATATATTAATACCGTATTTCCTCTATTAGAAGCGCCTTCCCTAATAGAAGCGCCCCCACCTGTTTTAAGAAACCGTACCGTCTTCAAAAATGGATTTGATTAAATTAAAAGTTCCTAAAAAACATACACTGTTTTTACTGCTAATGGATTTGATTACGGGAGTTTGACGGAAATGTGTATCATAAAGATGCAGAGTGATAACAGTAATATACTCAGTACATTGTCAGGTATAGGTTTAGTCAATACCGGTGTAACATTAAAAGATCGCCGTACCGCAATTCTACAAGGAAACTGTCGGGGTAGGGAGGGGAGGGGGGAAGGAGGTGAAATATATTGAAAATTTGTATCATAATAGTAGTGCCTCTCTTCGCACTTTCCATAGCGCCTGCGAGCTACTGTTAGAGGAAATACGGTATATTCGACAGCCCAAGTTAAATTTCCTTTAAAAATAAAAGGAAAGTCGATTCATGTGAAATTCCATGCATATATCATATGGCTTATATATTTTTCACCACCATCCTTTTTAGCAACTTGTTTTGTTCATTTCAGAGACACATCATCTGGTTTCCAGATGCCCTTCGTTCTTCAGATACCAATGCAACCCTGAAAGACATGGATTTAACCAAGAAAGTTGACTTTAATGTGATCGCAAGATTCTAGACTCCAGGAAATATATTAATTTAATTAGGCCAAATCAGAAACGCGGTTATTTTTTCTTCGGCCTTATGCGTCACAGTGTATACTTGTTACTGCGTATCCCGCTTGAGATGTGTTCGCCTGATCATGATGGTGATCATGATGGTGACCTCAATTTGGCAATCCCGAGGACCATGAGGACTGAGCAGACGTTATTTTTTTAAAGAATGAAAAATGAACATATTTATACCTCACAGAGACTCACTATATAATGTGTAAAGCTGTTAAAAAACACCAAATGTATACAATGTCATACTGCTCACATTCAAAAAAACTTTTGGTGTTTAATATCATTTTAACATATTTTTTTAGGCCATATATGATGATTGATTTTTTTTTTGTAAGTATGAAGTAAATTTCATTATTGTAGTATTTAATAGATGTTAAGTTTATAAATATAATATAAATAAAATATTGTATTATTTATTCTTTTTTTTGGTTCGGAGTTGGATCTATGTAAAACAAAAACAGTTTCCATTTGCGTACAGTCATGTATCTGAAACTGAAAAACTGCCTTTTGGGAACACAAGGTCATTTTAATCTATTTATTGTTTATTCAAGCTTTTGTAATTAAAGTGACACATGGGCCGATGATGGCAATCTTGAAGTGTACATCAGGCACTGAAATTAGCATCTCGAAACGTTTTGCTGTACTTAGCGGTACTCGTCTGAGAAAGCAAATGTCACTGGTCTAGCCTGCTCAAGTAAAATTCATCGGGTTGAAGAGTGCATAAAAAATATCCGCATGACGGATATATTTACATGAGAACTAAACACTTATTTTTGTGTCAACTGCTAAGGATGGCAGACACTTATCGATCACTTTGTCCGTCATCCGTCCGTCATGCTTTAACCTGCAACTTAACCGTGGCTATCAATTGAAAAGTATTTTAATTATGTTCATGCAACTTCACACACATCTTCATCTCAAGGAATGTTGTTACACATGTGCAATACCTCTTACCTTCATTTTGGCAGAGTTATGCCCTATTTATCAGCCTAACCTGCAACCTAATCTTGGAAATAAGCAAACAGCACTGTGAGCAGGCGAAGCAAGTGTTCATGGATGATGCAACACACTTCTAGTTCAAGGTCGACTTAGTGACCGCTTTCCACTAATTAGTCTGGAAACTGATATTTCCATGTCTATACTAGTTTGACATATTTAAGCCGTTATATTTGTTTTGTCAAGTGTCAGTGTAGACTATAGTGGACAGTGCGGTGCACTTAAAAGCACAGGATCCGGGTTCAAGACTCAACGGTGCCACTGAGTTTCCTCAGTGTGTTTGTCATTTCCAATTAGCCGCGTCCATCGTAAGGGGACATAAATCCTCATATATCGAAGTCTATTCTCCGAGCATGTTTAATAAGCAAAAGTAGGAGTAGGGCGGTTTCCCAGATTCCAATGAGACACCTATACTGACCAGATCCGCCTTTTTATTTTGTTTATGGGTGGGGTGAGTGATGGTGGTGGTGACGGGCAGGAGGGGCCGGTGAGGGATAACCAGTGAAGTAATACTTCACTGGGATAACCAAATAAATTGGACTGCAGCTTTGTTTTAGTATTTAGATTTTAAATATGGCTGCATATAGTGATGCTCGCCAATAAAAAATAAATAAAAAAAACATTAACACACCAGCGGGTGGCCACCATCATTCCAGATTGGCATTCAAAATGCACACCGAGAAGTTGAACAGCGGTCAACCTTTTTAAATATAGGCTACAGACTACTTTTGCTACAGACTACTTTTCAGACTTTAGCGTGAGCGCCTTCACCGAATACCGAATACGCACCTGTAGACGTTCAATGACTGACTGACACTCGTTATATTTTTTGACCGACAGTGCAGTGTCAAAAAATTTATCGTTTTAGCGTGTAATTTTGATAAAGAAATACCATGATGTTCGTAACATGTAGTACACGTCATGTATTATTTAAGCTTAAACAAGATATTTTTAGTATCTCCTTGTATTTCATTAGGAAAGAACACAAGTGTTGCCATTTTTAAACGCATTTTAACAATGGCATCTCTTACGAGTTATTTCCCCTCACTTCGAAATTTTAAATGGGTGAATCTCGCAATTTCTCGCGCAATAAAGCATATAAAAGTCAATACAGCAGAAGATGACGAAACTTAAAGGGGAACTGAAATTTTAATCATGTAAACTTGTTACAATCTTCCAGATTACGCGTTTAAAAAAAAGAAAATGGCGGCCGTTTCATTTTTTTTTACGTTGACGGAAAATGACGTACTACTTTCCGTTGTCATGTGTTGCTATGATAAGTGGACGGCGGAGCTAAAAACCACTCTGCTTCCCACCTGATAAACCAACGTTAACTATACGTTGTGCTTGTGTTGTCAATCGACGTTGTTAAATCGACGTTAAATAGACGTTGAAACAACGTCTAATTTCAGCGTATATTAGACGTCGATACACCGACGTTGAAGAGATGTTGTGTCTGTGTTGACCTGCATTTTCTTGATGGTTTCACATATAGAACATGTAAAAACTGCTGAATAGTGTTAATTAATTCATTTGAAGGCAAACTTTGAATATATACAAAAACAGTGGCATTTTTACGGTCAAATCTGCTATATTGACCCCTGAAAATCACCAATATCATTTTTGAGTAAATATTATTTTCAAGCTTTTAAACTGGTTAAAACTACATCACTTTATTTGAAGCAAAAGATTGGAATGGTTGTTGAGATATGGCATTTTGAAGATTCTGTATTCAAGCGTAAAAAACGAAGGAATTTTGCCAAGGCCGAAGCTCTTTTAAGCCCCCATATTTTGTCGAAAAGGATTAAAAAAAAATGACATGATTTTTCTCAGATTGAATGTATCAAACAATGTAGCCAGAAAAAATGCCTTCTGTCAGGTCTGAATGCCTCTCTATAGGCTGCGTAAAGCTAAATATAGACTGGCTTAAGCCCCGCCTTTTGTTGTGTACGATTCAGTACAGAAGTGAACGTTTACAGAGGTAAGCAGATATAACTTTGAATTATTCAATATACATTTTCAGCAAGGATAAACTATAGGTGAAATAAAAAGGATCATTAAATTAAATAAAAAAATATTTTTTCATATTTTTGAAAATTTAACATCCATTGAAATTGCATGTCAATATTCAGTGCGGATTCAATAGTGTTTGTAAACACAGACATGTGCAGAGAGGTTGAGCTTGAAACATTGTATTTTTCACACTTTTAAAGGCTTTGTAAGGGAAATATCAATGAAATAAGGTAATTTAAAGAAAATCTGGTGTATAATTCATGAGATATTAGCTGACAGGTGCCACAGGAGGTCTATAGGAGGTCTATGGGAAAGTATTTAGTTTTCTGCAACCTGTAAATAGACGCCGTTAAACAGACGTTGAATATACGTTGTTTCAACGTTGGCGACGTCGCTACCTGATTAACGTCATGTGCCTGATGGGAACGGTGTCATTTTATGTCTATACACTTATTGTTTTCCCATAGGCCACACTGCAAGCTTTTCCGAAGGTAACAAATAAAAAAATAGATAGAAGTCTATTTTTCATGGTAAGTCGAAGTCCAATGTGCTAAAAGTTAAGATTCAGCATGTTTCTCCTACAGAACATATTTGTTACATGCATAACAACATTAAATATTGATCTGTTCTTGAGTGGGGGTTAATCTTACAATTTCATGTTTAAAAATATATTTGGTAAAAACAAATGCTCTCATTTTAATAAATGTTATTAATTAATTAATTAACAACTCTGAAAATGTATTTTGAAACATTTATCTGGCATGTTTTAATTATTTTGACCTTTCATTTCTGGCTCAGGTCATCCTGGAAAGGGGCGTGGCCAAGCCCATGCTATATTTAGGATATCGCATTCTTAACATTGGTTTTTTCCGTATCCCTATTTCCAACGTCTAGGAGCCTGTGGGTTTTTAGTTTGGAAGTTCGTATTTTTGTACAATATTTGTCATTCTTGGTTGTTCCTTTGTTATCAAATCCCATTGAGAGGGAGGACTTAAGTCACGCTTTACCAGAGTTGTTGAATTAAACCGCTTTTCAGAGTCGTTTCGTGATACAGCTGATCGATGTGTAGTACATACAGGCTGGCTTTATAATAAATTCACCCCGGTATTAAAATGTTTTGCCAACGAAAAAGCATGCTAATAACAGCTCATTACTACGAACGTGATGATTAAATTCTGTCCAACACAAGTAGGCCGGTAGCCAAAGTCAGTTTTATTGGTCTTCGTGTTTTAAGAGAATTAATTTGAATTTGTATATCCCGTTGACACGTTCCATTGTTAAAAAAATGTTTCACAGAAAAACGTGTAAAGGACGCAAAACAAATATGGCAAAAGAAAATCGTTTAATATGTAACTGTTTAACATCAAATAAACAAGCAAGACAATTTAGATTAGAAACTGATATACTTTATACACACGTCAGTACCGAATGATGAACGTTTCATATATTTGCAAATTTCCCCACACATCAAATTCATGTTCGTATACCAGCGATTTTGATCTATGCTGTATAATTGTGGTGCAGAGGAAGAGGCAACACAACCTGGCACAGAAGAGAACTCATGCATGCATATCCTTTGGCAATGCAGGCAATGGTTGAAAAATCCTGCAAAAAATATCTTTTCAATGGACATAACTGGAAAGAAATAAAACAAAATGCCATGTCACCTAGCAACAACTTGTGTCCCGTAGTTAATAAATAAAATACTGTTCCTGATATCGGTTCACATAATCTGCTAGGGCCCCTGTTTTCGCTCTGTAAACATATTGACATAATCGTGAATTACGTTATGCTGATGATTTTGAATGAATAACTGTAGTGTCCGTTAGGTGTAGGTTTTCAAGCGTCCTAGCACCAGTTCACCAAAGACTAAAACTCTACTCTGAAAACAGTGTGAACCGTCGCTAGCTAGTTCCACATATCAAATTAATTATTTCATCTTGATGTTTAGTTTAGCCATAGTCAATGGCCTGTTTATTATATATATATAAAAAACGTGCATGATAATAAAGTATATCAAGTGTATATCAAGTGTATCAGTAGTGTTATTTTTATTGGTCCTTTGAGACGATCGAGCCCAAACTAGGCGTGTTTTTGAAGTAGAATACACTTAATCCGGTTTTAAGGGACGTGAGAGGAGTTGTTTCCTACATTACCTCTCATGAACAGACTCACTAAAACAGAGTCTGCTACTTTATTATACTGGTTATGCTTGTTGTTTCCGAAGGATCACATTTTCAGTATGTATTCACATGCCGCCAAATTACATTTGTTTTAAACCACATATATATATATAATACAAACACAAATTAACAAATAATCAGTTAGTCTTCATCTATTTCATTCATTCATTTATTTATTCAGTTCATTCATTCATTTATTCATTCACGTGTTTGCTGTAGTCAATGACACGTTTTTATTTTATTCATTCATTCATTCACTAATTCATTCATTCATGCATTAGTTCGTTCTTTCATTTGTTTGTTTGTCCGTCATGTCCGTTGAATATTGATATGAACATATTAAGCAAAGATTAATTTATTGGTTTGTTCAGAAACGGAACAATGATGTTAAAAATAATCTTGTTTTATGTATGTATAAACATTTGAAAATCTCAGCTTCATATGAGGCTTAGTTGAATATTTTGCCATTGAATTAAAAACCTTGTCGAGTTTGGGATTATCATCTAGCAGACTTGGAATTGAAACTGTTCCTTTGTTATCAAATATAACTGATAGAGATCAAAGCTATTGTACATTGTGTAATAGTATCGACATAGAAGATGAATATCAGTTCATTTTAGGTTGTCCTTGGCATGAAAACATACGTAAACTTAATGTTAAGAAATATTATTACATACGTCCAAGTGTCATACTCCTTTTTAAATATATTCAATTGATGCAAACAAAAATGAACAGATTCAATAAAACCGAGTCTTCTACTTTTATCTCCTGTTTGTGTTTGTTGCTTCCAAGGGATCCCCTTTCCAGTATTTATTGACATTCACACTACCGTTTGCTTAGTGTTGTTTGGAACCCGTAAAAAGGAACACCGACTAAAAAGCAGTAGTGTTATTACTTACTAGTCCTTCGGGATCATGAAACCCAATCTGTGTGGCCTTAAAGTAGAATATCGCTTATATAAATTAAACCGGTGCTAGGAGGCGTGAGAGGTTACGCACTTTACATTACCCCTTATGATCAGACTTAATTAAACCGAGTCTGCTACTTTTATCCCTTGTTTGGGTTTGTTGCTTCCAAGGGATCTCCTTATTTCAGTATTTATTGTTTAGGTTGTCTAGGTTTGTCATGGAAACATTTATTCTACAAAATACTGAAATCTATAATAAGTAAAGCAGTTATGTTCATCGTAAGAGAGAATTTGTGTGTAGTGTGAGGTGTATGGTATGCACGTGTTTGTGTGTTTTGTATTTGATATTTTCAAATTGACCTTTTTTTAAATCTGTAGTGAAACATGTATGTCATAAATAAAGGTCATGTTTCTGTTCTGTTCCCGTCCGCTCGCTCTGTCATTCACTTTCTCAATTAGTCAAGTATTCATGATTCGTCATTTTATTCACATTTATTTAACTACCAATTACTCATTTTCATCTTCCCTCTGGATTTTTAGACACAGCACGCTATGTGTAATTTAATAAATGAGAGAATAAAGTTTAAAGCGTCACCGTTTGTGATTTTGACGTATTTGTGACATGGATGGGAAGTGAAATGTATCCATATTACATGTAGCAGAGTACTCAAATGCCAAATTGTCGGAACCAATCAGATTTATTCCGTATTAGTTTCGTATAATATTTGTTGAAATCCCTTGACTTATATAAGGCTTCGGTGCAGCATACTCATAGTAGATGACGCTCTAACCGACTGCGCAGTTGGTTTGTTGCGGTATTAAATAGTATCTAACAAATGTCACGATAGGGAACGCACAGTCAATTAGCACATAGGGAACGCACAGTCAATTAGCACGATAGGGAACGAAAAGTCAATTAGCCTTAACATGACCCCTTATTTACGAGGAAATTCATTGTGCACAGTATTTTGTCATAGCTTTAACTTTAAACAGTTTACGCCCGATTTTATTCAAAATTGTCTATGGTGTATTCACATGTTATACATAAACAAATCGGTACTAGCACGGTACTTTGAGTGATAGACTAAGTACATTGTAATATTTTAAAATTCTTCTAAAAGTCCTATGTACACTCTTTAACGACACGTTCCTGATACGTGAAAGAAGCTGAAATCAAGTAATATCTGCTACACATTGTGATTGGTTGGCATGTGAGCGATCTCTTAGAACGTTATGACCAGCTGTTAGATAGAACATAACGTGTATGTATAGTAGATATTACTTGATTTAAGAAAATATTGAATGAATGAATGGTGTTTTACGGCACGTCGACACATAAATAGGTCATATTGTACTCAAAAACTAATGAAATATGAATGAAGTAGTAATTAAAAATTATGTAAATTATGTAAATATATAAAGATAAAACTATTTACAAATAAGGAATGATATGGTACATGTAGTAATATAAACTAAATAAAATTATTTAAATCAACAAATGCCCATCAACGGGTATATAAACAAGTAAATATATATAAGAACATATTATAATGATTTATATAGTCTGATTTCTTTCAGGAAATCTAAAACAAGACTAAAATCTATCATCAAACAACTCTTTCATAGTATTAACATTGTAGTACCTATAGGATCAATGTCTACAAATTCCAACAAGACAAGTTTGACCGTTAACGGTGCAAAGCATTGTATACATTCTGGTAATTGCTCACCTTGTAATAAATATGAATGAGTATAACGTTTATGCCCTATCCTGCACCGGGCTAGAACAACTTCTTCTCCGAGTAAGGTTTAATTGAATGGAGTTTATCGTTCACTGACAAATCCCAAGCGGCTTGCCAAGAGTTACGAATATATGTGTTAATATAACTTTTAAAATCAGTATAAGGTAATTTGGCATTAGATATATGTAAACCTAATGCTGCCTTCGCAGCACTATCAGCTCTATCTTTACCACGTTTTCCCACATGGCTTGAAATCCAGCAAAAAATAATAATATCAACTATAAGAGAATTGTACTTTTCTACATGTTGAAGCACAACTGGATTATCATGTTTCACATTACCCAGGGCTTGAAGAGATGAAAGGGAATCAGAAAAGATTACACATTGGTCATCGTCAGAGTCTTCAATATAGTTTAAAAAAAAATGATAATGGACCTTTGGAAACGGCTGAGCACGACACATACGAAATATTCCAGTCTCGGTTTGATTGAAACTGTTCATGAGCGGTAGTGTATTATGCTAGCTACCGCTCACGCCTTCTAGCCCCGGGTTGAAGGCAAGTTGAATTGCATTAAGTTCAGCTAAAAAAGTAGAGGCCTTGTCAGACAGGCGGCTTTTTGTGCTGTGTTTGGGAACAACAGCTGCTTCAGCTACCTTATCTCCATCTTTAGAACCGTAGGTGCATATATGTTGCAAATTACTGTATTTCGATTTAATTTCATTAAATTTGCTTTGAAAGATAGTAGGATCTGTACTGGATTTGTTACTATTACAAAGCTCAAAAATAATTGTTGGTGTTTGCAAAGTCCACGGTGGAATTTGTGGTACTTTGTACTTGGCGATCAAATTTAGATTTCAGTGTCTCTTAATGTTGGTTTAATACGAAGACCAAATTGTCGAATGGCCTTCGGTTTTCGATCAAAAAGAGGTTCATAACTAGGACTAAAAACGGTATCGACAGTTGGGTTTGAAGGGTTGGATTATAATGTAATGGCATATTGAAGGTCTAATTTGTCCCGTCTATGATACAGTGATGGTTCATTAGCTTCAACATATAGACTTTCGGCTGATGATGTGCGAAAGGCATGATTTAAAAAAAAGAAGAAGAAATAATTTATAATAATAAAAATAATAATAATAATAATAATATAATAATAACAGTAATAACAATAATAACAATAATAACAATAATAAAAATAATAAAAATAGTAATAATAATAATAATAACAACAATAATAATAGTAATAATAATAATAAAAATAATAATAATAACAATAATAATAATAATGATAACTAATTTGCTTTATATTCAGAGTATAATATATTTTACAGTATACAACAATCTAACATGTGACCCTCTAGGCATAAGTTTTATATTAATAATAATAAATATATGTTTATAAATACTTGCTAGTGTATACAGCTCCTTAACTATTAAATACAACTGTTGAAAAACAATGTGAAAATACGAAAACAATTACCATGGTTTGTATTCGGAATTCACAATTAATTCCATTTTGCTTCAAACACGTGTATTTAAGATGTTCGCATGCGTTCCTCTCGCTGAATTCGGATGAAATAACAAATGCCAATACCGCGGAACAAATCACATGTCACAATACGCGGATGATTCCAATACGTTTCCTGTATGTTCGTCGATTGGATAACATAGCAAATAACTCTCGCTCGGACCATCGTTAAAACAAATTCCGCTAACGCATGTTAACTCAAAAAGAAATATTGGATGCACTCTGATACTCTTAACACTTCATTACGTCGCACCATTATCTTCAAAATAGTATGGTATAAACCATGAAATATTATCTTCCGTAATATAATTATAAATGACGTATAATCTACTTATGTAAGACATAGACAAGCTCCTGCGTGGCATAATAGTTAATAAGGGTAGGTTTGGTTGAATTACCAATAAGTGATATAGCATCTTTTGCCATCAATGGTTCGTAAGTCTCCATTACAGAATTGCGACCTCAAAACGTACATTGTTTCCAATACAATACAGAGGTTTAGACTTGAAAGAGGTGAAACCAGTAGCTTTTATACCCTCATTTTGTTGTTGCTTCCTTTTCAAAGTGAAGCACTCAGAAATAAGAACGGAATTGTAGGTCTGAAATACGTTGCATATTTTCGCTATGACCCTTATGTATATCATCTGTTCTTACAACTGTTTCGTCTATAATTTAACATGACTAACTCGCGAATATAATCATTCACCAATAGTATGTAATTTATAGGGAAGATACACCCAATTATAAATTATGCCTTATCGGAAGCGGAGAATACAATGGGACATATACTTTTTTCGGTACTGGATCATTCATGTTTGTCACCAAGAAAGGGAAAATCAGAAGTACTGTTAAATAACTAATTTATTGGTTAAATAACTAATTTAATGGGCAGCTCTTATTCTCCATCAATTATTTCATTTATTTAACAGCATTTGAAAAAAAAATTTAATACCCTTTCTGCCCGTTCTCACTTTGAGAAGTTTTTGAACTAAGGCAGGCGCACGCTCTCGTCTTTGGATGTGCATAGCTCTGTAATATGCCGTAGAGTTGTATGTATTTTGTGAGAAATTGATAATTCCCAGGTTCAGTGTCACTGGCAGTGGATGCAGCTCATGTGAATTCATTGCATTACGTGTCTTTATTTGTGGCAATGGTATACTTGGAGCCTATGAGAATTGATTTTGGGTGTATCTACCCTTAATTCGCGAACACCCAAATAATATGTAGATACGCCAATAAGCAATGCATACATATTTTAACCTTTGTTTAGATATACACATCGAACAGGAAATGTAGCATTCAATGACGACAGTCAACCACAAATACAAACAGAAACAAACAACAACTACAAAGATGAATAAAAGGCAAGATTTGACATCGTCAATGACTGACACATGACTGACTATTGGGCTACCGCCTTGGAACGGTTAATAGCAAAGAAAGGCCGCTGGTTGTGTAAACCAGGTTCTAAGGTGCACAAACCTCAGGCTTACACTACTGTCACCCTAATAAGCGGAAAGTGTAAATAAAGATATCCCCGCCAGGTTGGTTTCGATTACAAAGCGAGACTGGGCGGGACCTAACGTGATGACCACGAAATGAACTATGGTAAAAAATGAGGTTATTCTTTCAATGTTGGGTACGTTACTGAATTCTTAATATGAATTACTCATAAAGGAATACACACACTTAATGACTTGTGAATACGATCGATAACTGATCTAAGTCTAGTGTTTGAAAATAAACAGAGATTATTTAACTGCTTGGATCAATTATAGGGATATCCTTCACGAGATGGTAGACGTGTGGTTCTGGTAGACGTTTGGCTCTGTTCAAGAACGAGCATATGCGAGTGAGTGAAAAACAAAACCCGCCTACCATCGAGTGAAGGATTTCCCTATAATCGAACGCAGCAGTTAAATACTCTATTTCTTACATATTTTTAAATCAGTTTATGCATGTTTTTAATCGAAATTATTCGTTTTATCAAATGTTGTCGGCGGAAGACGCTGACGTCAGCAACACTGTATTGACGTCATAACTCAACGTCGCAGTTAGTTATTTTGAGTTCGGAGTTAGTTATTAATATTTAGTGATTATGAATATTCAGATCTCACAATCATACACAGATAAAAATGTAATAAAAGTAGATATGCAAGTCGAACAGATCGTCAACCACAAACACGTATAGAAATAACCAATAATAACAAAGATGAATAAAAGGCAAGTTATGACCTCACAGACATAAAATGGTTGACAATAGGGCTTGCGCATTGGAACGGTCCTAGTTACTTTTTAAATCACGCAACAATTATGAGAACATCTTTACCTTAAATACCTCTCGGCAATCTGCATTATGTTAGCACATGTTTCGAATCGTCGACAAACATCCGAGCATGTTACTGGCGTCATTTTGGTCGAGTGCTTTTAAAACGTTGAAGGATGTTATAACAAACATAATGACTTTTCTGTGTAAGGCAATCCTTCTAAATTTACTCTTTTTATAATAAATGAGACTATTTGATTACTTTAAAATCGTTCCTATAGGACGAGTTTTCTCTATTTTCTATATCGAACGGTTGGCATTGTCAAAAAGCAAAAACGTTGTGTGCTATACGAAGAATACGTTGTGTATTATACCACGGATACGCTGTGTGATATACGGCGGATACTCTGTGTGATACGTATACGACGGACACGCTGTGTTGTATACGATGGACACGCTGTGTGATATACGACGAACACGCTGTGACACTTGACTCAATCTCTATACTTCTTCTTTTTTCCTTTTTTCTTCACTAGTTCCTTGTTTTTCTTTCACTACCTTTTCTCTAATCATGATATTATGTGCAAGTTATATATATTTACCTATGTAATTGTCTAACTTTGTGTGTATACTATTTTGTCGGGAAGGGCATTAACTAATGTTGTAAGAACTTGTAGCCCAACCCTTTTGCGATTATATGTTGGCAATAACATATATTTAAATCAACACGCTGTGTGATATACGACGAACACGCTGTGTTGTATACGACGGACATGCGGTGCTGTATACGACCACGATGTATTGTATACGACGGACCAGCTGTGTTGTATACGACGGACCAGCTGTGTTGTATACGACGGGAACGCTGTGTTGTAATGACGGACACGCTGTGTTGTATACGACGGACCAGCTGTGTTGTATACGACGGGCACGCTGTATTGTATACGACGGATAAGGTGTGTTGTATACGACGGGCACGCTGTGTTGTATACGACGGACCAGTTGTGTTGTATACGACGGGCACGCTGTAGTGTATACGACGGACAAGCTGTGTTGTATACGACGGGCACGCTGTATTGTATACGACGGGCACGCTGTGTTGTATACGACGGGCACGCTGTGTCGTATACGACGGGAACGCTGTGTTGTATACGACGGACACGCTGTGTTGTATGCGACGGGCAAGCTGTGTTGTATACGACGGATAAGCTGTGTTGTATACGATGGATAAGCTGTGTTGTATACGACGGGCACGCTGTTTTGTATACGACGAGCACGCTGTGTTGTATACGACGGGCACGCTGTGTTGTATACGACGGACACGCTGTGTTGTATACGACGGACACGCTGCGTTGTATACGACAGACAAACTGTGTTGTATACGACGGACAAGCTGTGTTGTATACGATGGACAAGCTGTGTTGTATACGACGGCACGCTGTGTTGTATACGACGGACAAGCTGTGTTGTATACGATGGACAAGATGTCGGTATTTTAGGACGGTTTAGGTTTTACCGCACTTAATATGATCCATAAGATAGCAGATTGTAAGTACATACAAGTTTGAACATATACGCAAACATGATTTAATTCTAACTTGTAAATTTAAAAAAAAAAGTTAAGTTGAATTGTATTTCGTGATAACCCTTCTCTTTATAAATCCCAGAATGTTTTAGTTTGTTTATTAAAATCAAGGTTGACTCTGTGTCTGTTATCCTTCCATGTACCTTAAAGTATCACTTGGGAAAACTCTTCGACTCGCGGATTAATTATGGAGACTGTAACACCTTTCTAAAGACGAAGTTTGACGTAACAAACATAACCCAGGTAAACAATCGTTTTACAAATACATATATAATGCTATTTTATTGTCCAGTGTCATACTGCTTCGTTATACCGCCACACACGCCTACAGTTTTCATGGCAGCAGTAATATATTAGTGTGTGGCATTAATAAAAATGGGTTTTGTGATGCCTTATTGATTTTTAGTGGTTGGCTTTGCAGCAAATAAAGACATTATATTTCTGTATCCAACTATTAATGACGTAAGGAATCCCTCTGAATAGTTATAGCATAACATAATGTTACATTTTCTAAATAGCTTCTGTTGCCTTAATTATTTATTGCAACGCAAATCACAAACTATTCATTTCAAAATGGCTTATTCTCAACAATGACCAACTGATTGAAAGCGCCTTCTCGAGAAACGATAAACCAAACAAAAGCAAATGTGTTTTCTTTTCTCTAAGACCTTTTACGCGAAATAAGATATGTAAAAAAATGAAACCATTTCGATGTTAAACTGTATTAACCGCCGACATCAATTGCATTTGTTATATACCAATTGAGAGGAACTTTATCAGATTGCTTTCTTTCGTTCCAATCCTATTAACTTTACACTGTCCTGTTTTAATGGGATGACAGTAGGGTAAGTGTGAGGTTTGGTGCACCCTAGAACCGGTTTAAACCCCCAGTGGCCATCTTTGCCACTGACCGTTCCAATGCGGTAGCTCTATTGTCAACCCTTTTGTGTTTGAGATGTCATTTGCATTTATTATTACTTTTGCCTTCTTGATTGTCTGTTTGAGTATGTTTGTTCCTGTGTTTTGTGGTTGACTGTCCTCCTTGAATGCTACTTTCCCTGTCCGATCTTTTTATATTTCTTTGTACTATTTATACAAGCATGTTGTATAGTATGGAAATAAAATATGTTAAACCAAATGTGTAATCGCCATAAGAATCGATGACTTTTTAAAAAAAACACACTACAAATGTGCTTTCAATTACTAAACAAGTAGGTGCCGTAGACAATTACAAGACGAATTGGACACATGTAAAACAATGTCAAAAACAGACGAACAGAAATAATCAAAATTAGTATTATTGTTGTTTCTTTTGTATTGTTTCAGGAAATATCTAAAACAAAATTGAATCATTATATGAACAATTGTGAAATATATGTGTTAAAGAACGTATTGCATATTTATCTCATTTTAACGTACACTCTAGTAAAATTCATAAAATCGTTACCGTTTGAAGTACATGCATCAGCTTCCCCGTCCCCTCGCCCCACCCCACACACCCATCCCGCTCGCCACACACCCACACACATTCTGTTACGTGTTGTGTGTTTATGCGACTCCCTTAATCTGAAATTTTAAATCAAGCCCTGCTATTGAAAAGACAATATAAAAGCTTACTTTACGGGTTTTTTGCAACATTTGGACGTCATCAACTCAAAATAGTAAATCCTAAACGTCTATATATTGCAGAAATGTGTGTTTGTTTTTTGGCAAATATTGCAATACGTCAGAACTGAGTCATTTTCCGTTTACCCGAACTGAACAAATGCAGCTGGCCAGAATTGTAACAGCTGTTCGTGGAAAACATTTGTGCTAATTTGCTTTCTAACTGTGTTGTCAATTAGAGAAAACAACCGTTCCGTCAAATACACCCACATGATGGTAATTGTATATGGTTTTTTAAACAACTCCATTATACATTCCGACCATTAACAGGAGAAAAGGATATTCTGCTGACTGCATTTACGAGAATAATTACATGAGTAGGAGACAGAGTGCCTTATTTATTAGTTTTAAGTACAAGTATAATGTACACTGAAACAACGTTAATTATGATGTACAGTGCATCAAAGGTAATTATGCTGTACTGAGCAGCACGGTGGATTATGATGTATAGTGCAGCAACGTTAATAACATTGTACATTGCAACAATGTTAATTCCGATGAACAGCTTTACAGTGCAACAAAGCTAATTATACTGTACAGAGCAAAAAGGTTAATTGTAATGTATAGTGCAGCAACGTTAACTACATTGTACATTGCAACAATTGTAATTCCGATGTACAGTACAACAACGCTAATTATGCTTTACAGTGCAATAAAGTTAATTATGCTGCCAGAGCAAAAAGGTTAATTATGCTGTCTGGTGCAGCAACGTTAATTATGCTGTACAATGCAAGGTTAATTATTATGTACAGTGCAACAAGTTTAATTACGCTGTACAGTGTAGCAACTTGAAGCATGCTGTGCAGTGCAACAACGTTAATTACGCTGTACAGTGCAACAATGTTAGTAATGATGTACAGTGCAACAACGTTAATTACGCTGTGCAGTGTACTGAGGTTAATTATGATGTACAGTACAAAAAGTTTAATTATGTTGTACAGTGCCTGAACAACGTTAATTATGCTGTACAATGTAACAACGTTAATTACGTTTTAAAGTAGAACAAGATTAATTACGCTGTACAGTGCAACACAGCTGCAACAACTTTAAATATGCTGTAGAGTGCAACAACGTTATTTATGTTGTACAGTGGAACAACGTTCATTTATGTTGTACAGTGCTATTGCATTTGCAGCAAGGTTAATTCTGATGTACAGTGGAACAACGTTAATTATGCTGTATTTGAAGCAAGGTTAATTATGATGTACAGTGCAACAACGTTAATTACGCTGTACTGTACAACAAGGTTAATTATGTTGTACGGTGCAACAACGTTTTTTATGCTGTACATTGCAACACATTTAATTATGTTGATACATTATACAGTACAACAAGGTTAATTACGCTGTATGGCGCAACAAAGCTATTTATGATGTACAGTGCAACAACATTATTTATGTTGAACAGTGGAACAACGTTCATTTATGTTGTACAGTGATATTGCATTTGCAGCAACGTTAATTCTGATGTACAGTGGAACAACGTTAATTATGCTGTATTTGAAGCAAGGTTAATTATGATGTACAGTGCAACAACGTTAATTACGCTGTACAGTTTAACAATGTAAATTATGATGTACAGTGCAGCAAGGTTAGTTCTGATTTACAGAGCAACAAGGCTAATTATGATGTAAAGTGCAACAACGTTAATTATGCTATTCAGTGCAAAAAAGTTAATTATGCTGTATCGTGCAGCAAGATTAATTATAATGTACAGTGTAACAAGGTAAATTATGCTGTAAAGAGCAACAATGTAAATGATGCTGTACAATGTAACAAGGCTAATTATTATGTACAGTGCAACAACTTTAATTATGCTGTACAGTGCAACAAGGTTGATTATGATGTACAGTGCAACAACATTAATTATGGTGTACAGTGCATCAATGTTAATTACGCTGTACAATGTAACAAGGTTAATTGTGTTGTACAGTGTATCAAGGTTAATAATGCTGTAGAGTGCAACAAGGTTAATTATCCTGTATTGTGCACAAACGTGAATGATGCTGTACAGTTCGACAAGGCTAATTATGATGTACAGTGCAACAATGTTAATTATGCTGTACAATGTAACAAGGTTAATTATGCAATACAGTGCAACAACGTTAATTATGCTGTATAGTGAAACAATGTTATTTATTCTCTACAATGTAACAACGTTAATTATGCTGTACAGTGCAAGGTTATTTATGCTGTACAGTTCAACAAGGTTACTTAAGCTGTACAGTGCAACAAGGCTAACTATGCTGTACAATGTAACAAGGTTAAATATGATGTACAGTGCAACAACGTTAATTATGTTGTACAGTATCACAAGGTTAATTACGCTGTACAGTGTAGCAAAGTTATATATGATGTACAGTGCAGCCATGTAATTATTCTGTACACTGCAACAAGGTTGATTATCGTGTACAATGTATCAACGTTAATTAAGGTGTACAATGCATCAAAGTTATTTATGATGTACATTGCAACAATGTTAATTATGCTGTATAGTAAAGCGACGTTAGTAATGCTGATAGGTCATGAAATTTCAGAAAGAGAAAATAGTTGATGGTGTAGTTTGTACACCATAAGTTATATATGAACGATAACATTGTTTATTATCCTTAAAATAAGTATACTCGTCTGAGACATATTGTACAGCATCATAATGATATAAACGTGACAATTTAAACCATAATGATTAAGAGAACATAGTTAGTTTTATAGCATGTACATTGCACCGTATCATGTACAGATTAAATAACATTATGATAGACAATATACTTAGTCAATAACATATGTGAGATCCCGATACTATTTCTAATATATCAGTTAGGTAGTCTATGAACATAAACAGCCGTATAGTGATAAAAGACAGACGGAATAAATGACATTTTTATTTTAATAGTTAATTCTAGGTCAGGATTAAGGATTAATGCATGCGCTATAAACACATAACTGTAACATATAAACACATAACTGTAACACGTAACAGTAACAAATGACACATGCGTAATGCATCATAGACACAGATATTTATCATGATATTATGTGCCACATGACCTGCGCTGTTAAACACATAAATGTTACACATAACATTAACACATAACACATGCGTGATGCATCATAGACACAAATATTTATCTTATTATTATGTGCCACATGACCTGCGCTGTAAACACATAACTGTTACACATAACAGTGACACATAACAAAGCGTGATGCATCATAGACACATATATTTATAATGATATAGTGTGCCACATGACCTGTGATATAATACACATAACTATAACACATAACAATAACACATAACACATGCATGATACATAAATGATACACATAACGGTAACACATAACACATAACACCTTACAAGTGAAACTAATTGAGATTATAACTTAAAAGGTAAGGATATTTCTATAACTTCAGATTTATTAACTTTTACAGCTTTTATAACTTCAGATTTAATTATTTTTTACAACTTTCGTGACATAACCGGATTTCAGAGACCCAACAATTCTCTAAAATAAATCATTAAAAGGCAGAGTACACGTATAGAACTTTTGTCGCCAGTTTTAGAAAATAAATCATTGTTTTTTTTGCATTTAGAATATAACATCATTTTAAATTGCATTTATTTATATATGATATCTCTACCTTTCTTGTTTAGAACTATATGATTGTATGTTTTATATATTTATATATATGTATGATATGTCACTCACTATAACCGACGTTTCAGTTTTTCACTATGATAACATTTTAATAATTGCAAATTAGCATGAGCAGTGAGGGTTTCGACGTCGAAATAAAGCTTTAAACTGCCAGTGATATTTCCCAAGGATATCAATGCTAATTAAATGAGTCTAACAGAATTTATATATTCTAATGTGTTTAGCTAACGCTAGCTAGAGTCTTCCTTTTCAAAAACTTGCTCTGATAATATTGTCACCGACAAACTGAAACGACAAATGTAATAAGTTCTATTTTAAGTTGAGCGCTCAAACTTGATAGATTGCATTTGTTTCAAATGGTTCAAACAGATAAGCAAAAAAAGTATATTTGTTATTTTATATGTAATATATATAGTTTGTATACAGTCAATATTTGATATAACCACGATATATGCGTATATATTTTTTAAATGAAATACAGATATGCCCATTAGTCATGGTTTCGTAATTCTAATTATATCCATTAAAATAAAAAGACAGAATTTATATGATATTATTTTTGTCTAACATTAAAAGTTATAAAATGATAAATTTTAAATGGTATTATACCATCAAATGCGCAACTGAGACTTACTATACATACAAAAGACACATGACAGTAGATGGACTAGAGACAGAGTTCATTCTCGCCGTGAAGTATTGGACTCCCAGGCGAAAGTAGAATATAATTTGAGAGGTTAGCGGCACATAACATTGCGGCAATTGTTGATATTAAAGTCAATGCAGTTGTCGTATGATACCGGCATTAAGTTGGTTCATATATCAAAAACAGAGCATCAAGGTTAACTATGATGTACAGTGCAACCACTTTAATTACGCTGAAGAGTGCGACAATGTTAATTATGCTGTACACTGCAATATGTTAATTATGCTGTACAGTGCAACAAGGTTAATTATGCTGTACAATGTAACAACGTTAATTGTGCTGTTCAGTGCAACAAGGTTATTATGCTGTTCAGTGCAACAAGGTTAATATGATGTACAGTGCAACAACGTTAATTAGGCTGTACAGTTTAACAACGCAACGTTAATTACGTTGTACAGTACAACAAGGTTATTTATGATGTACAGTGCAACAATGTTAATTATGCTGTACAGTGCAGCAACGTTAAGTATGCTTTAGAGAGCAAAAAGGTTAATTATGCTGTACAGTGCAACAAGATTAATTATGTTGTACAGTGCAGCAACGTTAATTATGTTGTACATTGCAACAACATCAATTATGCCGTACAGTGCAACAAGGTTAATTATGCTGTACAATGAAACAACGCTAATTATGCCGTACAATGTAACAAGGTTAATTATGCTTTACAGTGCAACAAAGTTTTTTATGCTTTACAGAGCAACAAAGTTAATTATGCTGTACAGTGCAACACGGTTAATTATGCTATACAGTGCAACACCGGTAACTATGCAGTACAGAGCAACTAGGTTAATTATGATGTACATTGCAACCACTTTACTTACGCTGTACAGCGCAACAAATTGTATTATTCTGTACTGTGCAACAAGGTTAATTACGCTGTACAATGTAACAACGTTAATTATGCTCTACAGTGCAGCAAGGTTAATTATGCTGTACAATGTAAAAAGGTTAAATATTATGTACATTGCAACAAAAATGAGAGTCCTATAGGGTCCTATAGAAACCACAGCGTCCGAGCGCAAAGGCATCGTAGGTCCGCACCGTACTGCAAACAACGACTTGAAAATATGTGTTTACAGCGCAGGACAAAAAAACAACAGAAAGGGTGGTGAAGACAGGGTTACCGACTTGGAACGGTCAGTAGGCAACAAGGCAAACTAGTTAGCTTAAATCGCTTTTATATGCGCAGAATCCTCGCTATTATCCTGTTTTCAGCGCCCAAATAGACAAAACAGTGTAAACAAAACTACATCCCATCAAAAGGAATTCTCTGACAATAAAGTCTACATCCTGAGAAACTAACTAAAGAAACACATACAAAATAATAAAACATCTCAGGATGTATCCAGAATCGTACTGAACAACCATAGTAGTTGCAGCTAAAGAGAAAACCAATGTAGGGTACGACCAGAAAACCCGAGGGACGAAAGTTCATGCACCCACCTCCATTAGTTGGGTTTTCAGTAGGTACAATCATAGAGTCCCAAGAGGTAGTCCAGTCATTGCACAAGTGAAAAGTGAAGCGTAATGACTGACTGTAGAGGGGTCAATCACTAAACATGCATTGCGCTGTAAAACAAAAGGGTTATATCCTTTTCTGACGAACTTCCTGATTAAATTTGTAAAGCGGTCAGGAAACCCGTCAGACCCCTTTAACTTTCGAAGTTTATAGACCACATCTCAATCAAATGAGGGTTGTGATATGCCTAGTCGCAGAAGTGTCTTAAAGTTCAATACGTTGTACAGTAAAACAAGGTTAATTACGCTGTACACTGCAAACAAGTTATTTATGATATACTGTGCAACGATGTCAATTATGCTGTTCAGTGCAGCAACGTTAATTATGCTGTACAGAGCAACAAGGTAAGTTATGATGTACATTACAACCACTTTAATTACGCTGCAGAGTGTAACAAGGTTATTCATGTTGTACAGTGGCACAACGTTAATTATACTGTACAAATTGAAATATGTTGTACAGTGTAACAAGGTTAATTATGATGTCAGTGCAACAGCGTTATTTACGCTGTAGAGTGTAACAAGGTTAGTTATGTTGTACAGTTGTACAACGTTAATTATACTGTACAAATTGAAATATGTTGTACAGTGTAACAAGGTTAATTATGATGTCAGTGCAACAACGTTATTTACGCTGTAGAGTGTAACAAGGTTAGCTATGTTGTACAGTTGTACAACGTTAATTATGGTGTACAGCGCAACAGCGTTAAGTGTGCTGTACATTGCAACAACGTTAATTATACTGTACGGTGCAGAAACATTAATCATGCTGTACAGTGTAGCAAATTTATTCATGTTGTACAGTGTAACAATTTTAATTATGATGTACAGTGCATCAAGGTTAATTATGATGTACAGCCCAGCAACGTTAAATATGCTGTACCATGCAACAATCAAGGTTATTTATAATGTACAGTACATCAACGTCAATTGTTTTGTACAATTTAGCACGTTAATTATTTTGTACAGTGCAACAACGTTAATTATGCTGTAAAGTGCAACTACGTTAATTATGGCGTACAGTGCAACAAGGTTAATTATGTTGTATGGTTCAGTAACGATAATTATTCTTTACAGTGCTACAATGTTAATTATGATGTACATTGTGGCAATCTCTATTATGCTATAAAGTGCGGCAGCGTCAATTATGCTGCTAAGTGCAGCAGCGTCAATTATGCTGTACAGTGCAACAAGGGTAATAATAATGTACATTGCAACAACGTTAATTGTACTATACAGTGCGTCAACGTTAATTATGCTGTAGAATGCAACAACGATACTTATGCTGTACAGTGCAAATACGTTAATTGTGCTGTGCAGTGGAATAAAGTTATTTAGACTTTACAGTGCAACAAAGTGAATTATGCCGTACAGTGCATCAACATTAATTGTGATGTAAAGTGCAATACCGTTAATTGTGGTGTACAGTGCATCAACGTTAATTATGCTGTACAGTTTAGAAATGTTAATTATGCTGTACTGTGCAGCAACCTCAATTACGATGTACATTGAGGCAACTTCATTTACAGTATACCGTGTGGCAACCTCAATTATGCTATACATTGCGGCAACGTCAATTACGGCATTACGTGAACCCTCCTTAATTCCATTAATTATACAAGTAGGATTTTATAACGGATATTTTGACAATAAAACATATTTACAAACATTTTGACTGAACAAAATGCGATAACATATTTAAAATGACCTATTGAATGTTTTAATTATAGATAGATTCCACGCTATTAAGAAGTGTTGATTTACGTGTAAAAGTAGATTAACCACGTGTCTGTATCCCCGTTGCAAGAAATACAGCAAATGATTCAGGTATATAATTGACACATACACCCTGAACACAATACTGACTTACGCATTTCATTAGTGTCGATCTTACGGATGGCGGGAGGTGTACAGTACTGGTTCTGCCCAGGAAAAGTGGATGGTCTGCCTCCACCACAAAAAAAATCGACCATCATATATAACCTTGTATGTGTTGAAAAAGACGTAAAACACCATATAAACAAAAAAGAATTTCATTACAGGTAAGTAAGTCAAATGTGCTGGTTACATATTTGTGTTAAAGATGACAAACACTTCTCAACATCTTATGGTTTTGCCAATTTAGAATATATAAAGTGTAGTTTCTTTTTTTTATTTTGTTTTAATAAGTCTCTATGATCGGTGAATTACTTGCATTTTTGATCAATATATTGTTTTATAACAGTGTCAGGTAGGATCATTAAGGCTTATAACATAAGCACGACATTGTATCACCGTTGATTAAATAGAGAATACCAAAGTTGTATATAATGGTGAAAGAATTATGACTTACATTTTTACGACTGAGACATACAGAACGGTAGTAATGAATTCGCATGTTATTAGAGACAAGCATTTAAGCCAAGAAATATTAAAAGATCGGACAGGGAAAGTAGCTTTCAAGGAGGACAGTCATCCATAGAACACGGAAACAAACACGCAAACAGACAAACCAGAAGAAAAAAGTAATAATAAATGCAAACGACATCACAAACACAAGAGGATTAACAATAAGGCTACCGCCTTTGAACAGTCAGTGGCAAAGTAGGACACTGGGGGTTTAAACCGGTTCTAGGGTGTACCAAACCTCACACTTACCCTACTGTCATCCCATTAAAACAGGACAGTGTAAATAAAGAAATCCCTGCCATGATCTAATCTCTAACCAACAAGGCAGCATCAATATGCAATATAAGTAAAACACACATATGCTCGTGTAAATATAATACAACAAAACATAGCCTAGAAAGCCACAATGAAGGTACTCAATGACTTTGCAGAAGCCAGAGCAACAAGAGAATAAACCATTAAGGGCGCGACAAGAAAGATCATAGACAAAGATCAAACGCCACCGTCCCAATGGGCTTTAGGTAGGCGTCATCATAGAGTCCACAGCCTGTCCGGTCATCGTACAATTAAAGAGGAAAGCATAATGGCGAACTGTAAAAGGGTCCACCACCAAGCATGCAGTACCTTGCAAAATGATAAGTTCATATCCACTTTTGATAAACTTTTTAACAAGTTTAACAAAGATAGTATGAAAGTGATCATGACCAAGAATCTTACGCAGTTTATATTAAATCACATCACCATAGAAGTCAGGATGTGATAGTCCTTGTCGCAGAAGAGTCCTTAAATTACTTTTATATTTGGAAAGAAAATCAGGATTACGATAATAAATTTTTGCAAAGGTTTTAAGAAGTTTATGGTAACGGTAACCCTGATTGAGTAGCTTTTTAGTTATACAAAGATTACGAACATTAAAGTCCTCAACTCGAGTACAAGCTCTTGAAAAGCGAATAAGTTGAGAAACATACACCCAATAAAAAGTTGCTCGGGGAACATCCCCATCCAAGTGGGTATAATTAACAATGTCAAAATTAAAATCTTCTCTCTTGTCATAGATTTTGCTAATTATTTCACCATTTTCAGTTGAGAGATCTAAATCAAGAAAAGAAGCCCCCGATGAAAGGCAATTACATGCCTCATACTCCTATCCTAAATAACATCAATATTGCCAATGTTTATATAACCAGCAGCTTCATAACCTAATTTAGAATGATGACAATCTCAGACAGTGGAATTACATGTCTCGATTTCAAGATCATGAATGAATGAATTAATGGTGTTTTACGGCACGTCGACACATACATAGATCATATTGTGCACAGAAACTGATTGAAGATGAATAAATGAAGTAGTAATTAAAGGTTAATGTAAATATATAAAGACACAATTATTTTCAAATGATGATATGGTAGTAATATAAACTATATAAGTAAATAAGTAAGCAAGTGCCCGTCAACTATATAAATAAGTAATATATATAAGAAGATATTATAATGATTTATTTAGTCTGATTTCTTTCAGGAAATCTAAGACAAGATTAAAATCTATATTATCAAATAACTCTTTCATAGTATTATCATTGTAGTTTGACGCTTTGTTTGACGTTTGTACCTTTGACGCATAGGATCCAAGTCTACACTTTCCAACAAGATGTGCCTAACCGTTAACTTTGCAAAGCAGGGTAAACATTCTGGTAATTGCTCACTTTGTTATACATATGAATGAGTATAACGTGCACCGAGCTAGGAAAACTTCTTCTCGATGAATGGGCCATTCTCCGAGTAACGGTTTAATGAATGAAGTTTATTGTTAACTGACAAATCCCATGCGGCTCGCCAAAAGTTATGAATATATGTGTTAATACAAAACAAGATATAAAAATCGGACAAGGAAATTAGCCTTCAATGATGATAGTCAACCACAAAACACAAAATATAACACGCAGACAAACGAGAGGGCAAAAGTAATAAAAAATGCAAACGACATCACAAACACAAAAATGTTGACAATAGGGTTCCCGCCTTGGAACGGTCTGTGGCCAAAAAGGCCACTGGGGGTTTAAACCAGGTTGTAGGGTGCACCAAACCTCCCACTTACCCTCTTGTCATCCCAATAAAAACGGGACAGTGTCAATAAAGAAATCCCCACCATGAAACATTCTCTAATCAACAAGGCAGCGTTAAAGGCAATATAAGTAAAACACCTAGATGCTCGTAAGTACAAAAATAAGCCTAGAAAGCACAATGAAGGTACTCGATGACTTGGCAGAAGCCAGAGCAACAAGAGAATAAACCATTGAGGGCACGACAAGACAAGACCGCGGACAAACATCGAACGCCACCGTCCTAATGGGCTTTAAGTAGGCGTCATCATAGGGTCCACAGCCTGTACGGTCATCGCACAAATAAGGAGGAAAGCGTAGTGGCGAACTGTAAAAGGGTCCACCACCAAGCATGCAATACGTTGCAAAATATTAGGGTCATAACCTCTTTGGATAAACCTACATTTAAAATCAGTATAATATAGTTTAGCATTATCTCTATGTAAACCTCATGCTGCTTTAGCATCACGGTCAGCTCTATCATTACCACGTATTCCTACATGGCTTGGAAGCCAGTAGAAAATAACAAATATAAGAGAATTATACTTTTGTAAAAGTTGAAACAAAACTGGGTTATTATGTTTCATATTACTCAGGGCTTGAAGAGATGAAAGGGAATCAGAAAAGATTACAAAATGTTCATCATCAGATTTCCGCATATAGTTTAAAGCAAGTTCATTTACTTTAATTTCAGCTGAAAATATGGAGGCCTTGTCAGGGAGGCGGCTCTTTATGCAGTGTTTGTGAACACCAGCTGCGTCAGCTACCTTATCTCCATTTTAGAACCATCTGTATATATATGTTGAAAGTTACTTTATTTCGATTTTATTACATTAAATTTGCTTTGAAAGACAGTATGGTCTGCACTGGATTTGTTACTATTACAAAGATCAAAGATAATTGTTGGTGTTTTTAAAGTCCACGGTGAAATTTGTGGTACTTTGTACTTGGCAAACAAATTTAGGTCGATTTCAGTGACGTTTAATTTTGTTTTAAATACGAAGACCAAATGGTCATGACCTTCGGTTTTCGAACATAAAGAGGATTAAAAACAGTATCGTAAGTTGGGTTTGAAGGTTTTGATTTTAATTCAATGGCATATTGAAACGCTAATTAGTCCCATCTATGAGACAGTGATGGTGCATTAGCTTCAACATATAGACTTTTGGCTGGTGATGTACGAAAGGCACCTAAAGCGAGTCGTAATCCTTGATTATGTCTAGGATCGAGCATCTGCAAGTATGACTTGCGAGTCGATCCATATACTATTGAGCCGTAGTCCATCTTGGGTCTAATAAGATATCTATAAAGTTGTAAAAGTACTTTACGATTTGCTCCCCAATTTGCAACAACTTTAAATAAATTAAGAGTGTGGTATATACGTTAATTTACGGTCGAAAATTAAGACCAAGGAATTTTGTATCATCCACTACTGGTATCGGTGACCCATCCAGTGTTAGATGAGGGTCTTCATGATGTTTACGTAGTTGACAAAAGTGCTAACAATTAGTTTTAGATTTAGAAAATTTAAAACAATTTTCATCCGACCAGGTCTGAAGTTTATTGAGACATTGTTGAAGTTGTCCCTCAATATTGTTCATGTTTTTTGCACGATAACATATAACAAAGTCGTCAACATATAGAGAGCAATCCACACCAGGATTGATGCATTTAACTATACCGTTAATTTTTATATTAAAAGGGATGATGGAGAGTATGATGCCCTGTGGTACACCCAACTCCTGTTTAGAGGATTGAGAGGATTGAACCCATTCGGACACGAAACTGTCTATCATCTAAGAAATTCTCTATAAAAAATGGTAATCTGCCTCTAAGTCCAAGGTCATAAAGATCATTCATGATACCGTACTTCCATGCAGTATCATAAGTTTTCTCCAAGTCGACACATTACGAAAGATTCCCTAATAAATGATTCAAATTGATTGAGATTGTCTGTTGGGTCTCGTTTGCACCGGAATCCACTTTGATACTTTGTTATCAGTTTTTTGGACTCCAGGTACCAAAAGAGTCTCTCATTAATCATTCATTCCATGGCGATAATTTATTTGGTCCATATGATCCTTTCCAGGTTTGGGGACTGGAATAAAAATTGCTTCCCGCCCAGAATCGGGGAAGTTTCCTGTCACTCAAACATTATTAAATATATCAGGAAGATTAGATAGACAGGTTTCTGGTAAATGTTTTAATAATTGATAATGGATATATTCATCAGGACCAGCTGATGTATCATGAGCCTTTTAAGGGGATTCTCCAAGTTCTTTGAGAGTAAGCAATTTACTGTATTTTTCCATTTTTTTCGACGTGAAATTCCGCTTCTTCTCTTTTTTCAGTTTCTTATCTTTTAGAAAAGGTGCTGGACAATTTTCAGAAGAAGAGTTTTTAGAAAAAGCTTCTGCCAAGTGTTTGTCATATCTTTGACTGATGTAATATCTCCATTATCAGTTTTAAGATGATATACACAACTAGAATGACCTTTACCGTTTATTTTCCGGACCATGTCCCACGTCTTCGTAAGAGATGAGCGACAGTTCAGCCTAGAGACATATCCAGGATTTTCTCTTGCTATCCTTAATAGTACAACGGGCTTTCGCACAAACAAAACTCCTAAAGTATCTGAATTATTTTGAGTTGGCAGCAAGTTATTAGTATTCAATGCAGCTTTACGATCGCTGACTGCCTTTTTGCTGTTATCATCGTACCATGGTTTATGTGGGTGTTTTGAATTTGCCGAGGTTTTTAAAATAGTTGATCAACTATATCATGAAAGGTTTTGGTAAAAAGAGTAGTTGCGTCTTCGACATCCTCGAAAACGGAAGGTTTTAATTGTTCCTCACAAAGAGATTGAAACGTATTCCAATCAGCTTTTCGAAGTTTCCTTCCATGCGTTTTTAGTGAAGTGGAGGGCCGATAATTTCAAGAAATGAGGGGACTGGTCACTTCCACATAGGTCGTCAAGAACACTCCACGAAAAATCCATCAAGAGCTTTGGATCGCATATTGTTAAATCAATAGACGAATGAGAGCCTGCAGCTGGATGTAAATAAGTATGTGATTTGTTATCATTAAAAAGACGTCAGTTGTTTTTGACTATGAAATCCTCAACTTGCTTGCCTTTATCGTTTATATCGTTACAACCCCAAAAATCCTTGTGAAGAAAAAATGCAACTGGTTTGTGTTTATTTAAAATAAGGTGATTTTATCATATTAGGTTTTAAACCTCGGAAGTTCCATTGAATGACCTTGTTTGATTAAGATGTCACTACGGCGGAAGTACGAGTTAACGGCCTTTGGGGTTGGCAGACCTTGGAGACTTTGGAGACTTTGAGCGTTCCAGATGTGCTGGATCATCAACCTCCATCTCCAAGTCTTCAAATATGTTGTGCAGTACAAATGGATAATCAGATCATTTTGACTGCTTCCTTAATCCGGAAATTGTCTTTTTTCTTTCTGTTACGTTCGTGGCAGCAGTTCTGCTTGGTGACGGATTTGACGAACTTTTGGAAGAGTTCGTCGGGTTTGGTGGACTCTTGGTTGCACCAGAGTCCGTCAATTTCGAAATAAAGGAAGTAGATGCATTAAGTGTAGGAATAGTTGAGGGTATAGTTGAAGGTGTGTTAGGCGTGGAAGCCACAAGAGGTTTGGGAGCTACATGATGCTTATCTAAGAGGACCACTGGAGTTTTATGTAACGAGCAGTCGATTGATTCTTATCACCCCACCACCGACTGGGGGGTGTGATTTCAAGATCAGAAACTATTCTGTTGTAATTGAAAATAAGACTTCTAGTTGATTTCTTATGCATATTATAGACTCTCTATATTCGTGAAATATTTTGGAATGTTGTCAGTTACCCTCCTGATAGCAAAAACGAGAGCTAAATCAATGAAATCGATGCCGTTGTTTAAAATGTTACTTTGAGAACGATCAACGTAGTTAATGATAACAAAAAACCCTGCTGAAGACGTTTAGTTGCAATAACTTGATTTCGATCATTGAAATCCTTAACATCGTTACATGCACTAGCAAAAGGAATTAGCTGGGAGATAGACACCCCGTATCATTTTGGTGTAAGGTATACTTATTCATTTGGAGCAAAGAAAACTAAAATTGATAGAGCTCTACATTGAATTGTTGAATTATGTAATACATTACATTTCCTTTGAACTGATAAGCGGGAACCATTGATTTATACATATAACACTTGATAGTATGAGTCTCATCTCACATGTTTAAATGTATGTGTTAAATTATGAAATGGAAGACAACTAATTGGATTTACATAGCAATTAAATAGCACGCAAAGAAGTTGTTCTAATTCAACACGTATTAACCTTCGTCTCAAACATTGCTATTCAAATATGTATGTATGTATTTGTTATGTATGAGTTTATGTGAATATGTGTGTGCGTATGTGTGTGTGTGTGTGTGTGTGTGTGTGCGTGCGTGCGTGCGTGCGTGCGTGCGTGCGTGCGTGCGTGCGTGAGTGCGTTCGTGACGCAGGAAGGGACGTACGGATGGGCGTAGTACGTACGCAAGACTGTAAGTATTTATGGGTTTAACTTCGCTTCTTTCATTACTTCTCATGAACAGACTCAATAAAACCGAGTCTGCTGGTTTATTCTCTTAGTTGTGTTTGTTGCTCTCAAAGGATCACCTTTATCAGTATTAATTAAAACTATTTCTGTCATATCACTATTATACGTGTAGCACTGAGCTCAATGCTCCTCCTTATAGTATATCCACTGGAATACGACATCGTAAAATAATAGTATGGTCCCCAGCTCAATCACATTATACGGACACCAGGCGGACCAGTCGTTATACTACCATTTATACGCTGATCATGTAGACAAGCAATGGCGCTACTGGTACCATTTCATTTGAAAGAAGTATGAGGTCCTGTACTGGTTACAATACCCTATTGCATAAACCGGTCTGATTGGCAGAAACAGTATATGGAAACTCCCATGCCTCGTTTTGATTGGATGACAGACTAGGTGAGAAATTCAATTATGTTGTTTATTTCTGATTTCATTCATATGCTTTATTTGTGTGATATAGCAAAATAAAAAAGAAGGGGTGTGATTTTTCATTAATTTGTTTTGGGATTCCCTCAAATTGTAGGGTCATGGCCTTCGGACAAATAGAAGTGGCACGGAAAATAGGTCATCCCCTAAAAGAAGTTCCTGTTTACATTTATCTAAGTTGTCAGGGTAAACAAATGTAAGCCTGCAATTTTTGTTTGCATATCAGATTGGAAAACATTAAGCAGTAAGTCTTATGGAAAACGCAGTAGTGGTCTATGACCTACTCACTTTGTACGTGGAAAAAGTTTATTCTTAACAGTATAGATCTGTAATCAGCTCACTACTCGGTACGCCGAGCTATTGTTTCGTTAGCTAAACACGGATATCCTAGAATGTCATTACAAGAAGATATAAAACTCGAACAGGAAAGGTAGCATTCAAGGACCACTGTCAACCAAAACACTTACAAAAGCGAACACTAATTAAAAAAAATTGTTTTAGTTCCTGCTGATAAAGCAGATAAAGTTGTGATTACTGTTGGACACCTTCATTACCGTAATTTGCGTCAATGTTTTATGTCTGGCACACGGAAGCATTGACTCGTATACTACTAAAGATATCATTACGTGGTCCGCGTATTAATTTTCATACCTCATCCAACCTCTTCTCCAAGCAGCAAAAACGGGGTTGGCTGGGGTATGAAATAAAACCTTATTTCGGCGGAAAAAGTCCGCATATTGTAAAATTAAAACAGGTAATAGGTAGTCGAAACAGGTTATCGCTTGTTTTCAGTACAAACTGTATTTAAACAAATTGTATTGTCGAACTATCAGTTATTACTGCCTATTAATATAAGCTTTCCCATCGCTTAATGAAATGAAAACGGGACTACGTATTAATGTATTTCCAAGCACATAGCTCAGTACACAAGGCTGTGGTAAAAGAAAAGCAACTATGCACTGTGTTTCCCGTATTACACGACAATTATAACACCCATGTTTTTCTCTAATTTTAGTGCCAACACCACTACAGACGACTCCAAACTGTTCAATTATTTTCTCACTGACGTTAACGAGCACTTCAACAAATATCACAACTCTAAGATTTGTTGTTGTTGATGTTGCATTGAGGGTAGCTAAACGTAGCCGATCAGCTTACCATAGTAGGCGGTAACCTCCTACCGGCTATAAAGGAAAGCCATGCACCTAAAGACTGAAATGTATAGCTGCCCTAAGTCACTCCATACAGAGCGAAATATACCTTTTGTTTTTACAAATATTTCTTTTAAAATTATTTATTTATTTATTTATTTATTATTTATTTATTTATTTATTTATTTATTTATTTATTTATTTACTTATTTATTTATTTATTTATTTATTTATTTCTTTATTTATTTCTTTATTTTTTTATTTATTTATTTATTTATTTATTGATTGATTGATTGATTGATTGATTGATTATTATTGATTGATTGATTGATTGATTGGTTGATTGATTGATTCATTGATTGATTCATTCATTCATTCATTCATTCATTCATTCATTCATTCATTCATTCATTCATTCATTTATTTATTTGATTACAGTAAAAACATATAACACAATATACATTTTAAAGGGTGTCATGTAACCTTTAAGTATAAATAGAAATGAAATGCAAAACGGAATGAAAACTGAGAAAAAAATTCTTGCATGAATGTGATATGAATGCCGTGAACTGCTATCTTTAAAGCGATTTCCAGTAACCCCACCCATCAAAATAGCATAGCAACAAGGTACAAGAAGTTTTAAATCTGTCATTGTGGACATATGAATTGTGGTACTGTTATAAAATAATATAAAACCCATATTAACTACTATTATGGGTTATTGACACTGGTGGCAAACAGGCAATGCTCCATATCATAAAAACTGTACTTTGCCATACAGGTTTAACGACGGGCACCGCCATCTTGGATTTTCGTTCTAGATTTGACAGTGGCTAGCGTAATAATAATTATTCTTTATCATTCCGCATACTTTCGATGTGAAAAGAATCGTTTATCAATTATAGTTAATAAATCAAAGAATCAAATTAAACCGAATACTGAACGAAATCGCAACATAGACCGTCGTTCATTTTAGTTTATCTTCCTCATTCCGAAATGGGGAATACATTAACAATCCATATTTTATTGTTTGGTACTCGGTTTAAATTTAGTAATTCAGTACACAGCATCAAGTCGCCGCAGAAAACTTTGCATTTAAACAAATTAACCAAACAGTACAGAGAAAAAGCAGAATGCAGCAAATATGTATAGTAGCGTATATTATTATACACTGTATTATGCCTTTACCATTAGGGTATCCTTTTGGATTATTTGGTAGAGGGACTATTAACGTTAATTTAAAGGAAGTTATTTAATGAAAACTATCCCGAGAGATTATGCTCAACACTCAACAAACAACCAAGAAAATGTGCTGTACAGTTTTTTCAATTATATCGTACATGTTTATTAAAGTTATAAGTTCAAAGGGCTATTCACTGAGCCACGCCAGCCGTCATAAAGAGAAAAGGAAATCTTAATAATTTAAGGGTGCCCTCTGGTGAATATCAGAACAGATAGAATTTTTTATTTCCCTGTTTTTTATGAAGACTAACATATTACTAGTTAGTTTCTGGAAAAATAATGATGGGTCGGTGATTTAACTTTTTCGCAAAATTAATCTTTAGTCATACACTCTCACAGTGCGGTTTTAAATTCTGAATCAGCTGCAAATTGTGTATGGCAACTTACATGTGTGTAGTGTGGTTTGCAGAACAGGTATCGATTTTCCGTCTTTTTTAATGTAATAGATCATACTTTAGGACGAAAAATTAAGGGTTGGGGTATTTTTATCACCATCTGAAAAATTAGTACATCCCTTGTCATTACCCCACCCAGTTTACTATAAATTGCATTTTTAAATTTGTGATCCATAAATTTTTCATGATAAAGGAACAGATAACTTTTTGAGATATTTTGTCTACAATATATACAAGACCTGAGTATCAGAATGAAAAAATAAAAATTGGGGGTCGGTGTGCATATAAGAAAGATATTCAATAAAAACTGAGAAAAAAATGTGCTTTTTTAGATTTCGACGAGCTCTAACATATAACGGCATAGGTCTGTAACAAATAATAGGAAAATACTTTTTATTCCTGTCTATGTATATGCTAACACATGTCTTTGTAATAAAGTTTAAATTAAGTGAATATCTTAAATGGTTTTTGAGAAATACCATCTTTTGTACCCCTACCCCCCATTTTGGCTTATGTTAAAAATTGTCAATTTTGGGCACAACATGTGAGGTAAAAAAAAAAATCTAATTTTTTTTTTTTTTTTTGCACTAAAATATCCCTATTGGGCATAAGTTTGTTACTGTATAATTATTTTTTCCAGTTTTATTATAATTTTTGAAATATAACAAATGTAAATTTCCGGAAGTGCAAAAATCCAAAACATCAGCAGAGGGCACCCTTAAGAAACGTGGAAACATATTCAAGATTAATGTTCGGCATGGTGAGATTCACACACACGTTTTGTTCATGATATATGTGTTCATTTATATGGAAGTATTTTGCTTACGAACAAAACCACTAAGGAACAATTTTCCTATTATTGAAAATAACTGATTTAAAAAAGATTCTTTTATTGATTTATTGATTTATTAAATAAAAACAAATGTAGTTGTATTTTTTCGATTGCACCGGAAATCGAACCCTTGATATCGTGCATTGAATCAAAACGTGCACTTAAGGCAGCTATATTATCCGCTAGATCACTGCGGAATGTTATGTCGGTATGTAAAATATCTGTGATTATATTCAGCCAGTCAACGCCTGCAACTAACAGATTGGTTGTGTTGTACGATACGCTGCTTTATATCGATATTGTATTGCGGGAAACCACCATAGAAATAATTGAGACCTGTACAATATTAGTCTTGATCATCTGCGATGCTTTATTGTAAATAAAAACGTTTGTCTTGAAAACAAGCAAGCGTCGCAGATGATCTAAACTAGTATTGCACAACACTATCTCAAAATTGTCGCTAGATGGGGCTCGACTGTAATGGGGTGTCGCCATTTTGAAAATGACGATGATAGCAATAAGCGCAGGTAGAGCTTACACATAAAAACGTTTCAAGGCCTTACTAGTGATACACAATGCACACTTTTGATTGCGGGTTGTTATTATTAACTTTAATTCATCTGACTGATGTATAGATATATTAGAACCATTCATTAGTGTTTGTTTGAGATATGTAATTATAATTGACATAAACACTGAAACGAAAGTCAAAATAAGGATTATAATAGCAGGATTTGAAAACAGATACTTTGACAATACAACACGTTTAAAAACATTTTTTACTGCAAACAAATGTGATAACCTGTTTAAAATTAACTGTTAACATTTTTAATTTACAATATGCAAACTTTTAACGCCAACATTAAGGTTTTATTTCACACTCCAGTCAACTCCGTTTTCGCTTCTTGGAGAAGGGTATGGGTGGGGTATTACAGGTAATACTCGGACCATGTAATGCATTGTGTTATAAAATTGTCTGAGAAGAGAAAAATGGGCATGTTCTGTCTCTTGACATACTTCATTCCTAGTTAAAACGAAGAACAAAAATAAATAAAGCAATGGCACCTACGGTCTAATCGCACAACCTTTTCAACGACAAGCTTGTTGTTCTTATTTATTTGGAAGAGAAATAACAAACATTTTTGGACTGTAACAATATTGAAGCATTATTTGCTAATGGCAATTTAGACATTTATACTAGTATGCGAATTCATCAAGGTGTTTGTGAAACACTTATATTCCTATTTGAGTCTATTCTTTCCGCAGATTTGTTTTTGTATTGCTATGAAATTGAGTTCATTTTCAGTATTTCATTCTGTCGTTTCTTTTCAAGGTTCACATACATGTATATACATTTAAAATGGTGGCATCATAAAAAAGCTCTGTGTCAAGAGAGGTGATTTCAACTCATATGCGGTACTTATATCTGCGACTCGACTTATTCGTTTTTCTAGAGCTTGTGGTTGAGTTGACTGTCTTAACCTTGTTATATCTAAAATCTACTCCATAAAATCTACTATCACTATAAATGTCGAAAACCATTGACACAATTGTATTTTTTATTTTTAAAATGAAAACGTAATTTAAGAAATCTTCGTGACAAGGACTATCACAAACCGACCTTTATTGTGACGTGATTTACACTCTTCTAAATATGCTTGTTCATGATCACGTTCACACTCTCTTTATTATTATTTATTAATTTTATCAAAAAGTTTATAGTTAAAGCCTATTTTCTGCAATGCAAATCCTGGCGGGGATTATTATATCCTTGCAGTAATTATTTGTCTTGAATGGGTGTTTTTGGTTGTCCGTGTTCTGTGAATCTTCTTTTTACTGTTTTCTAGACTTTTAAACCTATCTTTAGTGCGGCACAAGACAATGCTTTTGATTCATGACAATCGTAATAAAGAACAGATAGTTCCTTGCAGAATAATATGCAAACGTCAAACAAGACCTTCGGCCTTCATAGAACATAACCAGGTAATATACGCATTTAGGCAATACACTGAACGTGTTATTACTATAAAACAATTGGCTTACAATATGGTACGTTCTGGAAATCACAAAAGGCAAAAGGGGTCATTGATATAGGTAAACCAATCATATAATATTAAATCCTCATTTTCAGTATATTGCCATTCCAATAAACTTCTTAACTTGACAGCATTTATAGACGATACAACTAAAACATTGAATCGATCATGCATATATATACAAAAATAAATTATATACAAATACACGAAAATGTGCTCAGTTACTTTTTGGAAACCAGAACAAACGGAGAATGAACCGTTAATGGTAGAACAATACAGTATCTCAATAAACAATTTAAATAATCAGAAACGAGTCAAAACAAATGGCAAATAGTTTGAATATATTGACAATAATCAACTGAATTGTCAGTCGGCGCATGACATATTCTGATGGTTCCAAGGCTGTCTAGGGTAAATTCTGCCGTTAATTGCAAATAGGATTACCATGTATATCTGATACGTGCAATACTTGAAGAAATATGACCAGAATGAACTCAAAAGGGTACCGACTTCTAAATAGTTTTGTATAATGTGCGTTTGTATATGGTGACGGGCGTACTTTTATTTACGCGGTCTTGTCAATTTGAGCGCTGAAGACGGGATAAAAGCGAGGTTATGTACACTTAAAATCGGTTTAAGCTCACCAGTTAACCATATTGCCTACTGACCTTTCTAAGTCGGTTACCTGTTTTCACCACTATTTGTGTTGTGTATTGTCCTTTTCATTGCATAGATAATTTGCTCTTTATTTGTGGTACAATGCGGATCTACGGTGCCAGTGCGCTTGGGTGATTTTTATAGGAAAATTTTACTCATTCTTATATATTTGTTGGAACATTTGCTAAATAGAGACAATTTAAGTTCACCAATTATTGTTTAAATGTACTAGAGGCGATTTGGACGAGGAATACCAATAACTGATCTCCTCACGTATCAATAATGTCCCTCTTGAAAAAGCAATATGCTGAACAGAGGTTGAAATAGTCTAGCGATTCATGCTCACGGTAACTTCGAGATTTCAAGGTAAGCGACGAGCAGTAGTAACTCTTTTATCAAGTTAATATTTATTATTCAGGTGTAGTACAATCCAGATAAATATGTTAACATATTAAACTGTAAGTAAACTTATTCAGGACTTTTCGAGTTTTTTTTCTTTATTTTGTTAATGCACTTGCAATTGGATTCCACATACGGGCACATAACCCTTAATCTACTACAAGTGGCAATGAGTACACAAGACGAAGTTGTTCTTAGCCACTATAATATATAACTTCAAATCTCCGTGTAACACAAGAAATAAGCTATCGTGTTCGAATCCCATTAAAACCTCTTGCGTTTTGTTTTTACTTTATTTACTTTTTTTAATTTTTTTGTTGTTGTTTTGTTTTTGTCGCAAGATGACCCTAGTGAATGGGACGAACTCAGGAAAGAATCAATGTCGGTGACTGCATTTACATAAGTTTTATGCAACTTTTAAAATATGTTAAATACATATACAATTATCAAAGGAAAACAAAGCGAATAAACAGATGAAAGATGAAAACGACTTCTGATGAACTTATAAGACGTTAGTAGTATTATCACGAATACTGTATACATCGACTGTCTGTAGATGACACGAACGTGTTGTCGAAGTTACAGAAATGTTTATGGTCAGTAACGTTACAATAATGTTGATCTAACGCGAGCGATGTATCTGATGCGCGTGAGTGGATAAGGATGATGTGCGACTCCAGTGAGCGTTGATTGTCATCGAAAGCCTTCTATAGGAATTGATGATATTATGCTTAACCTCCAACGAGGTTGAGATGTGCTGTTCCTCCAATGATGTTTGCCGACTGACCAAACACATGTCCCGGGTTTGTCGCTTCTATTAACACCTGACCATGCTGTCCATGTACGGGGACACGTCTCCACCCGCTCATTATGTTATACGCTGAATCTCCGAGAGAGCCTACACACCCAAAAGGCTCAGCTACATTCCGGGAGGCTTAGGCTGTAAAGATACACACTTTTAGACGTTGGTTAATTAACACAACACTCTTATACAATCATCGTTACACAAACATTCATTATCTAGTAAATATATGTGACTATGTGAGCCACTCTCTAATTATGATGTGTAGGAATATGTACGTATTCTACGGCGCCATTTATACGCATCGGCATGTAAACAGGTTAACCAATGCATCTAATATACAACGTTATTAATTTAATCTTGTATTATAATTAATGATCGACTATTGTAACTATATCTCAAAAAGTGAACTTCATATGCTAGTTGTATCAATTTAATGGTTGAGAAACTTATTTAATATGACCGGATGTAACAATGTCCCCAAACGAAATGGCGACGACCATTAAATACAACTCTACAATACAATTTCATAAAATAAACATAATGACCACATATTGCCTCTGAATCTCTACATTTCCAAACGATTACTCCAAGCAAAGCGACTTTCAATATTGCAAGCCACTACTAGAAAACAACGCACTTTATAATCCAACTTGCCGCCCAAACAATGTTTAAACATATTTATTTTACATCGATTGCGAAATACGTTCTTGCAACTTAGTTTAATCACTCTCGGTGGTTTATTGGGTAGAAACATAACGACATTATTATCATGCATTGACTATGTTGATTTTATTGTTGTTTGCTTAATATGTAAACCTTGGTGAAATAAAGGAAAAAACACGAGTACTAAGCAATGTGGATTAATTATCTTGCTCAAGGATAAATAACATGGCCGCGGCGACGTTCGAATCTACGTCCTCCCGATCTGGAGTTCGGCGCTCTACTTCTGGACCACTCACTCCACAAACAATCATTTCCCACGTTAATTCCATGACACACGTGGCAACAGAAGCAATTTTCATTTCTACACGAAAGATCCTTCAGCAATTTTGCCGTTTATTGTAAAATATAATTTTACATGCATTAACGCACATATAAACTTACTGAACGTCCCAGCCTTAGCTCCGCCAACAACTCTGAAAATTCTCGATTTCACATGAAACATGAATATATCATGCAAATGGTGAATATGTTTCAACTGGACAATAGATTAACATGATATTCACAAATGTCGTCAAGGGCTAACAAGAGCTATGTACCACCAATACACCAATGAACGACCTATGTACGGCTATGTACGACCCAAGATAATTTTGTGACATTTTTCTTTATAAATTTTTTGGAATTTTGAGTCAGTTTTTTATATATATATATTCTTATTTATATTTGTATTAATTTTATTTGTTATATATTTCCATTTTATTGCAAGAAGGATATTTCAATCGGGAATTATAAAATACACCACGCAGCGTACAAACTCACATCGTAAAATTACTCCACAGCTGTATCAGTAGACTCGTCGGCAGTGTCGGTGGTGTCTTCACGAGGACCATTTAACAATGAAAGTAAAAGCTAAATAACAGCTTACAAAAAAAACTCTCTGTGGCTGAATGTTTAACGAAGTTGCGTTGTAAACCTTCGCCTCTCACGGCTGCGGGTTCGAATCCCACTGGGAGCTCAGCGTGTAGTTAAATTAAGGTTTTATTTCACACTCCAGCCATGTCCAAGAAGTTTTCGCTTCTTGGAGAAGTGGTTGGGTTTAAAAGTTAATACTCGGACCCCGTAATTCGTTGTGTTATAAGTGCTCATGTTCTGTCTCTTAATCTTGTTGTTCTTATTTATTTGGAAGAGAAATAGCAAACATTTTTGGACTGTAACATTATTTACTAATGGCAATTTAGACAATTACACTAGTATACGAATTCACCAAGGCGTTTGTGAAACACGGATATTCCTATTTGAGTGTATGTTTGCCAGGTATGGAACAACTGTTTATGAAAACATTATTAGTAGTCCGATGGGTACGAAAGTGTTTCTCTTGCCGCAGATTTGGTTTTGTATTGCTATGAAAGTCTTAGAGAGTTCATTTTCAGTATTTCAGTCTGTCGCTTCTTTTCAAGGTTTACATACATGTATATACACTTAAAATGGAGACAAAATTAAAACGCTTTGTGTCAAGAGAGGAGGTGATTGTAACTGCTATGGGATACTTATATCTGTGACTCGACGTATTCGTTTTTCTAGAGCTTGTAGCTGAGTTAACTGTCTAACATTGTTATATCTAAAATCTACTCCATAAAAGCTACTGTCATTATAAATGTCGAAACCCATTGACACAACTGTATTTTCTATTTTTAAAATGAAAACGTCATTTAAGAAATCTTCGCGACAAGGACTATCACAAACCGACCTTTATTGTGACGTGATTTACACTCTTCTAAATATGCTTGTTCATGATCACGTTCACACTCTCTTTATTATTATTTATTAATTTTGTCAGAAAGTCTATAGTTAAAGCCTATTTTCTGCAACGCACTGCCTGGCGGAGATTATTATACCCTTACAGTAATTGTTTGTCTTGAATGGGTGTTTTAGTTGACTGTGTTCTTTGAATCTTACTTTACCTGTTTTCTAGACTTTTAAACCTACCTTTAGTGCGACATAAGGCAGAGATTTTGATTCTTGTCAATCGTAATAAAGAACAGATAGTTCCATACAGAAGAATATGCAAACGCCAAAGAAGAAGTTCGGCCTTCATAGAACACAACCAGGTAATAAACGCAGTTAGGCAATACAATGAACGTGCTAATACTATAAAATAACTGGCTTACAATATGGTACCTTCTTGAAATCACTAAAGGCGAAAGGGGTCATTGAAATGGGTAAACCAATCTTATAATGTTAAATCCTCATTTTCACCATATTGTCATTTCAATAAAATCAAACTATACCCTACCATACTTGACAGCATTCATAGACGATACAACTAAACAGTGAGTCGATCATGCACATATAAACTAACATAAAATATATACAAATACACCAAAATGTACACCCGAATTATTAGCAAAATCTATGACAAGAGAGATGATTTTAATTTTGACATTGTTAATTATCCCCATTTAGATAGTGATGTTCCCCGAGCAACTTCTTATGGGGTCTATGTGTCTCAACTTTTTCGCTTTTCAAGTGCTTGTACTCGAGTTGAGGATTTTAATATTCGTAATCTTTGTATAACTAAAAAGCTACTCCATCCGGGTTACCGTTACCATGAACTTCGTAAAACCTTTGCAAAATGTTATCATCGTAACCCTGATCTTCTTTCCAAATATCACAACCTGACTTTTATGGTGATGTGATTTACAAACCTCGTAAGATTCCTGGTCATGATCACTTTCAAACAATCTTTGTTAAATTTGTTTAAAGGTTTGTCAAAAGAGGTTATGAACCTATCATTTTGCAACGTACTGTGGTGGTGGACCCTTTTACACTTCGCCACTGCGCTTTCCTCTTTCATTGTACGATGACTGGACTGGCTGTGGACCTATGATGACGACTATTTAAAGCCCATTAGGACGGTGGCGTTTGATGTTTGTCCGAAGTCTTGTCTTGTCGTGCCCTCAATGGTTTATGCCCTTGTTGCTCTGGCTCCTGCCAAGTAATCGAGTACCTTCATTGTGGCTGTCTAGGCTTCTATTATTTTTGTATTTATATATACACGAGCATCTAGGTCTTTTACTTATATTGCCTTTTAACGCTGCCTTGTTGGTTAGATAATATTTCATGGTGGGGATTTCTTTATTTATACTGGCCCGTTTAATTGGGATTAAATAGGTCAAGTTTGAGGTTTGGTGCACCCTAGAACCTGGTTTAAACCCACAGTGGCCTTTATGACCACTGACCGTTCCAAGGTGGAAGCCCTATTGTCAACTCCTTTGTGTTTGTGATGTCGTTTGCATTTTTTTATTTCTTTTGCCTTCTCGTTTGTCTGTTTGCGTGTTTGTTTTTGTGTTTGTGGTTGACTGTCGTCATTGAATGCTACTTTCCGTGTCCGATTTTTATATCTTTCTTTTTTTAGTATTTATTATTCAAGTGTAGCACAATCTAGACATATTAAACTGTAAGTGAACATATTCAGGATTATTTGAGTTCTTTAGTTTTTAATTTGTTAATTCACTTGGAATTGAATTCCACAAAAAGGGACTTAATCCTTAATTTACTACAGGTGGCAATGTGTACACAATCGATACAGAAAATATCTTCAATTACCCGTGTTATACAGCTTAATAGCTCAGTAGTTAAAGCGTCGGCTTGTGTAACACAAGTTGAAATAATCTGTTCTAGGCCTTGAGTTCGAATCCCATTAAAACATTTTGCATTTTTGCTTTTTCTTTTTTTTTGATGTTTGTTGTTGTATTTTCGTTTTTGTTTTTTGCCGCAAGATGACCCTAGACGTTGGGACTATCTCGGGAAAGAAGCAATTGTCTGTGACTGTATTTACATAAGTTTTATGTAACTTTTAAAATATGTTAAATGCATATACAATTATCAAAGAAAAACTAAGCGAATACACAGATGAAAGACGAAAAAGACTTCTCGTGAACGTTCGTAGTATTATCACGAATAATGAATACGACGTCGGCTGTCTATAGAGGACACGAACGTGTTGTTGAAGTTAGAACACTGTTCATGATCAGTAATGTTACAACACTTATGCTCTAACGCGATGTATATAATGCGCGTGAGTGTGTGAGCATGATGCGCGACTCCAGCGAGCGTTGATTGGCATCAAACGCCTTCTATAAGAATTGTTGACGTGAAGATTAACCTTCAACGAGGTTGAGATGTGCTGTTCCTTCAATGATGTTTGATGACGGGCCAAACACGTGTCTCTGGGTTTGTCGCTTTTATGAACACATGACCATGTTGTCCATGTACGGGGATCGTCTCTACCCGCTCATTACGTTATACTCTGAATCTCCGAGAGGCCTACACACACAAAAGGCTCATCTCCACTCCGGCAGGCTTAGGCTGTAGCGATACATACTTTTAGACGTCTGTTCATTAACACAACACTCTTATACAATCTTCGTTACACAAACAAATCAGTATCTAGTAAATAAATGTGACAATATGAGCCACTCTCTAATTATGACGTGTAGGTATATATACGTATTCTACAACGGCATTGATACGCATCGGCATAAAAACAGGTATATCATCTCACCGTTAACCAATGCACCTAATATACAACGTTATCAATTTAATTCTGTATTAAAATTAATGATCGACTGCTATAACTATATATCATGAAGTTAACTTCCCAAACTCACTTTCTACTTGGAAAAAGTCAATTCTGAAAATTATAGATACACGTATTAACTTTTATAATGCTAACCCCTCTTTACTTCCTCCGAGACCTAGGTTTTCCTTTCGTAATTTAAAATCGGGAATTCAGAAATTTCATATTAAGTCTCCCCGTGCTACGAATCAGTAGTGTTAGTTTTTACTGGTCCTTTGGGACCAACAACCCCAATATAGATGGCTTTGAAGTAGACTACCGCTTAAGCCGGTGCTAGTGGACGTGAGAAGTGTTGCTTCTTTCATTACTTCTCATGAACAGACCCAATAAAACTGAGTCTGCTGCTTTATTCTCTTAATTGTGTTTGTTGCTCTCAAAGGATCACCTTTATCAGTATGTATTCATATGCTAGTTGTATCAAGTTAATGTGTGAGAGACATATTAAAGTTGACCGTATGTAACAACGTCACCAAACAAAATGGCGACGCTCATTAAATACAACTGTAGAATACAATTTCATAAAATAGATACACTGACCAAATATTGCCTCTGAATCTCACCATTTCCAAGCTAAGCGACTTTCATTCTTCCTGGCCACTACTAGAAAACAACGCACTTGATAATCTATCTTGCCGCCCAAACAATGTTTAAACATATTTATTTTACATCGATTATGAAACAAGTTCTTGCAACTTAGATTAATCACTCTCGATAGCTTCTTGGGTAGAACCAGTACTAAGCAATGGGATTAATTATCTTGCTCAAGAATAAATAACTTGGCCGCGGCGACGTTCGAACCCACCATCTCTCGATCTGGATTTCGGCGCTCTACCACTGGACTACGCACTCCACAAACAACCATTTCCTACGTTCATTCCTTGACACACGTGGCAACAGATATCTACACGAATGGACCCTTAAACAATGTTACACTTTTGAGAAATACCTATAATTGTACATGCATTAACGCACATATAAACTTATTAAAAGGCCCAGCCTTAGCTCCGCTAACAATTCTGTGGCAATTCTCGCTGCTTTTCCATGGAACATGAATATATCATGCAAATGGTGAATATGTTTCAACTAGACAATGGATTAGCATGATATTCACAAATGTCGTCAAGTGCTAACAGGAGCTATGTACGACCAATACGCCCTACCCAAGATCATTTTGTGACATTTTTCTTTATATATTTTTTTGAATTTCGAATCAGGTTTTTATATATATATAATTCTTATTCATATTTGTTTGTATTTATTTTATTTGTTATAAATTTCTATTTCATTGCAAGATGGACATTTCAATCGGGAATTATAAAATACACTACTTAGCGTATAATCGTGAAATTCACATCGTATGTTAAATAATTACTCCACAGCAGGCTCAGTAGACTCGTCGGCAGTGTCGGTGGTGTCTTGACGAGGACCATTTAACAATGAAAATAAAAGATACATAACAGGTTGCAAAAAACGTCTCCGTGGCTGAATGTTTAAAGACGTTGCGTTGTAAACCTTCGTCTCTCATCGCTGCGGGTTCGAATCCCACTGGGAGCTTGACTTACGTCTCCCCCGCGCTTGCAATCAGTACTGTTATTCATTCGATCTTTGGAGATCGCTGACCCCGATACTTATATTTAGTTATCGGTGGTACATTTTCAATTTCTTTTGTTTTCTTACTTAATTGTTGATTCGGTGGTTCCACTTCTCCGGCCGATAAAAGGCTCTGTGTATTGTTTAACCACTCATAAGATATGTTGTCTGCATTTTGATACGCAGGCTTCATAACCGCTGCTCTCAACTAAATGCCATTATGTTTATTTAGCTCTTCGGGGCATTCATTTTTATTAGATACCGGGACAATACGCCGTACGACATGGGGAAGTAGTGCACTCCATGTCCACCGCCATATGCATGCCATATTCGGGATGGTTAAATTTGTACTATAGATTTTATTAATATTGAGTTCTGCTCAATCCGGGGCTAGAGGGCGTGAGCGGTCGCTGGCATGTTTTACTACCGCTCATGAACAGTCTCAATCAAACCAAGACTGCAATATTTCGTATGTGTCGTGCTCGAACGTCTCCAAAGGTCCATTATCATACTCGTTTTTAAGTGAGGAAGTGTCGATTCTCACGGAAGGCGGGAGGTGTACAGTACTGGCTCTACCCCGGAAAAGTGGGTTATTGCAACTAAAACAGAAGCATTTAGTTTAAACTTATTTATTTTACATCGATTGTAACGAAAGCTCTATGAACTTATTTGAATCACTCTCGATGTCTTCCTTGGTAGAACCAGTACTAAGCAATGCAGATAAAGTCTCTTGCTCAGGGACACACCGCATATGGCAATGACGGCAATCGAACCCACGACTTTTGGATCATGGGTCCAACGCTCTACCACTAGACCACAGCGCTCCATAAAACAGAAGCATTTGAATACAACTGTAACACCTCCGGCAGAAATATGTAAACAGTACATGCTATCCTTAAAACTTGACTTGAACTTGTTACAGCAGATAATAAACTGTTATTGAATTTCTGCGCTTCTGGGTGCTTAATGGAAAAAGCGGCATCTGAACGTCTCTGACTTGAAATCACTTGCCCCTCACCGCTGTAGGTTCGATCCCTCAGAGGCCTAGGAATCTTAATGAGAGGAAGCTATCCAGCTGGCTTGCGGAACGTCAGTGGTTCTACCCAGGTACCCGCCCGTGCACGAAAATTTCCCGGAGGGGCACCTTGGGTCTTCTTCTACCAATGGAAGCTGGAAAGTCGCCATATGACCTTATCTGATGGTGCGACTATAAAATCCAATTCAATTCAATTATAGACGATTACATATACCTACTTATGTGCAAAAATATGAAAAAATGATGGTGTAATTGAATTTGTAGTTTATTTGACCTTTTGACCCCCCCTGAAGGTCCCTGGGCTCGGAGCCAAACATAATAAAGCTATTGCACGCCGTCATCATATGGTGATGTCATACCCTAAATAAATATAAAAAGATCGGAATGGGAAAGTAGCATTCAAGAAAGACAGTCAACCACAAAACACAAAAACAAACACGCAAACAGACAAACAAGAAGGCAAAATCAATAATAAATGCAAACGACATCACAAACACAAACGGGTTGACAATAGGGCTACCGGCTTGGAAAGGTCAGTGGCAAAGTAGGCCACTGGGGGTTTAAACTGGTTCTAGGGTGCACCAAACCTCACACTTACCCTACTGTCATCCCATTAAAGCAGGACAGTGTAAATAAAGAAATCCCCGCCATGATCTTATCTCTTACCAACAAGGCAGCATCAATAGGCAATATAAGTAAAACACAAATATGCTCGTGTAAATATAATACAAAAAACAATAGCCTAGAAAGCCACAATGAAGGTACTCAATGACTTGGCAGAAGTCAGAGCAGTAAGAGAATAAACCATTAAGGGCACGACAAGAAAGATCATAGACAAACATCAAACGCCACCGTCCAAATGGGCTTTAGGTAGGTGTCATCATAGGGTCCACAGCCTGTCCGGTCATCGTACAATTAAATAGGGAAGCATAGTGGCAAACTGTAAAAGGGTCCACCACCAAGCATGCAGTACATTGCAAAATGATAGGGTCATAACCTCTTTTGATAAACTTTTTAACAAGTTTAACAAAGATAGTATGACAGTGATCATGACCAAGAATCTTACGAAGTTTATAAATCACATCACCAAAAAAGTCAGGTTGTGATAGTCCGTGTCGCAGAAGAGTCCTTAAATTACTTTTATATTTGGAAAGAATATCAGGATAACGATACTACAATTTTGCAAAGGTTTTACGAAGTGTATGTTAACGGTAACCCTGATTTAGTAACTTTTTAGTTATACAAAGATTACGAATATTAAAATCCTCAGATCGAGTACAATCTCTAGAAAAACGAATAAGTTGAGACACATACACCCCACAAGAAGTTGCTTGGGGAACATCCCCATCCCAGTGGGGATAATTAACAATGTCAAAATTTAAATCATCTCTCTTGTCATAGATTTTGCTAATTATTTCACCATTTTCTATCGAGAGATCTAAATCAAGAAAAGATGCGTTATTATCAGATATATTAGCTGTGTTAAGCTGAAGTTTTTTAAGATAAATATAATTAACCATAGTTGGAAAGAAAGGGTCATCAATGTTCAATATGTCATCCAAATACCGAGAGGTATCATTAAAGGCTTCAATAACATCTGCCTGGGTACCTGGTGAAAGACTCAACATGAAATCTCTTTCATAGTAAAATTAAAACAAATCTGCGACAAGTGGGGCACAGTTCGTACTCATAAGGACCCTAAGTTTGGTTGAATTCCGTTCAGAGGTTTAGAAGGAGATGCAGTAACGGACAGACGGACAGACGGACAAACGGAGGCGATTTTAATATACCCCGTTGTTTTCAAAAACGTGGGTATAAAAACCTGATACTACACTTTCCTATGCCTATTGTTTAATTGCTAATACCGTAGGCTACATCATTTTTATCAATCGAAACTCTTTTGTTTGGGTCACAAAAGGCAGCACATACGCTCTTGCGATTTCTACGGCTGTCTGTTTATGCGAGATTTGCCATTAGCCTATACGAATAAATCTGTATAATCTGTACCATAAACACAATAACAGTCGTATTGTAAGTAATCCGATGTATAACTACAAGCAAGGCTCTATTTGTATATGCGCGAAACTATTATTTGCATTAACAATTTTAATTTTTTAATCGTTCCTTTTTTTCGGGAGACATTTCAGGAAGTTTGTCTCTTGTTTCTGTGACTTTTAATTCATCAATATGAAATTACAAATTTTGATTGATTAAATGATAAGCATATGGTTGCCGATAATTTAATTTTGGAAAAAAATAATTCTTGATTTAAATGGCCTATAAGATATAACTAACACTCCGTTCTGTATTGATGATCAAAACAAATTGATCATTCAGAATGTATTATTTAAACGACACGCCGCACCAGCTTGCCAACTTCATGTTAATTGACCAAATCATAGGATTATGAGTTTTAAAACAGTTTCAGATAGATACAAATTCATAAGATTTTTGCCAATCTCCACTTTCCTTTAATTTCCGAAATATTTCTCATTCTGCAATGCGTCCTAAATTAATTGACTGTCTGTAAACTGGATATATACCACATTATTGATCATATCTTAACTTTTGTATTTATAGCATAGTGTTTCTGATGACGTGCAGGAAAAACGCTTCACCTGTAATTTCTACGGCTTTTTTACACGAAAAAAGAAGCAATGACACGTTTATTTTACAATGTCTTTTCTTCTTTGTTATTGTAATGTGTTAAAAATACCATACGTTATGAAATAAAACAATACATTATCAATTATTCAGGCATTGTAAGCCATTAAATATCTGTGTAACTGAACCGGGAATTATCGAAAACAGTCAAATTATTGAGAAGAAATGCCAATATTCAAGACTTAATTAAACTACTTTTTTCTTTTTCCCCAACATTTTTTTTAGTGATTATGAAACGATGAATACATAAGGCATTTAGATCATTAAAACATCAGAAACATTCCCACACTCATCACATTTGCAATCCCTTTTCAACCGTGTTTTAACCGGGAAGTCACCGGGAAATCGACCGGGGAATAATATCACCCGTAAGTAACCAATATATTTTGAAAATTGTTCAGTATGCAAAGTATTACGATGTCTTGATATTTACTCCTCAAAATAATTTCAGGACCACAAACTAAAACAGTAATAAATACTTAATCTTTAATATTGAGTTCATGTTCATATTAAAGTTTAGTACAGTCGTGTAACGTAACATTTGTAACAGATTACAACTAAACTTAAAATTTGCAAAAAAGACAGTCAGTTGTTCCGTTGCAGCACTTTAAAAAACTAGTAAAATCTAAACATGGTCCATAAATTATTTTGAGGAATAAAATATTATGAATCGGTTTCAACAGCATATTTGAAATCTCTGTATTGCCCCCGCCCATCGCTTAACTACGTCTTTTATGTAACAGTTGTTATGCAGTTATCCTGGGAACTGATAAATACGATTCATGTCACGTTTCGAAATAAGATTAGAAAAAAAAGCTCAATTTGTCAATCAACTAAAGAATATCTGTCAGACATAATCACACAGAGAAAATTGATCTTATACGTATGTGACGTTTGTCTGTGTCACATCAGATAAGCATAGACTCGTCTATAAACAGCCATAGGAGAATTAAGCGCTTGAAATTCTATTTCCGATCAAGTGTTAGCATTGTATTAAAGTATAATATGTACTGTTATACACCGTTATATATAATCAGTTTCAATTCTACCAAACGTTATACTATGGTTTCACGATCAGAAAATGATAACGTCAGTTAAAAATTGTGATGTCATATGTGACACGTTATTAACATACAGCAACTTGGATCTTAATTTCGAACAGGAGATTCCACTACTCCAGCCTTTAAAGGTTATGAGTATTGTGTAATCACCCTTAGGATATGTTGTCTGCTTTTTAATTTAGTCCTTTGACTGTTTCTAGTGATACGCAGGCTTTATAACCTCTGCATCCCACTAAATTACATTTTGTTTATTTCGCCCATTTTTCTCGTTTAGGGCAAAGCAATGTGGGACCACACGCCGCTGGCCATGGAATGGTATAACAATATCTCACGGAAGGTTCCATGATCACCTTCATATGCGTGCCATCTTCGGGACAGCTCAACTGTTCGTAATGTTGACATTTTAAATATTCAGTTCTGCTCAACCCGGGTCTAGAGGGGGTGAACGGTAGCAAGCATTGTTCACTATCGTTCATGAACATTCTCAATCAAACCGATATTGCAATATTTCTTGTATTCATTGTGTTCGGCGATTTCCAAAATTCTCATTCATAATAAAAAATGCTCCTTGTTTCATCATTAGTATGTTCATGTGAAACTAGTGCATTAGTTTATATCTGAAATAGTTTAGTTCACTATTTGGTTTATTCAAGTAATGTGGTGAACAATAGTACAAACATGGACAGGATTAGAAAAAAGTTTTCGATGAAAACTTATATAAAAAAACGTAAGATATGGCTGACGTTTTATATGTTATAAATATTATCTTATCGTGTTTAGCTGGCATTTGATGGAACTGAACATGTATAAATTGTAATATAAATTCGGATTGTGTGCATGATATAACTACAAATCCAACTCTATTAATGTATTGTTGTCACAGGATGACCTTAGTGGTTGGGCTAACTCAGGAAAGAATCAATGACGGTGAATGCATTTACATAAGTTTAATGCAACTTTTAAAATATGTTTAATATATATACAATTATCTAAAAAAACAAGCAAATACACAAATGAACTATGAAAAGAATGTTCTCATGAACGTTTAAGACGTTCTTAGTATTGTTATAAATACTGAATATCTAAGACACTAAAGTGTTGTTAAAGCTATAACAATGTTGATCTAGCGCGATAACTGTGATGAGCGAGAGCTCATGGAGATGATGATGCGCGAATCCAATGGATGATTGTCATCAAATGCCTTCTGTAAGGGTTGATGACGCGATGCAATGATAGTTAACCTCCACTGAGATTGTGAGTGATATTCCTCCAGTGAGGACTGGTAACGGGCCCACCTTGTGTCCCGGGGGTTGTCGTTAGTAAAACCTGGCCATGCTGCGCAGGTACGGGGACCGTCTCCACCGCTCGTAAACGTTAATCGTGGAAGCTTAGCTCCACTCCTGGATATCCAAACCTAGATGGCTTACTCCAACCCTGGATGGCTTATATCCTGGATGGCTTAGGCTGTAATTATACATACGTTTTAGATGTCGGTTGACAAACATAACAATCTTGCATAATTATCATTACCCAAACAAATCATTATTCAATCAATATATGTAAGCTGTACTAATGATAAGTAGCAATGTATACATATTCTACAACGCCATGTATACGCTATGTACGTCGCTGTTAATCAATGCCCCTAATACATGTAATATAAACATGATCAAATTACTCATATATTACACTCACTGAGTTATGCATGCACGCATGTCAACTAATGACCACATTATACAACGCTATGCATACGCGTCGAACATTTATTCTTGTCACTCCTCTCATTGTTAACTAATGTTAACAATCGTGTATTACAATCACTGAGTTATACGCCAACGTTAACTAATGCACCTATTAACCACTGTTATCAAATTAATATTGTTTTACAATTAATGATCATTTACAATAATTACATCTAATAAAGTAACTTCAAAATCATATGCTAGTCTAAAGTTATATTTGAGAAACATCAATGCTAACCGGATGTCGTAACCGCCAAACAAGATCGCGCCGCCCACTGAATACAAATGTACGATAAAAGTTTAATAAAACTACTAACCACATGTTGCCTATGAATTTTGCCGTCCAATCTCTGTTCCAACAAAGTACTATCGATCATCCCGGCGAGAGCTAGAAGACAATGGGTTTTATAGCAAACATTACGCCCAAATCATTATTTCAAACGTGGCTAAATCTGCAGTATTGAATCTACACGAGAGGCCCCTTATACATGTTGCCGTATAAGGAAGATATACCTATACGTTTACATGCATTAGCACAAGACTAAACTTATGACACGGCCTCTCTGGCGGCCACTTAAAATGTGCACGCTTTTACGTGTTACATGAATAGATCATGAATATTGTGAAATTGTTTCAACTCGAACAATAGATTTGGGTGTAATCGATAACTTACAAGAGCTATGTACGACCAGTACGCTCTACCCGTGACATTTTGTGACAGCATCTCCCCACTTAAAGAAAGTGCTACACTTTTAAAATTCAACAAAATGATAATTAATATTTACACGTTAAGAAACTATTAATTCTTTTGAGCAAATGAGCGACAAAACGTACAAGCTGATCGCTCAATCGCTTGAGTATGTTAACTATTACTACTGAGGGATGCAACCTTCAGCCAGTACAACGACCGTCTTCCGGAAAACATCCACTGCAGTTATAACCTAACTATAATATGTAATTACAATTTCAACATTATTCTACAATTGTACACTACCCTGTCGTAGCATATACTACTATTGTACAATACACTGCACTACACTATTGTATTAAACCGGTCATTATGTGCGGCGACTTAAATAGTCTGCCCCAATATTGTCCTTTCCTCGGATCGCTTTAATTTTCATCCGGTAAGGCTGCAGAGTCAGTGCCCACCTCATTAACCTACTGTTAGCTACATTTGCTTTATTCATATAAGCTAACGGTTGGTGGTCAGTCTCCAAGACAAATTCCTTACCAAAAACATATCGGTGGAATTTACTGACACCCCACACTACTGCAAGACACTCCCTTTCGATAACAGAGTAGTTACATTCCCGAGGTAATAGTTTCCGACTTGCGTAAGCCACGGGGAGACTACACCCATCTTGCTCTTGCAGTAGGACTGCACCCACCCCGATATCGGAGGCATCCGTTTTGAGGATAAACTCCTGGTCAAGTTCAGGTAATTTTAGTATTGGGGTTTTGACCAGACTCCCCTTTAAAGAGACAAAAGCTCGCTCCTGGCTTTCCCCCCAAGTTATCCTATTGGGTTGACCTTTCTTTGTCAAGTCTGACAAAGGTGCAGCTATAGCCGAAAAGTTTGGAATAAACTTCCTGTAAAAACCCGCCAACCCTAAAAATGACCTAACTTGTTTCTTTGTCTCGGGTCTTGGTGCTTCCTGAATTTCCTTAACCTTGTCGGGGTTGGGTTTCAATTTCTGGTCCCTCCGGACAACATGACCCAGACACTCTATATCTGCGTAACCTATGTGACACTTGCTAGGTTTTGCAGTCAGTTTAAACCGGCGTAGCCCTTCCAACAGATTACGTAGAGCCTTAATATGGTCTTCAAATGTTGTTGTAAACACCAGGATGTCATCTACAAAACTGTCTGTGTTGGACAAATCCTTCAGGACTTTCCTCATTAACCTACAGAATGATGCTGGGGCGTTTGCGAGACCAAAGGGCATGACCTTGAACTTAAAAAGTCCTTGCGAAGTTTCGAAGGAGGTCATCTCTTTAGCTCGGTCTGAAAGTGGGACTTGCCAATAACCTTTACTGAGGTCTAACTTGGAGAAATACGAATATCCCGCAAGTTTAGAGAATACCTCCTCAATATTAGGCATTGGCTCTGCATCAAAGATGATACGTTTATTGAGCTGCCTAAAATCGATGCAGAATCGAATTGACCCATCTTTCTTCTTAATAAGTACGACTAGGGATGAAAATTGGGCGTTTGAAGGTTCGATGACACCCAATTTCAACATGTCTTTCACCTCCTCATCAACAATTGATCGGGAGTGAAATGGTATGGGATACCCCTTATTTCTAATTGGTTCCCCTGATGTGAGTACAATATCATGTTGCACTCCATCTGTCGGCCCCGGGTTTTCGGACAAGACATCACTGAACTCCGAGAGTAAACTACCCATCTCTCGTTGCTGCTCTACACTAAGCATTCCCGATATGTCTACATCGGCTGCTGTCTCCCTACCTACACTAGTGGGAAAATACATGGGACTAGTGTCCTCACTACTGTCTTCCTCACTATCCTCAATAACAGCAACATTAACTACGGTTAACACCTCTTGTTGCCCATTATCGGTTCTACTGATATACTCTTTCAGCATATTCGCATGAAAGGTCTTTAACTTTCCGTTTATCTCGATACGGTAATCCATAGTGTTCACTATCCCTCTAACGTAAAACGGACCTTTCCATTGTAATAACAACTTGTTATTGTCGGTCGGGAGTAACAGTAACACCTGGTCATCTATCTTAAACTTCCTAGCCTTAGCTTTCTGGTCATAGTACCGTTTATACTTGGTACTTGCCTTTACTAACTGACTTTGAGCTATCTTACAAGTCTCCTCTAGTTTCTCCTTCAGATCTAAAACATACTGATATGTAGTCTTAACCTCATCACTATCTACTTCACCTGCCCACATCTCTCTAAGAATCCTCATTGGACCTCTAACTGACCTACCGTACAATAACTCAAACGGAGAAAATCCTAAACTCTCTTGTGGAACCTCTCTAAATGCAAACAATAAAGCATTGAGATACTTGTCCCAATCTTTGGGTCTCTCGGTACACATACGCCGTAACATTTGCTTTAACGTCCCGTTAAATCGTTCGACTAACCCGTTACACATAGGGTGATATGGTGTTGTCATGATTTGACGCAAAGACAATAACCTGCTTACTTCAGCCATAAGTTCTGACGTAAACTGTGACCCACAATCAGTCAGCATATCCTCTGGTACACCTAGCCTACTGAACATATCAACTAATGCCTCAGCTACTCTCTCAGTTTCAATTCAGGGCAATGCTACTGCCTCCGGATACCTATTTGCCTAGTCTACCATGGTTAAAATGTACCTTTTTTTCCTATCCGACACTGGAAAAATTGGTCCAACTATGTCTACGGCTACCCGTTTAAATGGTGTATCTATCAGTGGCATCTGACCTAAATGTACTTTGGTCACTTGACCTTTTGGTACTGTCCTTTGGCATACATCGCAGGACCTACAATACCTAGTTACATCTCCACTAACGCCTGGCCAAAAACTGCCAATACTCTATCTGACGTGTTCTTTACGCCATAATGACTTCCCATAATCGACTCATGAGCTACCTTAAGCACTGTCGTTCTATACTGGGTAGGTACCACTAATTGGTGAAACTGTCTACTACCACTATCTTCAAATTCTCTGTACACTAACCTATTCTTATGTACAAACTTACAACTACCGGACCCTTTACACTTCTTCACTACACCATCCTTGGCCTTCACCTTACAAGGACCTAATGACTCGTCTTGAGTTTGTGCTGCTATAAACTCCGCTTTAGATATGTCACCTACGGCTGCAGGAACCTTTAATTTTCTATAAGCCTGAGCTTGCTTCTGAACCTGCGCTCTAGTCTCTACGGCATTACTTATGCTACTTCTAAAATCGGACATTACCGGAAGTGCTGAACCATCTATGTTCCCTATCGTTAAATCATACATCGGGTCATCCATACATAGTGCCTCTGTAGTCCCTTTAAAGAAAGGTGTATCTACATCTATTCTCGCTATTGGCACGTGCTCTACCGACTTATTTAACAACATACACGGTGACTGTTTACCTACCAACTGGTCATCCGTAACTAAACTACGCCTAACTACCACACCTGTACAACCTGTATCCCTCATTACAATTACGTCCGTGCCATTCACTCTACCATCTGCCGTTGGAAGATTTGCATACGGAAAGAGACATGTTCCGATCTTCGCCATAACACCATCCGCTTTAACACAACAGCTACTACTCTCGGTTTTAATAACCGGACTATTACTACCTGTGCCTGTACCTCTACCTCGGTTTTGACCACCTCTACCTCTAACGAAATTCCATGGGTTGTTAAAACCTTGGTTCGGACTACCTACATTGTTGTCCACTCTACTATTGTCACTAAAATTGTCTACGACAGCGGACACTTTCACCGCTTTCCTACACTCATGTGAAGCATGATTCCCATTACAGTGACGACAACGAATAAAAGGTCTACCTATGTTACCACTATTGCTACCTCCTCTAGCACCCATCGAACTACCTCCACCTCTATAGTTTCCACTCTGGCCTTTCTGTTTATTACTATGATCGTCCCCTTGCCTATCTCTAAAAGTTCTGTCTTTCGGCACTACATTATGAGCTCCACCTCTAGCCTCGACAAACTGATTTGCTTGTGTTGCCATTTCATCTACACTAGTTAGTTTTCTTTCTTTCAGAAATAAGAACAGATCTCTATTACAAACATTGAATAGCTGGTCCCGCAACAAGAAATCTATGAGGCCCTGATAAGTCTGCGCTACCTTCCCTAACTCTAACCACCTATCTAAGTAATTTCTAGACCTACTAATAAACTGAATAAATGACTCGCCTTTCTCAGGCAGACACGCTCTAAACCGCTTTCTAAAACCTTCTTCAGTTAACTCAAATCTCTTTAAAAGAGCATCCTTTAACTTGTCATAGTCAAGAGCATCTACACTAGGTAATCTAGAAAATACATCTAAGGCCTTGCCTCTCAATAACGCACTTAAATGAACTGCCCACTTATCTTTGGTCCATTCCTGTAACTCAGCATTACGCTCGAACCGTAACAAGTAACTGTCCATGTTATCTTTGTCAGCATCAAAGTATGGTAACTTCGAACCTTTTAACTTCCCAGAATAACTATCTTTCCCTACAGTTCCACTGTCCTTACTATGTGTCTTAGCTGCTTCCAACTCTAAAGCTAACTTATGATCAAACTCTTTTTGCTCCCTTTCCATTATCATCTTAGCCTTAGCTAGTCTACCATCTGTTTCGAACCTCTCATGTTCTAACTCTTGCTTCTCCCTTACTATTCTACTTTCATCATCTCGCTTCTCTTTAGCTAACCTGCCTTCTAATTCTAGCTTCTCTTTATCAGCATCTAGCTTCTCTTTAGCTAACCTACTTTCGAATTCTAGCTTCTCTTTATCAGCATCTAGCTTCTCTTTAGCTAATCTCCTTTCGAATTCTAGCTTCTCTTTGGCTAGTCTACTTTCTAATTCTACCTTCTCTTTAACTAGTCTACTTTCTCCATCTCTTTCCTGCTTTGCTAATTCTCTTTCCTTAAGTTTAAATTCCCTTTCCCTAGCCTGTTCGTCTTTACCAAAGGTTCTAAGCTCCTCTCCAGCATACCCTAACTCCTTACCCATTTCCGTAAGATCCTTTATGGACGTCATGGTTATAGACATTGTGGATTACACACTACAATAATTACAATACACACGTCACTAATAATTCTACTCAACTAACTATTAATGGTAAGTCACTGTGTCCTCAGTAAATACCTGGGCATCATCATAGGACAAGTTACATACACATTTGTACTAGCGCTAACTACTAACGGTTATGTATAGATAGTATCTAGCTTCCACAAAACATATACACTACATAAAATATCTTAATTTGATATTGGACATAAACCTTAAACAATCATCGAAATGTGTATAACATGTACATGTATATTTACTTCTCCCATCAATATAAGTATACTCGAGTGTCACAACATGAGTAGAACGTCTTGTTCGCCAACCTAATTGGATACTATGTGTATATCAAGGGAGGTAAAAACAAACACCCAAATTATTGAGCAAAAGTGCCTCAGACCCACTCGTGTAGACCACTGCGACCTCGCGCCAAGGAAAGAACGGACAAAACAACCGTTTGGACTCACCCTACCCTTGTCGTGTCTTGACTTGTCTTCCAAGCTGTGGCCGTGATCGTCGACAGTCGCCTTGATGGATCAGAGGGTGGTACACAATTCTAAAATAATAAGTAGAGATTTAGTATATCATAATAAAGATCACTTATTGATTCTTTCCCTCCGTAGTCGCCCAAAATCCCACTACTCTGAAAACCAGTTGTCACAGGATGACCTTAGTGGTTGGGCTAACTCAGGAAAGAATCAATGACGGTGAATGCATATACATAAGTTTAATGCAACTTTTAAAATATGTTTAATATATATACAATTATCTAAAAAAACAAGCGAATACACAAATGAACTATGAAAAGAATGTATTTATGAACGTTTAAGACGTTCTTAGTATTGTTATAAATACTGAATGTCTAAGACACTAAAGTGTTGTTAAAGCTATAACAATGTTGATCTAGCGCGATAACTGTGATGCGCGAGAGCTCATGAAGATGATGATGCGCGAATTCAATGGATGATTGTCATCAAATGCCTTCTGTAAGGGTTAATGACGCGATGCAATGATAGTTAACCTCCACTGAGATTGTGAGTGATATTCCTCCAGTGAGGACTGGTAACGGGCCCACCTTGTGTCCCGGGAGTTGTCGTTAGTAAAACCTGGCCATGCTGCGCAGGTACGGGGACCGTCTCCACCGCTCGTAAACGTTAATCGTGGAAGCTTAGCTCCACTCCTGGATATCCAAACCTAGATGGCTTACTCCAACCCTGGATGGCTTATATCCTGGATGGCTTAGGCTGTAATTATACATACGTTTTAGATGTCGGTTGACAAACATAACAATCTTGCATAATTATCATTACCCAAACAAATCATTATTCAATCAATATATGTAAGCTGTACTAATGATGAGTAGCAATGTATACATATTCTACAACGCCATGTATACGCTATGTACGTCGCTATTATTCAATGCCCCTAATATATGTAATATAAACATGATCAAATTACTCATATATTACACTCACTGAGTTATGCATGCACGCATGTCAACTAATGACCACATTATACAACGCTATGCATACGCGTCGAACATTTATTCTTGTCACTCCTCTCATTGTTAACTAATGTTAACAATCGTGTATTACAATCACTGAGTTATACGCCAACGTTAACTAATGCACCTATTATCCACTGTTATCAAATTAATATTGTTTTACAATTAATGATCATTTACAATAATTACATCTAATAAAGTAACTTCAAAATCATATGCTAGTCTAAAGTTATGTTTGAGAAACATCAATGCTAACCGGATGTCGTAACCGCAAAACAAGATCGCGCCGCCCACTGAATACAAATGTACGATAAAAGTTTAATAAAACTACTAACCACATGTTGCCTATGAATTTCGCCGTCCAATCTCTGTTCCAACAAAGTACTATCGATCATCCCGGCGAGAGCTAGAAGACAATGGGTTTTATAGCAAACATTACGCCCAAATCATTATTTCCCCCGTTCAGTCCGTGACAAACGTGGCTAAATCTGCAGTATTGAATCTACACGAGAGGCCCCTTATACATTTTGCCGTTTAAGGAAGATATATCTATACGTTTACATGCATTAGCACAAAACTAAACTTATGACACGGCCTCTCTGGCGGCCACTTAAAATGTGCACGCTTTTACGTGTTACATGAATAGATCATGAATATTGTGAAATTGTTTCAACTCGAACAATAGCTTTGGGTGTAACCGATAACTTACAAGAGCTATGTACGACCAGTACGCTCTACCCGTGACATTTTGTGACAATTGTTTTGAGTCACTTACATAATATTATATGAATGATAGCTAGTATATTGGACCTGATCTATCGATAAATAACAAAATAAAAAGTAAGACAAAACTTCACATTCCATCACCCCGTCCCTTGCCCATCCCCAACCCCACCACCCTGGATTCAACTCGACACATTGTTAATTTTAGTTTGTAAAACGTTTCGTTGCTAATATTAACGACTGGACTAGTTTAATGTTCATTAGTTTATAAGAAATGTATGATGATAAAAAAAGAGTTCATACAATGTTAGACCGAACTGTCCGTATTGAGGAGGTGCGTTAATAGTTACACGTCGTTAAAGCTACAGACGCTTACTTCAACATATCCTAGCTCATGAATATGAAGAAGTCAGGTGTAAAACAGTAACAGTTCGACGAACGTCCGAAACATCACCCGTTCCAGTTCCGAACTCCAAACGGCAGGACGTGTTGCGGCCATCTAGACCAAGGTGACCCCGCAAAACATACGGCTGTGGACCAGCTGTACCCAAGTTGGGGAATTATCTACTGCGCTTTACATATGTTTTTAACAAACTCTATTTTTAAAATGGTCTTAAATATTGACGATAAACTTCTACTGGAAATTCATCAATGTTGGACTGGCGAGATACCGCTTGTCACTGCAAGCTCCCGCATGCGACAAGTGAGACCTACGACGGTTGCAATGACTCATCACTTGGATTCGCAATTCTTCAGGCAACAAAACTGGCCAAAACTCTCTAGTCTGCACTATAATCTTCTACAATCAAGATATAAATGTTCGCATCAATTCTACTGCTGCAGCTCTACTGGAAACTACTTTGGACGAGAGAGTAATAACATCGATAACCTTCTTTCAAATGCTCACAAAAAGCCGCTGCGCCACATGGCGAGGATAAACAACCTCTCTAGCTTACCTTACATGACTTCATTTACTTTATAACCATCGAGCAGTGCACATCTTACCTGAGGCTTAAGGCTTAAGCGGTATCCTACTTTAAAGACGCAAAGAAACTGTTTGATGATCCCAAACTAGCACAATTGATATCGCTAATTAATTTGTTGATATCGATAATATAATTAGCATAAGAATAAATATGAACTTCTCCCTTTTTCATAAAAAATAATTGGCCCTGCTTCAAAAGGGTACCAGTCTCGCGATTAATTCAAAATTGCGAGGCAATCGTGAAAACTCTGCCAATCCCGTCATTCTTCAGGATCCCGCCTCGTGTGTATATCGAAACTTCGGTATGTTCAAAATCTTGACATTTTCTTCGAGTAAAGCAACGGCACAGAATAGTAAAAATAGTGTACTGTTGCTAAGCTGTTGCTAAATACACAATATGGCCGTTAGCCACACGAGTTGATGTATGATATGCGTTGCATGCTTGTTATTTACAATAGAGATGAAGGTTTTATCACTGCTTAAATTGTTGATATCGCTAATTAATGTTTGATATCAGTAAATTAATGTTTGCTATCGATAGTTGAATTATCGATATCGGTAATTGATTAAGCGATATCGCTAACTGATGATCAAATGTGAAAACGGCTTCCCATAGTTTTAAGGTCGAGACAAAATGGACATGATAGTGCGGATTCGTCCCGATGTAAATTCTTAGCGTCCATAATAGAACAGCTTTTTTTAAAAGTTATTCATTTAATAAAAACGTTTCTAAATGGAAGGTCTTTATCTTTACTGCTGATGGAAACACCAAACATAAACAGAGCTGTCTGGTTTAAATTTCCTGAAGAGATTGATTAAACTAATAAAGATAATTATATCATTTTTATAACAAAATTATACAAGGAAGTGCTAGTATTTCAAATGATGACAGACGACTTAATTTAACGTTATTCAGTGCTTTGATTCGGTTCATTGGCCTACATTGAGGAAATTAAATGATACGGAATTGATCGACTAACGAAAAGACAGTTAAAGTGAAAAACTCATCTATTAACCTATGTAAGATAGAAGTGGATAATAAAAAGCTAAGAAAAAACATCTTAGCTTTTTATTAAAGCGAGGAATGTAATTAAAACGAATGCTGTTTAACCGCTCATCCACACAGTGTAGATTATGTTGAGCTGCCCCAGAGATTAGGGTCTGACACATTAGAATCCAGGAACCTCTTCTATTCTTATTAAAAAATATATTTCTGTTGTTCTGTTAGATACGTGTGTATCGTTAAACTCCGATACACGGGACCGACTCTTTGACGTCCCCATCGGACGAACGAGGTTAGCAGAAATCGTATTGCCCAAGAACACACCGACACAACTCAGTAGCCTAGTTAGACTTGATGCCGGGGCCCCTAGAAGTCCATCAGGATGTGATATGAATTTCGGTTCATGTTGTTTAAAGCTTTACTCTTTGTTATGAAAACAACAACTAATGAATAAAACGAAGCTAAAAATGCTCATATGACAGGACTTGATGCATGTTGACAGATGACAGGATGGCAAACATGTATCAAAGAGTGCTTGATCAGCACCATGACAAGAATAAATGGTACGCGACGGTGATGAGAGTAAAAGCAAAGTGTCAGGCAGGAAGTGTATTACAATGTCGATAATGATTGATGTATTAAGCACTACTTCTAGCAGGGTTAATGGCAAAACAAATGCTTTTTCTTATACAATAATCACATTTTGGTCATAGAGATATATCACTGCTTGGATAGAACACCGGTAATTATACCGATAGAACACTTGGATAGAACACCGGTCTCATTTAATATATTAAAGTAGTGTTCACAACTTGTTAACGTTATCGTGATAAGCAAAATACGGCTTGCAAATAAGACAAGACAGTACACATGCACTAATATATATATGTTTTTTATGTGCATTACAGTGTTGACAAGAAAAACTTGATGCAAAGCATCAATTCGGCGCCAAAATTTTGAAGAATTAAAACATACGTTATTAAATAACAGTACACGTGTTTATCAGTTATTTTAACTATCTTATCATCAGTACTAAACCTTGGTATATTTAGTGGTCATGGACATAATATTAACAAACGTTGCTATGTTGACTTGGTTAAATGTATTTTGAATTAACTAGGTCATTCAGACAATTTTCCAAACGGCCCGGCCAGACATCACGCTGTCCACTATGACCTGCCCAGGCTGTGTAAGAGCAGCCCGGCCAGACATCACGGCCGTCCACTATGACCTGCCCAGGCTGTGTAAGAGCAGCCCGGCCAGACATCACGGCCGTCCACTATGACCTGCCCAGGCTGTGTAAGAGCAGTCCGGCCAGACATCACGGCCGTCCACTTTGACCTGCCCAGGCTGTGTAAGAGCAGCCCGGCCAGACATCACGGCCGTCCACTATGACCTGCCCAGGCTGTGTAAGAGCAGTCCGGCCAGACATCACGGCTGTCCACTATGACCTGCCCAGGCTGTGTAAGAACAGCCCGGCCAGACATCATGGCTGTCCACTATGACCTGCCCAGGCTGTGTAAGAGCAGTCTGGCCAGACATCACGGCCGTCCACTATGACCTGCCCAGGCTGTGTAAGAGCAGTCCCGCCAGACATCACTGTGTGTAAGAGCAGTCCGGCCAGACATCATGGCTGTCCACTATGACCAGCCCAGGCTGTGTAAGAGCAGTCCCGCCAGACATCACTGTGTAAGAGCAGCCCGGCCAGACATCATGGCTGTCCACTATGACCTTCCCAGGCTGTGTAAGAGCAGTCCCGCCAGACATCACTGTGTAAGAGCAGCCCGGCCAGACATCATGGCTGTCCACTATGACCTGCCCAGGCTGTGTAAGAGCAGCTCGGCCAGACATCACGGCCGTCCACTATGACCTGCCCAGGCTGTGTAAGATCAGTCCCGTCAGACATCACTGTGTAAGAGCAGCCCGGCCAGACATCATGGCTGTCCACTATGACCAGCCCAGGCTGTGTAAGAGCAGTCCCGCCAGACATCACTGTGTAAGAGCAGCCCGGCCAGACATCACGGCTGTCCACTATGACCTGCCCAGGCTGTGTAAGAGCAGTCCCGCCAGACATCACTGTGTAAGAGCAGCCCGGCCAGACATCACGGCTGTCCACTATGACCTGCCCAGGCTGTGTAAGAGCAGTCCCGCCAGACATCACTGTGTAAGAGCAGCCCGGCCAGACATCATGGCTGTCCACTATGACCTGCCCAGGCTGTGTAAGAGCAGCTCGGCCAGACATCACGGCCGTCCACTATGACCTGCCCAGGCTGTGTAAGATCAGTCCCGCCAGACATCACTGTGTAAGAGCAGCCCGGCCAGACATCATGGCTGTCCACTATGACCAGCCCAAGCTGTGTAAGAGCAGTCCCGCCAGACATCACTGTGTAAGAGCAGCCCGGCCAGACATCACGGCTGTCCACTATGACCTGCCCAGGCTGTGTAAGAGCAGCCCGGCCAGACATCACGGCCGTCCACTATGACCTGCCCAGGCTGTGTAAGAGCAGTCCGGCCAGACATCATGGCTGTCCACTATGACCTGCCCAGGCTGTGTAAGAGCAGCCCGGCCAGACATCATGGCTGTCCACTATGACCAGCCCAGGCTTTATTTGGATGATACTCTATATAGAAAATGTTTACATTTTAATACAAGAAAAACTTGATGCAAAGAGTCTGCGCTCATAAATCTACTTTCGTTTTCAATACATTTGTCTGCATTTGACAGTCAAAATGAAGCATTACAAAATTAGCGATTTCCCATAAACGAAATTTAAATGCCAAACCTTTCCGATATATCATCGTATTTTCTCATTTCTTAGCAACATTTAATGTAATTTGCCAATAATAATTAATCAAAACGATTTAAAAACGAGAACAATGTGAAAACATTTGAAACGCAGATATTACGATCGATAAATTTCGTTAAATTTTTCTAAAATTCGTATTACGCATTTAACCATTTGATTTTATAATCAGCCTCGTTTTCAGTCAAAATACAGGGAGACATCGTTTTAATAAAATGATTTTGTATAATTTTTGAATTATTGGTGCATCATTTCTTACAGAAATTCAAGAAATCGCTAAGCAGTTTTATCTCTTGTGTTTTATATCTTATTCTGGTGCGTTTTATAGCATGCTTTAAATGCCATTTAAACATTTTTAATTACAATCCAAACATACTCAACTATCAGTCCTTTTGATTCCCCATGCCTAAGGTCAAAGTACTACCACAGTATGTCCGGCGCCCTCAAGGGGCGCCGAACAATAATTTGATCATATGTCTTTTAACAACTGCGTTTCATGTTTTTAACTCCATTTATTTAGCGGATTGTTGGTTTATAAATAAATGAAGCCTGACGCGAAATTTTCAAACAACAACTAATTTTACTAAATTGAATCAAATCAATAAATAATTTATGACATTCACACTAGCGTCTGTTTAGTGCTCTTTTGCGACTGTAAATCGCCCCGATTACAAAGCAGTAGTGGTATTAGATACTGGTCCTTTAGGATCATCAAGCCCAATATGTGTGCGCCTAAAGTAGAATACCGCTTAAGTCGGTGATAGGGGGCTTGCGAGGGTTTGCACCTTGTATAAAACTTCAATAAAACCGAGTCTGCTACTTTTCTTTATGGTTTCTGTTTTTTGCTTCCAATGGACCTCTTTTCAGTATTTTCAGCAAAATCTAGTGTATGTAGTCGCTTATGGCTTAAATGAGAATATTTCACGGTACTGTTCGGGATTAGTTCGGTTAAAACATATGTAATAAGGTTCAATGTTATCGGCTTAATCATTCCGTTTAATCAAGCTTCAAGTCATTGAGTACCTTCATTGCTTCTTTCTATGCTATTGTTTTCTTGTATTATATTTACACGAGCTTATTTGTGTTTTACTGATAGTGCCTATTGATGCTGCCTTGTTGGTTAGAGATTAGGTCATGGCGGTGATTTCTTTATTTATACTGTCCTGTTTTAATGGGATGAAGTAGGGTAAGTGTAAGGTTTGGAGCACCCTAGAACCGGTTTAACCCCCCAGTGGTCTCTGTTGCCACTGACCGTTTCAAGGCGGTAGCCCTATTGTCAACCATTTTGTGTTTTTGATGTCATTTGCATTTTTTATTACTTTTGCCTTCTCGTGTGTCTGTTTGCGTGTTTGTTTTAGTGTTTTGTGGTTGACTGTCGTCCTTGAATGCTGCTTTCCCTGACATACATTTGTATCTGTCCTTAAGTTTACATTATATAATAGACCTGTACCAAATTTACCTATCGCAGACGCAGAATCAGTAAAATATAAATAAAAGTCGAACAGGAAATGCAATAAACATATATATATACATTATATTAAAGACACGTGTTGTGTTGGGGCAGTTCTGATTGAGTAAAATTAATTGTGAACATATAGCGACGTGCACATATCTTAAAATTTCTTTCGGAAAAAAACATTTTATTATGTAGAAAATAAGTTCCAAATATAAAAGCATATTTAAGATACAAATATAAAAAACATGTTTGAAATGTATTGAATTGCCGGAGTAACTCGTTGCCATTGTATGAACCCTTGTATAGTGTCAGTACCTTTGGTAGCTAAATATGTTCGTGGTCAATATGTATTGTATACAAACGAAACGCAATCCATTTATTATAAATAGACCGTTATCCCAATAATGCTATATAAGCGTTGCAATTATATTCGTTGCAGATTTTACAGAAGTTTTGATTTTATTAAACTCATCTTTAACTCAAAAATGTAGATATAAAAGTCGAACAGGAAATGTAGCATTCAAGGACCACAGTCAACCAAAAACACGAAACCAGCTATATTTACAACGATGCATGAAACGAAATGTATGATATCGCACACATAAAAAGGTTGACTATAAGGCTACTGCCTTGGAACGGTCGGTGGCAAAACAATGCCGGGCGGGGGTTAAACCAGGTTTACTGAATGGTGCACCAAACCTCTCCCTTGTCCTATTGTCATCCCATTGAAACGGGAGGGTGTAAATAACTATATCACACAGGTTGTATTCTCTATCAAACAAGGCACCATTGAATAGCGAATATAAATACATTGATGATCATAATTATATATGTGAATATAAAATATGCCTAGAAAGCGATAAAGCAAGTATCCAATGACTTGGCAGAAGCCGGAGCAACAAGAGAACAACCCGGTAAGGGTACAACAAGACAAGATATAAGACAAACATCAAACGCTACCGTCTTTTGAGGATTTAGGTCGACGTCATCATAAGGTCCACAATCTGTCCGGTCATCGCAAAATCAAAGAGGAAAGCATAGTGGCGTAAATGAGTCAACAGCTAAACACGTAGTGCGTTACAAAATTAACAAATTTAATACAGATTAATACAGAACCAGCGTTCACTGTCATAGGTTCACCCTGTTTGGTTTATATCTGAATTTTTCCTGTTAACTTCCTCGCCATTCCGTAATCAATAAACTGCTCGGATATCTTCTGTTTCTACATCGAAATAGTGTAATTTCTTTCGCAAATAAATATAATACAATACTCCACATTCGTACTGTATTACTCATTTATGAGATGGTCTGAACAAAGTTGTAAATTGCATCCAATTCAAGTAGCCCTTTGTCTTCAGCCGATTTCTTCCTAAGACGTTAAAGTGATGTTAAAGAACTGCCTCTGGGGCCTGATAACCTGACTGCATGTCACCTTTGTTTGCAATATTAGTAACTACAGTCCTCAATTGTAACAAACCCATGTCACCATTTTTAACAGTTTCCATGTTTCTTGCCAGGAGAATGTTTTCAGGTTGTATAACCGTGTGGATTGTGAAAGGGAAATTTGTGGCTGATAAGAAGAGAATGATGCTATACAGTCTTCATGTTTTCGTAAGACGTTAACGGCATGTTGATGTACTGCATCTGGGGCCTGATAAGCAGGCATACTTGGTGAATGTCACCTTTCTTTGCAATAGTAGTAACAGTAATACAGTGTTCATAGTCATTAATTTTACCAAATCACTGCCAGACACTAAGTTTAAGAGTTCTAGGTTTCTTGACAAGAGAAAGTTTCCAGGTTATATAACCTTGTGGATTATGAAGAGGTGTCTGTTGTCAGTTAGGAACTGTTTGAACTATCTTTAACGGAATGGAAATCTTCACAGATAAGTTTAGGTTTCACTCTCCAAATATCACACCATCCAAGTTTGATCCTCTGAATAACCTGAACCCTGGAACATATTTTCGTTTTCTGGTTCCTGATTGTCTATCAGAAGAATATACTGTGTTTAAGTAATACATTGAGGTGAAATTTATATTGATGACATTTACAATAAAACCAGTATGGGATTGACGGTTTACCTTGCAATGTTTCCCGAATAAACACGGCTACATTGTATGTATGAGAAAATATATGCAACAACAAATGCAATTTATATTAAACTGTTTAGAATATGAGGACAATATTAGAAAATGAAGTGTGCTGTTATCCATCTTAATACGAGAGGCGCCCCACTTATATTTGAACACTTTTATTGTCTAACTGAATCAACTATCTTGAAATTCTCGCCGAATATGTAGATTGTAATGTCAAGTCTAATGATTCCTTTGATATGAAACATTATGACATGCACTATTATGTGCTTCCTAATGTTGCTGCATCCGCATTTTTGAAAATGGGTAGAGAATGACATTTTGAAGAAAAAATCGTCAATTATAAAAATAACTGCAATACAAATTTTAACACAAATGCTTTTAAAATATCGTTAAAGGTTATAGTAATCCGATATGTCCATGCCTGAACGTAGAAAAGTGTAATATGCAGTTTTTTTTAATTTGTCGATTTTCAAGATTTTAGCGAAAATTAACATGAAATTCAACTATGAAAATTACTAAATTTACAAAAGCGTCTAGTTCAAAACATTAACTGCAGGCATTTTTGTGACTTCCTCCGCTATAAAAAAACAAGTTTCATAAGTTTCTCAAAAGAAAAGATAGAAAAATATATAACTTAAAATCTAGGGTCAAAACACACACATTTGCAAATAATGATAAAAATAATATATTTGTTTACCAAATATATCTTTATAATGTATACGATATACATATATGATATACATCAACAATAACTGTTCATGTTTTTATATCACAAAATATGATAAAAACAGTTATTTTGGTTAATTTATAAAATTATCAGTAACACAGGAGCAAATTTTCCTATTATCTGTCAATGTTTTAATATTGCGATAAAAAGTCGAGCTTTTAATTCAGCATCTATAGTTTTGTCTTAAAGTAGAACATACGATCATATTTAAATTATAAACACAGGTTTAAACAATTATGATATGCATTTAGTGCAATTATTTGGTTTAAGGTAAAACTCCACGGCAACAGCAACATATAGGCTTCAAATTAGAAAATGGTGTACACCTTATTCAAAATGCAATTTAAAAAGGACCGCGTGAAATTGGATATTATTTTTAAATGCATACGTTCTAAATGACAGTTTCACATCTTTAAATCACGTATTTTTTATGACAATCACTTCTGCTGAAAAAACCCACCTTAAACAAAACTGTTCAAATATAAGTGGGGCGCCTCTCGCATATGACGCGGTATTTTGTCAGGAAAGAAGGTATTATATATTTTATGACTTTTAATTTCTAATTTATTTTTAATGCAAAGGCTTGTATTGATTGTATTTTGTTTTGTGCAGAACACAACACATTTTAAAGTTTGATGTGATACTCCCTGTCTGGTCTATGACAATCGCAGAACAGTTCAGTTAATGATACTATTACATAGCAAACGTCTCCAACATTCATACGGGAGATGAGATATACACTAAGCAAAATTCCTAATTACTCAGGTTTGTGTCTTAGGATTTTTTTTTAGTTTAAATATATTTGTGTCGTGTGAAAAGTATTTTGTTTTGAATAATAGTTTGTAAAACAATTCTTTCGTGGGTAAACTGTTACATCTTTAGAGAGTTACTCTCCTTTTCTATGAAAAGATAATAAAATGGGAAAACATAAAATGTGCTAATAAAACACATAAGATGAATCAAATTCCACTTAAAGATATACATTTCTAAAGATTGGTAGGAAATAATATAAAAAACATAAAAGTTTGACCGATTTATAACACATTTTAGGATAAAGTTAAGACAGGATACTCCTAAATTATCTCCCTTTTAATTGAATATCGTTTGAAATTCAACTGTCATTCAGTGTTAAAATTGATGATTTCGCATTTGTAGTGGTAATTATAATAAGACTTGATGTCAATTTCTTTTTACTTGGCATTCAGCATGTTGTAGAATTAGGAACATCGAAATACTTAACAACACCCTACGTACTCAGTTTATAAGTATTTTTTCCTAAAACAACACATCGATTTGAAAGCTTTAAAATCTGTTCAGGTAATCAGGGCAGACGCTTTAAACTCATTAATTTGCAGTTCAACCGTTTCTCCAATCAAGCATGAAATACACATAGTATTGACATTAGGTACGTATATATTGAATGACAATTACATATCCACTTCTTGAACTATAACTTTATCCAATTTTGACCTTACTTGTCAGTTATAAGACTGTGTTTGCCTCGGAGCAAGTCGTCTTTTCCGTGTCTTCATATTATTCTAGTATAACAGCTGTTATTTAATCAACAAAACTGTCGCTGGAGAGATGTTCATGATAAGATAAAGCAAATACATCTGTCCAGATCGTGTATTGGTTTTGAAACACGATACATAAACGGATACAAGCATTGCTTGTATGAATTATCATAAACAAGTCAGATAAAATTGGAAATGGTTTGCCTTTTTGGTTAGAGAATAGTTCATGGCGGGATTTCTTTATTTACACTGTCACGTTTTCTTGGGGTTACGGTAGGGTAAGTGTGAGATTTGGTGCACCCTAGAACGTGGTTTAAACCCCCAGCGTCCTTTTTTGCCACTGACCGTTCCAAGGCGGTAGCCCTATTGTCAACCCTTTTGTGCTTGTGATGTCTTATTTGGCCTTTTATTCATCTTTAAATGTGTTCTTTGTTTCTGTGTGTGTTTGTGGTTGACGGTCGTGCTTGACTCTGCTTTTCCTGTTTGATTTTTATATCTATATTTATAAAAGTATTGAAGCACATCAATACTTATATTCTTTGACTCGCCTATTTGTTATTAAAAGCGACGTTACAAAGAATGATGCGCGATTCCAATGATGGGTGATTGTCATCAAAAGCCTTCTACAAGGTTTAATGACGCGATGATTAAGATGACGCGATATCTATGATGACGCGATGAATAACCTCCACCGAGGTTGTGAATTTATTTCCTCCACTGAGGTCTGATGATGGGCCCACCACGTGTCCCGGGGGTTGTTGCTACGTTATGCGTTGATTCCCGTTCAATCACCTAGAGGGCCTACACACCCTAAAGGCTAAGCTCCACTGGGAGGCTTAGGCACATATTGCTTGCGAATTTCACCCTTTCCAAACGTCTGCCCAAACAAAGAAACTTTCAATCAATCCTAGCAATAACTGGAGAACAATGCATTGTATAACCAACGTTCCGCCCAAAACAGTATTTCCAACGTTCATTGCTTGATACACGTGGCTAAATGCGAGGTATAAAAAATATACACGAAAGGACCCTGACACAATTTTGCCCTTTATAGAGATAGATTGTAAAATACCTAGATTTTCCGTGGTACATGGAAATATCATGCAACTGGTCCATATGTTTCAACTGAACAATGGATTAGCATGTAACTGACAGATGTCGCCAAGTGCTTAAAATAGCGATTTACGACTACTCCGACAGTTTGTACCTTGTCCGAACTTGTATATGTTGACACGTTCCCACACAATTAGATGCATAGTATATATTTCAAGAAGGCTTTGCATAAGGAAATAAACGTTTAACTTACAAAAAATCATATCCAAAAGTAATTAAACAACGGATTCATAGAGAAAAACAATAACTTTATACAGTTTGTCAACCACAGTATTCACAATAGCAATGGAATTATAAGTATATTGTTATCTACTGTATGAAGTGCCATTATGTCTTCCACTTACACATGTTCAATGTTAAAGTTGAAGATAAATGATACAGAAACCAGAAACATTTTAATATGACGTCGTTAACTCTAAAGCAGGTCATTGATATCGTAACAAGTCAAAATAACCTAATGGACAATTTTTAAGAAATAAGTTTCTACATTCAAACATATTTAACCGATTGTTGGATGGAAAAACAAGTTTTTCAATGCGCCATAAAGCCGAAATGTTCTTGAACAAATGCCACAAAAAGAAATATTAAAAAGATCGGACAGGGAAAGTAGCATTCAAGGAGGACAGTCAACCACAAAACACAGAAACAAACACGCAAACAGACAAACAAGAAGGCACAAGCAATAATAAATGCAAACGACATAACAAACACAAAAGGGTTGACAATAGGGCTACCGCCTTGAAACGGTCAGTGGCAAAGTAGGCCACTGGGGGTTTAAACCGGTTCTAGGGTGCACCAAACCTCACACTTACCCTACTGTCATCCCATTAAAACAGGACAGTGTAAATAAAGAAATCCCCGCCATGATCTAATCTCTTACCAACAAGGCAGCATCAATATGCAATATAAGTAAAACACAAATATGCTCGTGTAAATATAATACAAAAAAAACAATAGCCTAGAAAGCCACAATGAAGATACTCAATGACTTGGCGGAAGCCAGAGCAGTAAGAGAATAAACCATTAAGGGTACGACAAGAAAGATCATGGACAAACATCAAACGCCACCGGCCCAATGGGTAGGCGTGATCATAGGGTCCACAGCCTGTCCGGTCATCGTACAATTAAAGAGGAATGCATAGTGGCGAACTGTAAAAGGGTCCACCACCAAGCATGCAGTACGTTGCAAAACGATAGGGTCATAACCTATTTTGAGAAACTTTTTAACAAGTTTAACAAAGACAGTATGAAAGTGATCATGACCAAGAATCTTACGAAGTTTATAAATCATATCACCATATAAGTCAGGTTGTCCTTGTCGTAGAAGAGTCCTTAGATTACTATATTTGGAAAGAAGATCAGGGATACGATAATAAAATTTTGCAAAGGTTTTACGAAGTTTATGGTAACGGTAACGGTTCCCACAAGCTAAGGTGTTTGAAAATGCCGTAATACGGGTTATTGCTCGTTAATAACCAGAGTTATTTGGGGGCACCCACTGTTTATGTAAGCTAGACCTGCATTTGTAATAATCGTATCATTGCTCATGCGCAACTCTTTACATCCTCTGTCTGCCATAATGAAAGAAGACAGTATGTACTTCCTACACGTTTCTGTGTGCGTTTGTGGTTGAATGTCTTCATTGAATGCTGCTTTAATATATCTGTATTTCCTACATGTTCAGTAAAAAACTGATTTTTACCTCCTTTCCTTTAAGTCATCTTCCTTCTTACTTTGCAATGATGAGTATATGTTAAGATGTGCTCCGCCATAGTTTAAATTCATGATGCTTTGAAATTAATCAGATTTTTAAAGATATTGTTTTTTTTTCAGGATGGAAATTCTATGTCTCGTAACCTAAGCATACAGCTGGCTCCATCAGATGCATTAGAAATGTTAAAACCATTGCAGAGGTTTGTAAGACTGACCAGAGTGGCAAGAAAGTTAATTTTCAACTGGTAAGGTTAGACACAATCATATTTTCATCCGTACTGCACGGAATCTTGTCTCTGCTAAATCTTGATAACTCTGGTTACATTGGTGACCTAATTACACACATTCCATAAGTACACACGAACTCAATACTGGCGATATAAATGGAAACCTGCCAGTACGCTGCTTAACACATCTATTGCGAGATAGCAGGGACGTAGCTAGACATTCTTTTATGTGCAGGCCCTATTATTTCTAATGGTGTCCGGGTATGCTTTTTCGGAAAATTTTGAAAACATAGGACGTCTCTGGTGCAGTTTTACATATATTTGGATATAAATTGAAGCAAAATCACACTTCAAAATTCAACAAATTCATACACTATTATTTCATTGTTATATTTCGTGATGAACGGAGCAAAGTATCTAAAAGACACTGGATTTGCAATCGACCGAGATTACCCGCCTGAAGTAGTATCTGCACGAAAGAAACTGTGGCCTATATTCAAACAGCTTCGTAAACTCCATGTAAATGTACGTTTAAAATATCCGGCAGCAATCATCGTAAATGGCGAAATCGTGGAGAATGAATTTTCAAATTGGGAGGATATTGCGCGTACGCCATTAAAACGGGACACAACACTCCTAGGTGCCACGCCCCTTCAAAGCGGACAATCAGGTCAACAACAACAACAACAACATCACCAATACATAAAACAATCAGGTCAACATCAACAGGTACATCAACAAGTACGTCACAGAGATTGGTCCAAAGGGCAACCGACAAAATCAACAGTAAGTAGGAATACACAACAAACACTGTCACAAATGAACAATTCATCTGCGAAAAGCAATCATGTGCCAATTAGTGACAACACGAGGCCATCGGACGTAAACACACACTCAAACAACGGGCAAATACCTGAAAGTAACTCACCATTCAGACCTGCAGTGAACACACTGTTGCCAACAGTAATGTCAGCATCCATGCAGCCAGATAGCCCAAGTAATGCTGCTGCCTCTCAATCCCAACTATCTCAGGTGTCACCGTCTATCCTAAATCAAATTAGCAGACGTAGGGTGGAAAGTGATTTGGGGATAACGAGCCGTGTAATGGTGATACTAGTAGTAATGATATTACATTTGGGATAATTACATTCAAGGACTAGTGTCGAAGAGAGTAAACAAATTGCATACACCTGAAGTTATCTTTATTTTTAAAAAACATGACATTATTTGCATGACAGAAACGTGGGCGAATGAGAGTCTCGATGTACAGGTGGAAGGTTTTACATATTATAAATTGAATAGACAGGAAAAGAAAATGTATACAACTAGAAATTCTAGTGGAATTTTGCTATATATCAGAGACAAGTTTTTTACCTCAGATACATTATTAATGACACAAAATGATTCCCATAAATGGATAAAGTTAGCAAATAGGCACTTCAATTTTAAAAATGATTTGTATGTATATCTATGTTATATTATACCAGCAAACACTAGTAGATCAATTTTTAATGAAAATAATATATTTGATATTTTATTAGAAAACATAATCCATTTTCAAAATGTGTCAAATGATAACTGTAAGTGTTTGATCCTTGGGGACCTCAATTCAAGGATAGGACAGCATTTCGATTTTGTGGCAAATGATTCTACTTCTCATATGCATCTTTTCCCGGATGATTATGTACATAATAATGAACTGCCTCGAAAATCTGAGGATAAAATTACTAATACAAATGGAGTTCTGCTGCTTGAATTTTTAAAGCAATCAGGCCTGAGGGTAGCTAACGGCAGGGTATGCGAAGATAAAGACATAGGCTCTTTCACTTTTGTCGGAAGCAGGGGTAGCAGCATGGTAGACTATTGCATTTGCAATCCGGATATTTTTGTAGAGTTCTCTTCATTCTTTGTACATAACCCAACTATACACTTCTCAAAACTGCTAACTACACCGCCCACGTTTTGGGTTATATATATCGATGGGTTGAATGTTTTTCAATAAAATAAAAAGGAAATACCAATTCAATCATTTTTACATCATTTCATTTTATTTTTTTCATGGGCAATGCTAGAACTAAACCACAATAAGCAATAATTATTACAAACGACCCATGTAAACACTAAAGTCACACTTTTCCCATATCTACATGTAGATATGGGAAAAGTGTGACTTTAGTGTTTACATGGGTCGTTTGTAATTGCTTATTGTGGTTTAGTTCTAGCATTGCCCATGAAAAAAATAAAATGAAATGATGTAAAAATGATTGAATTGGTATTTCCTTTTTATTTTATTGAAAAACATTCAACCCATCGATATATATAACCCAAAACGTGAGCGGTGTAGTTAGCAGTTTTGAGAAGTGTATATTCCGATCACTGCCTAATCGAGTTCTCATTGTTGGGAAATACTACAATTTCTGAGTCTGTAAATAATACTGATATCGAACCCGCGCCAAAGTTGGAACCACTAGGTAGTTTTTAGCATGGTGAACTTGTTCACCAAGCTATAGTTACCGTGTTTTTTCACGAATCCTAACTACAGCCTCACTGATGAATCAACGCATTGCCTGAAAAAGAAGACCCATATTTTAACAGGTGTTTCTCCTTTTCTAGTGCGGATACAAATAAGGTAATGCCATTTAGAAATTTCATATAATTTCCTCGATACATTGTTTAAGTTATATAGTATTTATATAGATATTTCATCTATTGTTTCATCGTTTAGCTGTGCGTTCTATACATAGATCAATCATCATCATCACATGATCATCACGTGATCTTGCGTAAAATATATTCATACGCTGTATTGTTCTCCTAGGATAGCGATTGAGATGATTTGTAACCAGTTAATTTTATAATTTATTTCTCTTGTTGCAACACCATCAAACGCATATCTTCCATCTTTCTTGGATTTATATATTTAAGAAATATACATGGCCTTTATAGTCTTCATATAATAAGTAATAGGTTTGGTTAGTAATGGTTATCGCATAAGCTACTATCCCTTGTCAAAAGTTGTTGCTGCCGATTCTCCGGAATAAGATTTCAGCTTATTTTGAAGTACGATGTAATATTCTGAAGTCTTTACCTCCCTTGCTATGAAGTTAAAATAACGGTTTCGGTCGTAAAATAATCCTGAATACGTGTGCCGATCGTGAGATCTACGCAAATTAACAAGATCTGACTGGGTATAAATCATTCGGACACTGCGGTTTTAGAATAAATACCTTATAGATCATCAAAGTTTGAAAAGGATTATTAGCTCAGTCGGGAGAGCAGCAGTCCGATAAAATTATTGATTATAAAGCGAGCGGGATGGGTTCGAATCTAAGCAAAACCCTTTTTTTTTTATTCTAATTATATTTTTTTTATGCAAAAAAGTTTGTTTAATTTATACCCAGTGGTTTTAAAAGGGGTACATCATAATTTTTCTAGAAACAGCTTAAATTATAAAATTGTTCCAGTTCACGATAGAAAACACTATCAATCAAAATGTGAAGCTAGAACCATTTTGTTAATATCTAAAGTTTCAGAACACCATATAGCTAGGGTGGACTCGCACGTAATATGCTCAAATTAACCCTGGTGTTTCACCTAGGATAGCACGTATTACTGTGCAGAATGATATTCTTTGCACATAACAGATTTTATACGCTCATTATGTTTAGTCATGTAGAATAAAATATTAATATTTGTCAATTTTAAATCGGACACTTATAGACCCCCATAAAAGGCCATGATGTACTCCCTTTTAGACTTAAGTCGGAAAACAAATTGTGTGTGTGTGTGGAGAGTGGGGGATATTTATTTAAAGATTTTTACGACTTTTATCTATGCGTCAATTTGGTAGAGGTAGAGGTAGACCTCCTCTGTTTTGAAACAAACTCGTAGAACCACAGTCCTGTCGCGCGTTAGTGAGTAGCTAAACACAAATATGTAACCTTTTATTACAATTTTCAAAATACATGCAAAACTGATTGAATTAAATTCTGTTAAGGCCAAAACACAACAAAGCAACCCAAAAATGAAGGGGTAAAAGTTGATATGTCGAGGGTAAAAACGGCGATTCGGTTGGGTGACAACAAAATATATTTTGTTTAGGCCTGAAGTAGTAAACGAAATTTACCGTGACTTAGGTGATTATTGTCAACAAACGGTTTGCCGACTGAAAAAAAAATCCACGTAAAAATTACAATTAGTGATATGAATCGTGAAATTCTCAGTAGCGTTCACATACATGGTTGAAAAATATAACAACGAAATAATTGTGCATGAACATCATGTTCACTCCGAGTTGTGAGTTTAAATCACAACGGTATCCCGAGAACAGTGGTACTCCGAGTTGTGAGAATGAACTACAACGGTATCCCGAGACGAGTAGTATTCCGAGTTGTGAGAATAAATAACAACGGTATCCCGAGACCAGGGATACTCCGAGTTGTGAGATTAAAATCAAATGAGCACAAAGATTTATAAGTTATGTTTTGTATATGTGTAGTCTGTATGTCTCTACTACAAGTTGTATTTAAAACATATGTTCTTTTAGTTGAAGGTCAAACTTTTTGGAACACGGAAGCTTCAGGGAGAATTTGTCATTTTACAGTGACATTCCATGTTTAAATTTGTATATTATAAATCTTTGTGCAGCGGGGGATATGGCTGTCTTTCAGCTACACTCATACTACTGACTACACTCATGTTCATTTGATTTTAATCATACTTGCATAGTAGGTCGATATCAATGCAAGGTTGTTTTCTAATTTAATTCAGCTATGTTGGTCAAAGGGTCTATGAATTACCTCCCCTTGAATTGGCAAAATTAGCTGTTTTGAGCTTTATGACGCTATATTCATTTCTAATGACTCAAACTTTGATAAATGATGACTGGTGATGTTTTTTGATACACTTTAACACCTGTGAAGATGATGAAGCGTTTCGAAGATTAATTTTCATTATAGCCAATCATTCCCTTTGTTCCCTTCTTTATTCCTGTATATACCTGACCTTATCTTGTTTTAATCGCCTTAGTTCCAGATACATTAAACAATGCATTGATGTATTATTACATGCAATGATGTATTGTTATTAAGAAGAGTTAACACATTTTCAGTCCATCCATGTCATGCGTGATTGGAAAGAAACCTTCCATTACATGGATGCACAAATCATAGTTCACCATGCTCTCAGTACGTTCGGTACGTTGAATATAAATGGGACAGCTCATTAAAAGACGAATACAAATTCAATTTACAATCGGATGTATTTATCGATAAAATAAATGATTTATCAAACAAACTTAACGGGATAGTGTGTAAAAATGATATCGATGAATCTATTTTGACGTTTACACACAGTATAGGCTCGGTATGCAAGCCTTTGTTCGAAACGAAAACACGAGGCCCATGTGAAAAGGAACAGTTAAAGGGAAATAACCCGATTTATAATTCTGAATGCGCAAATATGAGAAAACAGTTCTACCAGTATTTAAATATTTTTAGAAAAGATAAAAACGAGGAAAACAGAGAGATCATGGTAAAAGCAAGGTCTGGATATAAACCAAGGGTACTCACTTTTCAATATGAACAAGATAAAATACGTACGTGTAAGCTTATGGAAGCAAAACAGAAAAACGCTAAAGAATATTGGAATTTACTAAAATATACATCTGCCTCAAACAAGCCAAATAATTTAAATGCTGATAATTTCGCTTTATATTTGAAGGCAATAAACAACCCTGAAGTTCCGTTTTTTCAGGCCGACGAAGATGTAATTTATTTCAATGATATATTTTTAAATACTGAAATGCAGGTTATGTTTAATGAATTAAATTTCCCAATAACTGACGATGAGTTGCGAAACGGAATATTACACTTAGGTAAAGCTCGCTCCGTCGGTCCCGACAATGTCTTAAATGAATTTTTCATTCATGGTATAGATATACTTTCACCGTATTTAAATAAACATTTTAACACAATTCTTGATAGTGGTTACTTTCCAGATTCGTGGAGCGAAGGATACATAGTACCCATTTATAAACATGGGGCATTAAATAATGTTGAGAATTTTAAAGGAATAACGCTATTAAGTGTATTAGGAAAACTATTTACAAGATTATTAAATACTCGATTGACTACTTGGGCAGAAGAATATTATATATGTGTAGAAGCGCAAGCCGGTTTTAGATCCTGTATGAGTACTATAGACAACGTTTTTGTCCTAATTGATTAACCATATTTTAAATCAAAATAAGCAACTTTTTTGTGCCTTTGTAGATTTCTCAAAAGCGTTTGACTATGTTGCTAGAGATAAACTTTGGTATAAGCTTATAAAACTTGGGTTTAGAGTGAAAATGCTGGATGTTATAAGATCTATGTATGAAAATGTAAAATCAAAAGTTAAGTTTGAAAATACATTGAGTGATACCTTTGAATGTCACCTAGGGGTTCGTCAACGAAATGCCTGTCGCCTTTCCTATTTGCAATGTATCTGAATGACTTAGAAGATGAATTGAATATTATATGAAAGGTTACACCGGAGTGGATATCGGTTCCCTTAAATTGTATTTATTACTATATGCAGATGATATCATTATATTTTCCAACACGACCATAGAATTACAATCAGGATTGGACATATTGCATGATTATTGTACAAGGTCGAAACGTAAAGTTAACACTGACAAGACCAAAGTAATGGTCTTCAGGAAAGGTAGAATATTTCCCAGAAATTTAACATTTTATTACAATGCATTACCTATAGCAATTGCGAATGCATTTTCATATTTCGGTATTATTTTTACCACGGGTGGGACATTTACTGAAGCTCAGACAAAATTATCGGGACAAGCAATAAAAGCAATTTTGATACTTAAAAGATATTTATCTAAATTTAAAAGCATATCTACAAGGCACACGCTTGAATTGTTTGATAAATTAATTACTCCAATCTTAAACTATGGCAGTGAAGTGTGGGGCTTTGGAAAAGCCAACCAAATCAAACGTGTGCACTTACAATTTTGCAAAACATTGCTTGGTGTAAAAATATCAACTCAAAATGATTTTATCTACGGAGAATTAGGAAGGATAAATTATTATACAAGAAGACTTTTCATAATCATTATATATTGATTGAAAATTTTAAATTCAGATAAAAGAAAATACATCTATCACATGTGCATGATGATGTTGGAAGATATGATTAAACTGCCATTTAAATCGAACTGGGCGTCTTTTGTCAAAGATAGTTTATCCCGTTTAGGATTCTGTGAGGTATGGTTATTACAGGATGTAGGGGATGTGAACATATTTTTATCTGTCTTGAAGCAACGCCTTAAAGATAATTTTGTACAAAACTGGGATGAAAGAATACACAGTTCTAGCAGAGCAATATTTTATAGGTGTTTCTCAGACTTTAAATTCCAATCTTATCTAGATACTGTGAATATTATTAAATTTAGAAAAGCACTTAAAAAACTTAGAGTGTCTTCTCATAGCCTCGAAACAGAAGCTGGTAGGTGGAATAAACCAAAAAAAAAACACGAGAGAAAACAGAAAATGCAAACTATGCAATGTGTTAGAGGACGAATACCATTTTTTATTTGAATGTCTTTTATATAATGACCTTGGAAAATTGTACTTAAAATCATATTTTTTTATAGAAGACCGAACATGATCAAATTGATTCATTTAATATTATCAGAAAATAAGAAACAAATAAAAGATTTGGCTATGTACACATACAAAGCCTTTGATCTAAGAAACGTATATGTATATACCGGATAAGTGATGGTAAACAATACTATTACCCTGTGTGAAATTTGTGCTAATTGTTTTTTGTTGGAGATTTTTGTTACTGCTTCTGTTAGGTACACCTTTTGTGACAACTGTACATTCTATTAATTCAAATATTTCATTATTACAATAAATGCATTCTTTGAAGATAGGTTCTGCGCACCATTGTCGTAAAACATGAATTCTCATAATGCATGAACGAAAATTACATTTAAATAGTGTATATTGCGTGTCATACTAATTACTTTATGACACGTCATTGTATCTATTTTGAGTAGTTGTTGAAGTATCTATCATATGCTCATCAGTCATTTTAGACTTAATGCATGAACTATTATAAAATTGTAAGGTCTACGGCGGGATGCCCTCGACCCGTCCTAGACTATTGACGAGGATAATAAAACAAATTCTATATTTTTCAACCATGAATGTGAACATTTGAGCAGGCCCGGGCCTTTTGGCTAATAGGTAGCTACGCTACCGATAATGTTCAGGCGGAATTGTTTTAGAAGGAAAGGCAAATTATTAATTGAATGGCATTAGAAGTTAACACATTGGCGATAACAGAATAGGACAAATGTAATTTGCTTGTTTAATAAATAATAGCAATACTAATAATAATTATAATGATCTTGTAGGGTTGTACATGTTTTCAAAATTAATGACAATAAAAGTAAATATGATAATATTAATAAATAAATGAAGAAATAAATAAATAAATACAATAAATTAAAAAAATCAATCAATAAAAGAACATCCAATAACAAATAAATAAATAAATATAAAAATAGATATAAACACTTTATTGATAATTAGTTTAAGGAATGCATATATACACTATTAACAACATAACAACAAATAATAATAATAATAGGCATAAGTATATATACATGTACCCTAATAAACAAACAAATAAATTAAATAAAAATAAAAAAGGGAAGAATAAGCAGAAGCAGCAGCGGAAGGAGAAGAAGAAATAGAAGAAATAGAAGAAATAGAAGAAAAAGAAGAAAAAGGAAAAGAAGAAGAAAAAGAAGAAGACAGAGAAGAAACAGAGTAACAAAAAGAAGAAGAAGACATGCAAATAAATAGTATTTAAATATATAATTAAAGAAGGAATAATTAAATACGTACAGATTGTCATGTAACTTTAACTTTAATAAACTAATAAATACATATTTCGAGATATGAATAATATTAACAATAGGCTGGGAAATAGTAATAAATACTAATAAAGGTGATCCTTTGAGAGCAACAAACACAATTAAGAAAATAAAGCAGCAGACTCGGTTTTATTGAGTCTGTTCATGAAAAGTTATGAGAGAAGCAACACTTCTCACGCCCACTAGCACCGACTTAAGCGGTATTTTACTTCAAAGCCATCTATATTGGGCTCGTTGGTCCCAAAGGACCAGTAAAACATAACACTACTGATTCATAGCACGGGGAGACTTTTTATAGCCGCCACACTGCACAAAACGAACGCTGGTGTGAATGTTAATAAATACTGATAAAGGTGATCCTTTGAGAGCAACAAACACAATTAAGAGAATAAAGCAGCATGTTGTAATTGGTCAGTCGTTGCAATATATTTTCTTTCATAACTCGAGCTTGACAAGATGGGACGTCCAATCAGGAAAAGGAAAGCCAATAATAAAATATATACAAATAAAACTTATTTAGAAATATACATAAACAGATGAACAAATAATTCAATAAATAAGTAAAAAATACATAAAATAAAAAAAATTAAAAATAAAAAAATATTTTTATAAAACAATAGGTAAATATAATAGAAATAAACAAATAAAACAACTATAAATTAAAAACATAAAAAAATGAAATAAAAATAATAATAATAATAATAAATAAATAAAAAATAAAAATAAAAAATAAATCAATCAATAAATGAATAAATGAAATATAAATAAATAAATAACAAAAAAAATGAAATAAAAATAATAATAATAATAATGAATAATTAAAAAATAAATAAATGACAAATACCTGAATGAATGAAATATAAATTAATAAATGAATAAATAAGTAAAAAACATACAAAAAATGAAATAAAAATAATAATAATAATAATAATAATAATAAATAAATAAATAAATAAAAAAAGTAATTATAGTAGTTGGTTCGGAATGGGATTCGAGTTTGATTCCCCCTCTTAGAAACACTTGATTATTTTCTGGAAGAATGCATTTATTTTTTAGAGATGAAGGTCAAATTGATGTCAGGACTTGTAACATGTTTTACTAACATATAATTAAATATTTTACTTTAGAATTAGAGTTTTGAATAAACATTTTATTTAAGCCTTTTGGGGCTTCACTAAGGGCATAAGGCTGTTGGGCTATGCCCTCTTTTGTTTAAGCCTATTGGGGCTTCTTAAATGGTGTCAGGTTTTTGGGCTATGCCCTCTTTTGTTTAAGCCTATTGGGGCTTCTTTAAGGGTACCAGGGTTTTGGGTCATGCCCTCGTTTGTGAAACATGTTAAGGGCTGCCATCATATATGTATGTGTTGTCGGCAGCCGGATATTTGAAGCAGCGCCCAATATTTGCCAAACAATTTAATAAATGATAATTTTTTCTTATATGTTCATAATAACACAGGTTTACGGATCTCTATGGTACATTTCATATGACATATTTTCATTGTAATTACAGGAACACTATAAAAGCAATCGGTTCGATACTTTATCTTCTGTTATTTCGAACCGTCTTAGCGAGCAGAAGGGAATGATTCACACTAGTCCGGGAACAGTGCCTTACTCGAATGATGGATTACAATGTTTCTTTAATGTTATCAGAGGCTAGTCACCGATACACGGAAACTGTACGTCTCCATTCGATGGGCGGGGCTAAGGGGCGTATCCTGAGACCCGCATAAGAAACCCAGTGGCATGGGTGAGGTTAGAACATATACGCTCTGGGTTCAGAATCTACCGTGCTATATACTGGGTCTCGGCCACTCCCATACACCTCGAATGTCATCTTCTTACTTGTGTGAGTTTGTTTTTAATTGCATTGATGTAACCCCGTTCGTAAATAACACATACTTCAATCGTAATATTGCTTCCGAACGATGACCTTCTCAGAATGTGTATTACAGTGTAAAAATAATCTTACAATGTATTTTCCTAATGAGGTATCTGTATTCGCTTGATTTATCTAAAAAAAAAAGATGAACAGTTTTTTTAACTCAAGTAATCACTATCATTAATCGGGAAGACATATAAAAGCTATACACATGGTAAAGTTTGTTAACCCGAAATCGTTCCGCCACTAATCTAAATGACAAGCACACAGAGTATTTATGGTCATTGCATCTCACAAAGGATATCATTCAATTAGTGAACTGACTTCACAATTATCCCAGTTGATAGAAGTTGTATTTAATCAGAGAGTTAGTGAGAGGCCGAATAAGAATTAATGGAGTTGTCAATCTCTAAAGAGCTAAGTCTGTAAATACTTAAATGTTGTTTTTTCTTGAACCTAACACAATTGACCTGTTCCGTCTAGTAATACTCACGATAAGATATAACAAGATTCTGGACTTTTTGTTGAGACGAAAATAAACAGTTTCTCTAAAATAAATATATTGCAGACACAAATATATCAATGAAATATCGATATTTCTGGGTGACCTGAACCATATGCTTATGCTGAAATTAAATAACTATATGTGTTTTCCAAATATATATACGTTATCCTAGACTGCTACACTGTCCCGTTTGTTTTCAAACTCGCACAAGCCAATTATTCTGGGTGTAAAAAACGCTAAAAATACGGACATGCGCAGCAGTAAAGTGATTGCGAGCGTCTACTCCGCGTAAACAACCCCGCAGTCTTTAACGCTGTACGTGTTTGTTTTGTTGGTCCGACATTTTAGCCTGGTAAATGATGATACAACGTATGATTTGGAGAGCTTCATTATATCTCTCCCTCGTCTTGCTGACGAATTAAATGTTGCTTAACGGCTCATCAAGACAGTATAGGTTATTTAGAGCCGCCCCAGAGAGAAGGGAAGGATACATAGGAATCCGGGAACCGTGCCCTACTCTTATTATCGAATAAATTCCTATGTTTTTTTAACGTTCTCGGAGGATAGACTGATACACGGGACCGCCCGGTTTAGGTCTCCATCCGACGGACGAGGCTTTGTGTTTTGCCCAAGAACACACCGACAATCTCAGTGGCACCACGGAGGATTGAACCCGGGAACTCCGGTTACAAATCCGCCGCGCTACCGACTGCGCCACGCCAGCCGAGGCCACGGCCTGATGCATTCGGACAATATAAACATCATTGAGGTGGTGAAACGGAGGGTGGGGGATACGGTTTACGTGATCAAGACGTTGGTAAGAAGATGGTGCATCGACGTATCTATGTCACGACAGTTTCTTGTATTACAAGACTACTTTTGGACGATGTATGGTCATTATCGCAGTCGCGTTTTTCAATATCAGCATACTCGAGATACTAGCTATTATAGTCCAACAATAACGAGCTCTGAACCAAGGCCTGAACTTGCGGGTTGCTTAACAAGTGATGAAGCTTTTTGAAAGAAATAATATTCTATCTGACAGACAACATGGTATCAGAAAGAAGAGATCCTGTGAGAGCCAGCTCATAATCACGCTCCAGGACTTAGCATCCAGTCTAAATGACAAACAACAGATAGATGCCATTCTGCTCGACTTCGGGGATTGCTTAGACCCCAATCAGAGATGTTTGTAACCTGTTTTAACTGCACTTGTACATAGTTCACCACATGTGCGAGTATGTTCCGGAGGAACCCGGCACATTATAGGAAGAAGAATAAGAAGAAGAAGGAGAAGAAGAAGGAGGAGAAGATCAATAGTTCTTCGTACGTTAGCCGTTTGGTCGTCCATTTTTTGCGGATTTGTTATGTTTTCGTGCTAAAGAAACTACAACATTCGGAACACTTCTCGGACGCTGGGAAATGCGCTCTTTAAGTTTGGCTTGTCTCGAGTTTCAAAAACGGGACAGTGTAGCAGTCTACGCAAACGTATATATTTGTAGCATAGTCTATGCCAACGCATATTGATATATTTGTGTCTGCAATATATTAATTTCCTTCAGTATATTAAGACAGACAATATATTTTTATAAAGCGAATATATTTTTCGGTATAACATACAAATGTTTGCGTCTACAATCTATATAAATTAGGAAAAACATATATTCAGAGTAACGTATATATTTGCGTCTACAATATATATTTAAAAACAGAATAAATATTTTTCAGAATATATATTTCTAGGAGTATCAGAATGATATATTTGTATGATATATTTTTTTGGACAGAATATATATATTTCGGAGTAACGTATATATGTGTCTGTATCATATATATTTTGTATAACGTATATATTTGTCTGTATCATATATATTTTTGTATTCAGTATATATATTTTACACACAACTTTTATATTTATCTTACAACATACAGTGACGTAGGGCGCCTCATACTCTGCAGCACCAATTCGTATACTCCTGTAAATTCTACTGAGGATGATGTTGTTTCCGCACATATCACTCGGTGCGCTACTTTCAAGGCTTGTGTAGACGATAAGCAAAATAAACAGCCTACTCTGTACTGGATTCCTAAATTACATACAAATCCGTATAAGGCCCGCATGTATTTCGAATTCTAGAGCCTGCACCACAACAAACATCTCCAAACTTTTAACTTCTTGTCTTACTGCCGTTAAAGATCACGTTAAACTATATTGTGATAAAACTTATGAAAACTCTGGGATTAATTTATTTTGGTCTATAACAATTTCAGGAGATGTCCTTGATAAAATGTTCAATCATCAATAAGCACTTATGACTTCTCTACACTATATACTTCCTTACCCATCACCTTATTAAAGACAAGCTTATTGCGCTCATTCAAAAAACATTCGATAGGGAAAATACTACATTTTTGGCCTGTAATAATGTTAAAGCGTTTTTTACTAACAGCAGTTTAGATAATTACAAAATGCGGTCTTGCAAACTGTGCACCACATGACGCAGATTTGTTTTTATTTTGCTATGAAAGAGATTTCATCTTGAGTCTTTCACCAGATACCCAGGCAGATGTTATTGAAGCTTTTAATGACATCTCTTGGTATCTGGATGACATACTGAACATTGACAACCCTTTCTTTCCAACATTGGTTGATAATATTTATCCTAAAGAACTTCAGCTTAATAAAGCTAATATATCTGATAATAACGCTTCTTTTCTTGATTTAGATCTCTCGATTGAAAATGGTGAAATAATTAGCACAATCTATGACGAGAGATATGATTTTAATTTTGACATTGTTAATTACCCCCACTTGGATGGGGATGTTCCCCGAGCAACTTCTTATGGGGTGTGAGAGTCTCAACCCATTCGTCTTTCAAGAGCTTGTACTCGAGTTGAGGACTTAAATATTCGTAATCTTTGTATAACTAAAAACTACTCAATCAGGGTTACCGTTACCATAATCTTCGCAAAACATTTGCAAAAAATTATTATCGTAACCCTGATCTTCTTTCCAAATATAAAAGTAATTTAAGGACTCTTCTGCGACAAGGACTATCACAACCTGACTTCTGTGGTGATGTGATTTATGAACTTCGGAAGATTCTTCGTCATGATCACTTTCATACTATCTTTGTTAAACCTGTTAACAAAGAAGGATAAAAATATCGGACAGGGAAAGCAGCATTCAAGAACGACAGTCAACCACAAAACACAAAAACAAACACGCAAACAGACAAACGAAAAGGCAAAAGTAATAGAAAATACAAACGACATCACAAACACAAAAGGGTTGACAATAAGGCTACCGCCTTGGAACGGTCAGTGGCAAAGTAGGTCACTGGGGGTTTAAACCGGTTCTAGGGGGCACCAAACCTCACACTAACCCTACTGTCATCCCATAAAAACAGGACAGTGTAAATAAAGAAACGCCCGCCATGATCTAATCTCTAACCAACAAGGCAGCATCAATAGGCAATATAAGTTAAACACAAATATGCTCGTGTAAATATAATACAAAAAAACAATAGCCTAGAAAGCCACAATGAAGGTACTCAATGACTTGGCAGAAGCCAGAGCAGTAAGAGAATACACCATTAAGGGCACGACAAGAAAGATCATGGACAAACATCAAACGCCACCGTCCCAATGGGCTTTAGGTAGGCGTCATCATAGGGTCCACAGCCTGTCCGGTCATCGTACAATTAAAGAGGCAAGCAAAGTGGCGAACTGTAAAAGGGTCCACCACCAAGCATGCAGTACGTTGCAAAATGATAGGGTCATAACCTCTTTTGATAAACGTTTTAACAAGTTTAACAAAATTAGTATGAAAGTGATCATGACCAAGAATCTTACGAAGTTTATAAATCACATCACCATAGAAGTCAGGCTGTGATAGTTCTTGTCGCAGAAGAGTCCTTAAATTACATTCATATTTGGAAAGAAGATCAGGGTTACGATAATAAAATTTTGCAAAGGTTTTACGAAGTTTATGGTAACGGTAACCCTGATTGAGTGATTTTTAGTTCTACAAAGATTACGAATATTAAAGTCGTCAACTCGAGTACAACCTCTAGAAAAACGAATAAGTTGAGACATATACACCCCATAAGAAGTTTATAATTAACAATGTCAAAATTAAAATCATCTCTCTTGTCATAGATTTTGCTAATTATTTTACCATTTTCAATCGAGAGACCGTAATCAAGAAAAGAAGCGTTATTATCAGATATATTTTCTTTATTAGGCCGAAGTTCTTTAGGATAAATATTATGAACCATAGTTGGAAAGAAAGGGTTGTCAATGTTCAGTATGTCATCCAGATACCGAGAGGTACCATTAAAAGCTTCAATAACATCTGCCTGGGTATCTGGTGAAAGACTCAACATGAAATCCCTTTCATAGCAAAATAAAAACAAATCTGCGACAAGTGGTGCACAGTTCGTACCCATAGGGATACCAACAATTTGTCTATAAACGGTGGTACAATACCTGACGAAAATATTATCTAATAGGAAGATGAGTGCTTCACAAACTTCATAGCAAGTCCACATAGTATAATTGTCTAAACTGCCGTTAGTGAAAAACGCTTTAATATTATTACATGCCAAAAATGTAGTATTTTCTCTAGCGAATGTTTTTTGAATCAGAGAAATTAGCTTGTCTTTAATAAGATGATGTGGTAAGGTTGTATATAGTGTAGAGAAGTCATAAGTACTTATTGATGAAACTTGACCTTTATTGAAAATGTTATCAAGAACGTCTCCTGAATTTTGTATAGACCAAAAAAGATTAATCCCAGAGTTTTCATAAGTTTTATCACAATATAGTTTAACGTGATCTTTAACGGCAGTAAGACAAGAAGTTAAAAGTTTGGAGATGTTTGTTGTGGTGCAGGCACTAGAATTAGAAATAAAGCGAGCCTTATACGGATTTTTATGTAATTTAGGAATCCAGTACATGGTCGGCAGTTTATTTTGCTTATCGTTTACACCAGCCTTGAAAGTAGTGCACCGAGTGATATGTGCGGAAACTACATCATCCTCAGTAGAATTAACTGGAGTATACGAATTGATGCTGCCGAGTTCCAGAGATAAAACATTGACGTAATGTAGGCGTCAAACAATAATTACATTATTAGCTGCTTTATCTGCAGGAAACTAAAACAAATTTATTATGAAATTCCTGAATTTCCGATTTTAGATTACGAAAGGAAAACCTAGGTCTCGGAGGTAGTAAAGAGGGGTTAGCATTATAAAAGTTAATACGTGTATCTATAATTTTAAGAATTGACTTTTTCCAAGTAGAAAGCGAGTTTGGGTCCCCATGTTCTCTACGACACCATTTTATACTAAAATCTTCAATGGAGTGGGCGATCTGGGCACGACAGGCATTGAAATCAATAGTTGAAGGTAATCTATATTTAGGACCTTTCGAAACAAATGCCGAATACGTTTATCAACAATATCAAATTTACCGGTGATGACATGACCTGCTGGAGCATAGCAAAATTTTGATGTGTTGCATTCACATTCCTTATGAGTATTATGTACTATATCAAGGTCAGAAACTATTTTGTTGTAGTTGAAAATAATAATTCTAACAGGCTTTTTATACTTATAACAAATTACAGGACTTTCGGAATTTTTGAAATATTTTGGGATAGAATCAACTACATGAGTATCCCGAAAAATACTAGGCATGTCAATGAAATCAATACCTTTATTAATATATAGTAGTTTTAGAAAATGCCTGACGTGATCAGACTCCTTGTCAATATGGGGTCGGAGAACATGTTGTGTGTAGCTTTGAACTATGGAAGCAGTGTTATAGAAGGGATCTGTACGAATGAACATTTTGTCGGCTTCTTCGTCGATCAACTTTAGTGAAGAAATAGACAAAGAGGTAAGCCGTGAAAGCATAGAGTGCTTTCCAGACTGTTTAAAAATGGTATGTAAATCAGCGACAGAAATAATTACACGCGATTTACGTTTGATGTTACCATTACGCCTAAGATCATGAGACCTAGATTTACGCTTTCGAATAGAAAATATAGAAAAAATGTCAATATTAGGATCTTTAGAAATATTTCCTTCTTGATAAATATTGTCATTAAGGCCGAGTGGTTAAGGTGTCTGTAAGTTTTTCGTCCACTTAAGTTCTGCAATATGTCTAGCTTTTATTTTGAAGCTTTTAGTAGCATCATTATCAAAAAATAAATATTCAACTGGTTGAACAGTTACGTAATTAAAATTATGACCTGACTGACGAAAGTGTTGGTACAAGTAATTTTTTAACTTTTTAGGATCGACCTGTTTGTCCAACATATTGTATACCGCAAAATGGTGCATTTCAAGTCAGAACATAAATGACGTGAGTAGTACGTCAATCAACATTTGAAGCTAGACATACATTAAACAATCTACCATTAACAGCTGATTTAATGGTGGACTTGCACGATAAATAATAGCAACAACTGCACCTCTTAGCATTGCACTTATAAATAGAGGGAAACACCCTGCGTCTTGAACGAACTAAATGATTTCTGAAAGGAGACTTTATATGGTATTTCCTAAAAACAGGTGATCCTAGAGGAGTTACGGAAACTTTAGAGCCATTATTAAAAATCCAAGTAATATTATTAGAAGGAACATGAAACGAGGTTGCCGAATGAAGATTTAAAGGTGTAAGGCGTACATATGGTTTAGTTCTAAAAAATGAAGAGTTATTTTGTGGAATTTGTATTGATGACGCAGAGTGTAACCGAAGAGGTGAAAGATTTATTTTTAAAGTTTTAGCTAAAAGACTCATAATTGTTTTTATGGAGTGTAATACCATTCTGTGTAAAGCGAAATAAGGGCCAATAAGTATTTATTAGAGATACGAAATAGAATCGTATCAAAGATCCATAAGAAAAAATATTAGTAAACTTACGGACTGGTAAAAGAGGTCCAAAACTCACGTCAGTGTCTAATGCAAGATAATGAGGAAAGTTAAGGAAAACCCTAATAAAATGGGCCAAAATGTCGAAGAGCACAAAACCTTCAACGCGGTATATGAAACACACGTGTTTAAGGAAAACTGGATCAATGAATGTCATACAATCCCTGTAGGATGTTTATCAAAAGAGGTTATGACCCTATCATTTTGCGACGTACTGCATGCTTGGTGGTGGACCCTTTTACAGTTCGCCACTATGCTTTCCTCTTTAATTGTACGATGACCGGACAGGCTGTGGACCCTATGATCATGCCTACCTAAAGCCCATTGGGACGGTGGCGTTTGATATTTGTCTATGATCTTTCTTGTCGTGCCCTTAATGGTTTATTCTCTTGTGGCTCTGACTTCTGCCAAGTCATTGAGTACCTTCATTGTGACTTTCTAGGCTATTGTGTTTTGTATTATATTTACACGAGAATATTTGTGTTTTACTTATATTGTCTATTGATGCTGCCTTGTTGGTTAGAGGTTAGATTATGGCGGGGATTTCTTTATTTACACTGTCCTGTTTTAATGTAGGGTACGAGAGAGGTTTGTTGCACTTTAGAACCGGTTTAAACCCACCAGTGGCCTTTGTTACCACCGACCGTTCTAATGCGGTAGCCTTATTGTCAACCCTTTTGTGTTTGTGATATCGTTTGCATTTTTTATTACTTTTGCCTACTTGTTTGTCTGTTTGCGTGTTTGTTTTTGTGTTTTGTGGTTGATTGTCGTCCTTGAATCGTGCTTTCTCTGTCCGATATTTTTATCTTTCTTGCCATGAGGTTTGTGAAGCATTCATTTTCCTATTAGATAATATTTTCGTCAGGAATGGAACCATCGTTTATAGATAAATTGTTGGTATCCATATGGGTATGAACTGTGCACCACTTGTTGCAGATTTGTTTTCATATTGCTATGAAAGAGATTTCATGTTGAGTCTTTCACCAGATACCCGGGCTGATGTAATTGAAGCATTTAATGATACCTCTCGGTATCTGGATGACATATTGAACATTGACAACCCTTTCTTTCTAATTATGGTTAATAATATTTATCCTAAAGAACTTCAGCTTAATATGCTTAACAAGGCTAATATTTCTGATAATAACGCTTCTTTTCTTGATTTAGATCTCACTATTGAAAATGGTGAATTATTAGCAAAATCTATGACTCTTTTACAGTTCGCCACTACGCTTTCCTCTTTAATTGTACGATGACCGGACAGGCTGTGGACCTTATGGTGACGCATACCTAAAGCCCATTGGGACGGTGGCGTTCGATGTTTGCTTTTTGGCCACTGACCGTTCCAAGGCAGAAACCCTATTGTCAACCCTTTTGTGTTTGTGATGTCGTTTGCATTTTTTATTACTTTTGGCTTCTCATTTGTCTGTTTGCGTATTTGTTTTTGTGTTTTGTGGTTAACTGTCGTCAACGAATGCTACTTTCCCTGTCCTATTTTTTATATCTTTTTTTTTTTGATATTAATGATACTAATGGACAAACGTTTATCCATACGTTTGAAATCGCTTTGGCCTATGTCCTAACCGTGGATCATAAACTTAAATGTGAGAATAAATAACTGACAATTTAAAAGTCTGATCATATTTTTGAACTTCCTTGATTGTAATAATGTAGCAGTTGATTCATCTAAATGCAGTCTGTCATTTTTACAGTAAAATGTGAATTAAATATATATGTTCAGCAAGTAATGTAATAGAAATACATTGCTGAATCTTTCCAAACATATGTGTTTTTTTAATGGTGTCTACCCATGTTTCTATAGGTTGTATTACATGCTTGCTACATTTAATATCAAGGTGTGGACATCGCGTTGTTATTTCCATAATTTATTGGTACATACATTTCACTTTTAACGTCCACTTTCATACTGTTTTATTAAATGACACTAATTGAGCATACACTGAAACGCAAAAGAAACGCAACATGGAAATTTCCGCTATATATTGTATGTACAATATGCTGCTGTTAATCGAATGGTACTATGGCTACACAAGACCTTTCCTTTTGGAAAAAATACGAAAACAACAAATAATACAGCAAATAGTATTCCTGCAATGTTTCATTATTCACAGAGTACGCGTTTGGCTCAATCATGTGAGCAAACTTAGGATGCAAAATTTTGCAACTATTTACGTTAAATACAGTACTGAATTAGCTCAATTTTTCGAAGAGCAACTTCAACATTGATGAAGTTCTTGTTATAAAGTGTAGTGTGATTATAACGTCTACAACATCACAGTTGTGTCCTTTCACTAGTTAACTGCAACTTTTTTTTAAAAAAACATCTTGGGATTTCTTTGGAATATTATGTGCAATTAAGTGTGCAGTATATACAATATATAGCGGAAATTCCCGTGTTGCGTTTTCATATCTCTTGAGTGTATATACATATCCGTTTTCGTATGGTGGTTTTCAGTACTTCCATTTGTTAACTACTTATATAGTGCCTATTATTAAATGTCTTAGGTGCACAAAGTACAGCAGTATTTAAGAAAGTTCAAATGTCTAAAATATCCTCAATTTATTATGTCACGCTGAACAACTTCCCTACTACTAGCTTTCATAGTATAGTTTATCTTACCCAACACCCTGTCTAAGACCGCGGGGATCTATCTTGTGGATAGAAGACCGACTCTGACTATTGGAACTGACTCTCCACTCTTGAACTCTCCCTAGACGTTCATTACAAATACCGTTTTAAATCAGCATTTAGAGACCATTAAAAAGTAATTAATAATTATATAAGGCCGTATATTTCATGGCTAAACCAAACTATTTAGTTCTCCTTCCAGTGCCCTAAGAAAAACTATACCACACATATATTCGCGGAGGAAAATCAGGGCGAGACCGTCCGGGCAAGATAACAACGTCACTATTAAAATTCACAAACAGTCAACATTGTCTATAATGTTGGGCTTTATAATAGCCAATTCTTAAACGAGGCAACTCCAAATATTTGTTGGTTATTCTAAATACATTAATTAAACAAGTGTTTATAGATATTTAAATTAATCATATTATTATTGTTCTCAAAGGTTAGCTGTTGTGTTACCCTATGTACTGGCCGGACATAGCGTTGGAGTGGCAGAGACGAAAGCTCCGCAAATCTTCTTATTGGTAACATAAAGGAACAGCATACATTTTTAAAATGACTTTTTGTAGCTGATTAGCGGCTGTAAAAAGTTCGAATTAAAAAAAGAAATAGGACCCTTTGGTATTATAACGCACTTCATGGTCCCTCTAGAGTCAGTCATTACGTTTCATTTTTTTATTGCGCGATGACCGGACAACTTCGTGTGAGTCCATGCTTGCACTTTCTGAAACCCTGAAAGTGGATCGTCCCTCTGGATTTTTGGTCATACCCTAGACGGTGTTTCTCTTTGCCTGCAACTGCTGTGGTTGTACAGTACACTTCTAGATACATCCTGAGTTTTTTATAATTGTTTTTGTATATGGTTTTACAATAATATATACGTGTACCGTTTCCTAATTTCTCTGGATGTCGACTTTATTTGTAGCGATTTCCTTTTGATGGGTTGTACTTTTATTTACACTGTCTTGTCAATTCGAGCGCTATAGGCAGCATATTAGCGTGGCTGAAAAAAATCGAATAAAACTAACCAGTAGACCGTATTGCCTACTGATCGGTTTTTTCTGAGTGTCCTTTTCACTTTATATTTAAGTTGATTGGTTGACTGTCGTCCTTGAATGCTGCTTTCCCTGTCCGATATTTTTATCTTTCTTTGTTTGTGGTGCAGTGTGGACCTGCGCTGCTGTTGCGTTTGGGTGCTGTGATATCTGTAGGACAATGTTTTCTCTTTTAGTAGAGTTATTATGATGTATTAATTACTTGTACTTTGGGATCATCGTGCCCAATCTGTATGACTTTAAATGTAATACATATAGAAGTTAAATCGGTGATAGGGTGGCGTAAGAGGTGCGACACCGTGTTTTACCTCTCGAGAACATAATCAGTAACAGTAGATATAAAAATCGAACAGGAAAAGTAGCATTCAAGGACGAGAGTCAACAAAAAACACACACAGAAACAAAGAACGACATTAAAGATGAATAAAAGGCAAGATAAAACATCACAAACACAACAGTTTTGACAATAGGCTACTACCGCCTTGGAACGGTCGGTGGCACAAAAGCCGCTTGGGATTTAAACCAGGTTCTAGGGTGCACAAAAACTTCACTCTTACCCTATTACCAGATTCAGTTTAATTCAATTTCCTCATTTAGTCATTATTTCACCACTCAGTAAGTTATAACACCACTTTCCACTTTCTTTGAGGCTACTCTGAATAACTGATAATGTGTTGATGTGCCGTTAAACACGATTCAATTTAATTTCCTTACTTAGTCATTATTTCACCAGTCAGTAAGTAATAATATCACTTTCCACTTTCTCTGAGGCGGCTCGAGAATAACCTATTATATGTTGATATTCCGTTCAACAAGATCTAATTTAATTAAACATGCAGTCATTATATTTCTCCACCCAATACGTTATAATACCACCTTACGTTCGATCACATAACGTTGAGACTCCCCCTGTGGACACAATGGCCTTGCGGACACCATCGCCTCCTACAACTCCTTAAGAGCGCATCGCGTGTATATCAAGAAATATAAAAAGATCCGATAGGGAAAGTAGCATTCAAGGAGGACAGTCAACCACAAAACACAGAAACAAACACGCAAACAGACAAACAAGAAGGCAAAAGTAACAATAAAAGCAAACGACATCACAAACACAAAAGGGTTGACAATAGGGCTACCGCCTTGGAACGGTCAGTGGCAAAGTAGGCCACTATGGGTTTAAACCGGTTCTAGGGTGCACCAAACCTCACACTTACCCTACCGTCATCCCATTAAAACAGGACAGTATAAATAAAGAAATCCCCGCCATGATCTAATCTCTAACCAAGAAGGCAGCATCAATAGGCAATATAAGTAAAACACAAATATGCTCGTGTAAATATAATGAAAACAAAAAATAGCCTAGAAAGCCACAATGAAGGTACTCAATGAGTTGGCAGAAGCCAGAGCAACAAGAGAATAAACCATTAAGGGCACGACAAGAAAGATCATAGACAAACATCAAACGCCACCGTCCCAATGGGCTTTAGGTAGGCGTCATCATAGGGTCCAATGCCTGTCCGGTCATCGTACTATTAAAGAGGAAAGCATAGTGGCGAACTGTAAAAGGGTCCACCACCAAGCCAAAATGTTTTATTTTGTTTTTTGTCTTGTAAAAAAACATTCATGATATAATTATGTTTTCAATCCATGCCAATATATTTATAGACGCTGTCCATATATATCAAGAATATTTTACGTATTTCACAGTTATATTCACGGACTTTCTTGCGTGACCCTTTTTAATTTTCAAAGATCTATCACATCGTCTGTAAAACATATTTTATATTCGAACCCAGTGTACCATGGCATCAACTCTCACTTGAGGTGGATTTAACCAAAAGCTACAAGTTTGTTTACATATTCAATTTGGCAATAGATTAGCTTCAATGTACCCACCTTCCTCAAAGAAGAGGCTGTAAATGTTAATATCGACAAATAATACGTCTTTGTCAAATTGAATGTCGTTGTAGTAACATGTGCGTTCGTGAACAGCGGGACAATTAATTCAAAAGCAAATTGGTTGAACACGCATTTCGTTAATTGTGATCAATTACCTCCCGCCTCGCTGTCATTTACAACGCTGGAGTCGACCATCCGTTTCTGTTAATTACTCTTACATATCTGGAAACCTTTCAAAAACTACGGGATCATCAAATACACTGCATCAATTGACATTGCCGCAATAAATATGTTTATTTATGTCATTCATTTTGTCGAGCTTTTACAATTATTTGATACTTGAAGGTTTGTGTATTCGTATTGTCTTAAAGCAACACATTCACTTCTTGTTATCCTATATTGATATTCTTGCGTGTAGTCTACAGAAAATACATTGAATTAATTCATACTAATGTATACAGCATGTTGCGGTTTGGAATGTAAATATATATTATATATATATCAAAAAGAGGTATAACATTAATAATAATGAATACACGTTTATGAAGCGTTAGCAATTGCTGTCGCATATGCCATATCAGTGAAACGTCAAAGAAATGTTCCCGGCGGGAAACAAATATATATCGAACAGTTTAATTCAAAAAAACTAAGAAAGTTCGTATACCACTAAGCCTTATTTACACATAGACAAATCAAACTCCCACAATCATTGCCTAAAATATACTGAACGGCTACCATAAACACCAAGCAAACATAAAGCATCAATGAGCAACCAGTAGACCTAAAATAAATTGCGAAATGCAGACCCATGGTATGCCAATGTTGGATTTCCCTCTAGTAGGAATTTTATAACAACCGTTGTGGGAAGAAACACAAATGTATTTGAAGGAGATACATGTTTGATACATGTCATGTTCGACTTTCCTATATATTTTAAGACACGCTTTGATATTGATAATACATTATTTATATCTTAAAATAATAGGGGACCAGCTATCAACTATAATCATAAATGTTTTATTTTTTTAAATTTTATGCTGTTAAACCACATAAAAAGACAAGGTATTCCAAATCAACCGTGATAGTTATATTTATATAATACAAATTTATATATATTATAAGTATATATCCGAAGGGTGGCATATAGTAGTCGCACCGCGAGGGGCTTTTGTCACTTACATGATATTTCGTGTTATATCTCAGCATTGCCATGTGCAATTATTGTAAAACTTGGACAGTAAGATGCTGACATGTACCAAATATCTAGCCATGAAAATGAAAACTGGGTTTGCAACATTAAAGCATCGTCTCACTTCCATAAATCAATCTATCTGGAAAAGCTCTGTTAGAATAGTTTCACCAAACACACAGGCATTCATCTTTCCCATTTTGGAAAACCCGGCTTTAACGTCACCAGGCGTTTCTCTCTTGTTTGTTTTGAATGCGTGGTTTGAATGTGTTCTGTGAATGCTACATTTCCTGTTTGACAGTTGTGCATACTTGCAGTGCATATCATTCCTACAGGATAATTCAGGATAAGGTCGGTATCACACCAAGGAATAATCGAGATGTTGCGAATGTATATAAACATTACTGTGCATGGATTACTGTATGTAATCAGATCTAATAATATACTGAAAGAAAAACGAAACGCATAATCAAAACATTGCCTATGCTACACTATTATACACACCTAATTCCACGTAATATTCCAGATATATGTACAAAAAGTGGCTACAACAATTTACAGAAAGGACAACTCTGTCATGTAGTAGACATTTTTAATAAAAGTATACTTTGTTACACGAAATTCATAAATGTTGAAGTTTCGCTTGAAAAAGTCAACTTTAAAGATATTTTAGTATTGTGTTTAATGTTAAGAGATTCCAACGTCTAAAACCTAAGTTTGCTCACCTGCTTGAGCCAAATGTGCACTCTGTCGATAATGAAACTTTAAAGCGGTAACCATTGTTGTTTACGGAGCTGTTTTTAGACCTTCTTTCCGAAAAGACGGGCCTAATGTCGTCCTGTACCATTCGATTAGCAGTAGCATAATAAACATAAAATATATAGCGTAAATACCCACTATGCGTTTATTTTTCCTTTCAGTAAAGGTTTTGACGACTCATAACAAACAAAATGCCTCATTGCCTAACACCTTCATTATTGATATTCATTATACGGGTTGTAGTATCCGCAGTTATACCTGCATGCCCTTGTTGGTTTATATGAATGCATGTCTTTCATGTTACAATAGTATTAGACTGCTGGGGTTTAAAGAGGCACTACCTATATCTACGCGATTTTTAATGTAAAATATTAAATACTCAATATTACTGCATTTATATGTATGCAAAGCTATTTTATGAGTTTTCTAAGAAGCAACAAGGTTCGTATTCCAGTTCTGTAAATTATTAATTATGATGAAAACAATATCTTGAATAAAATGCTGCCCAGCCGTTTATTCCTGCCGGAGAACTACGAGCTTTTACGATTTTATCGGACATGCGCAATGCCATTCATTTGAACGAAAACAAACTACTCGGGGCAGTTCCGATAGTTAACGAATCGATCGGAACTCGTCGCCAATCTGACGAGGCAGTTCCGATTGTAAAAGAATAAGATCGGGAAATCTCCGTAATCGGCTTGTCTAAAACAATTACGAATACAATTTCAAAAATCGGATCTTTTCTATCCTGTTTTTCCCCAGCAAAACGCATATTACATGGGGTGAGATTATTGCCGTTTACCTTTTTCCTAGTCCTCTTTACAATTAAGTAAAGTTTATATCAATTGGTGGACAAAAAGATATAGGTAGAGCATCTTTAAGGGAGTCTCGACACAATTTTCATTCGTACAGATCCCTTTTATAACACTGCCTCCATAGTTCAAAGCTACACACAACACGTTCTCCGAACCCATATTGACAAGGAGTCTGATCACGTCAGGCATTTTATAAAACTACTATATATTAATAAAAGTATTGATTTCATTGACATGCCTAGTATTTTTCCAGATACTCATGTAGTTGATTCTATCCCAAAATATTAAAAGAATTTCCGAAAGTCCTGTAATTTATTATAAGTATAAAAAGTCTATTAGAAATATTATATTCAACTACAACAAAACAACAAAATAGATTCTGACCTTGATATAGTACATAGTAGTCCTAAGGAATGTGAATGCAACACATCAAAAGTTTGCTATGCTCCAGCAGGTCATGTCATCACTGGTAATTTTGATATTGTTGATAAACGTATCCGGTATTTGTTTTCGAAAGGTCCTAAATATAGATTACCTTCAACTATTTATTTTAATGCCTGTCGTGCCCAGATCGCCCACTCCATTGAAGATTTTAGTATAAAATTGTATCGTAGAGAACATGCGGAAACAAACTCGCTTTCTACTTGGAAAAAGTCAATTCTTAAAATTATAGATAAACGTATTAACTTTTATAATGTTAACCCCTCTTTACTTTCTCCGAGATCTAGGTTTTCCTTTCATAATTTAAAATTGGGAATTCAGAAATTTCATAATAAATTTGTTTTAGTTCCTGCAGATAAAGCAGCTAATAATGTAATTATTGTTTGACGCCTACATTACGTCAATGTTTTTCTCTGGAACTCGGCAGCACCAATTCGTATACTCCAGTTAATTCTACTGAGGATGATGTTGTTTCCGCACATATCACTCGGTGCACTACTTTCAAGGCTGGTGTAAACGATAAACAAAATAGACTGTCTACTATGTACTGGATTCCTAAATTACATAAAAATCCGTATAAGGCTCGCTTTATTTCGAATTCTAGTGCCTCCACCACAACAAATATCTCCAAACTTTTAACTTCTTGTCTTCCTGCCCTTAAAGATCACGTTAAACTATATTGTGATAAAACTTATGAAAACTCTGGGATTAATTTATTTTGGTCTATAAAATATTCAGGAGACGTTCTTGATAAAAAATTCCATAAAGGCCAAGTTTCATCAATAAGCACTTATGATTTCTATACACTATATCCCATCTTACCACATCACCTTATTAAATACAAGCTAATTTCTCTTATTCAAAAAAAACATTTGCTAGAGAAAATATTACATTTTTGGCATGTAATAATATTAAAGCGTTTTTTACTGACGGCAGTTTAGACAATTATACAATGTGAACTTGATCTATGATCTTTCCTGCCGTGCCCTTAATGGTTTATACTCTTGTTGCTCTGGCTTCTGCCAAGTCATTGAGTACCTTCATTGTGGCTTTCTATGCTATTGTGTTTTTTTTGGATTATATTTACACGAGCATATTTGTGTTTTACTTATATTGCCTATTGATGCTGCCTTGTTGGTTAGAGATTAGATCATGGCGGGGATTTCTTTATTTACACTGTCCTGTTTTAATGGGATGACAGTAGGGTAAGTGTGAGGTTTGGTGCACCCTAGAACCGGTTTAAACCCCCAGTGGCCTGTGTTGCCACTGACCGTTCCATGGCGGTAGCCCTATTGTTAACCCTTTTGTGTTTGTGATGTCGTTTGCATGTTTTATTACTTTTGCTTCTCGTTTGTCTGTTTCCGTGTTTGTTTTTGTGTTTTGTGGGTTCCTGTCGTCCTTGAATGCTGCTTTCCCTGTCCGATATTTTTATCTTTCTTGCTATGAAGTTTGTGAAGCACTCATCTTCCTATTAGATCATAGTTTCGTCAGGTATGGAACCACCGTTTATAGAAAAAAGTGTTGGTTTCCCTATGGGTACGAACTGTGCACCACTTGTCGTATATTTGTTTTTATTTTGCTATGAAAGAGATTTCATGTTGAGTCTCTCACCAGATACCCAGGCAGATGTTATTGAAGCCTTTAATGACACCTCTCGGTATCTGGATGACATATTGAACATTGATAACCCTTTCTTTCCAACTATTGTCAATAATATTTATCCTAAAGAGCTTCAGCTTAACAAAGCTAATATATCTGATAATGACGCTTCTTTTCGTAATTTAGAAATCTCGATTGAAAATGGTGAAATAATTAGCAAAATCTATGACAAGAGAGATGATTTTAATTTTGACATTGTTAATTACCCCCACTTGGATGGAGATGTTCCCCGAGCAACTTCTTATGGGGTGTATGTGTCTCAACTTATTCGTTTTGCAAGAGCTTGTCCTCGAGTTGAGGACTTTAATACTCGTAATATTTGTATAACTAAAAAGCTACTCGATCAGGGTTACCGTTACCATAAACTTCTTAAAACCTTTGCAAAACGTTATTATCGTAACCCTGATCTTCTTTCCAAATATAAAATTAATGTAAGGACTCTTCTGCGACAAGAAATATAACAACCAGACTTCTATGGTGATGTGATTTATAAACTTCGTAAGATTCTTGGTCATGATCACTTTCATACTATCTTTATTAAACTTGTTAAAAGGTTTATCAAAAGAGGTTATGACCCTATCATTTTGCAACGTACTGCATGCTTGGTGGTGGACCCTTTAACAGTTCGCCACTATGCTTTCCTCTTTAATTGTTCGATGGCCGGACAGGTTGTGAACCCTGTGATGACACCTACCTAAAGCCCATTGGGACGATGGCGTGTGATGATTGTCTATGATCTTTCTTGTTGTGCCCTTAATGGTTTATTCTCTTGTTGCTCTGGCTTCTGCCAGGTCACTGAGTACCTTCATTGTGGCTTTCTATGCTATTGTTTTCTTATATGTTTACACGAGCATATTTGTGTTTTACTTATATTGCCTATTGATGCTGCCTTGTTGGATAGAGATTAAATCATGACGGGGATTTCTTTATTTACGTTGTCCTGTTTTAATGGGATGACAGTAGGGTAAGTGTGAGGTTTGGTGCACCCTATAACCGGTTTAAACCCCCAGTGGCCTACTTTGCCACCGACCCGTTTCAAGGCGGTAGCCCTATTGTCAACCCTTTTGTGTTTGTGATGTCGTTTGCATTTATTATTACTTTTGCCTTCTTGTTTGTCTGTTTGCGTGTTTGTTTCTGTGTTTTATGGTTGACTGTCCTCCTTAAATTCTACTTTCGCTGTCCGATGATTTTATATTTCTTTGTATTTCGTAATACATTGTAGTAATAAAGGCTAAACCTTTAATGGTGTTGTTTGTGTCTTAAATTAATTGTCTTAAATTACATTTGGCGACGAGAATAATTAAAGATTAACAAATTGTGTTGGATTAATTAAAATAAATGTCTAAAGCGGTCTCAGATACTAGAACTTTAGTGCATTTTGACTGTCAGGGGGAACATCAACGCTAGTTCAAAGATGGAAAAAGTGGAAAAGAGCTTCTGAAATATTTTTTATCAGTAAAGGTGTAACAGAAAATAATCAGAAACGAACATTGATGTTTCATTGTGAACTTGAGGACTGGAAATACAGGATATTTTCTACACCTTGTCGGATATTGGGGATGATAATTATTACACAATAGCCCATGAAAAAATAATTGAACATTTTGCTTCACAATAAATTGGTGGAAAATGTGCCATTTGAAAGGCACCAATTTCGACAACTTAAACAAGCAGACGGAGAATCGATAAATCAGTTTGTGGTTACACTAATGCTGAAAGCAGAAACATGTGAATTTGGGGACAACAAAGATGAGCATATAAGGAACCAAATAATTGAGAAATGCAAATCGATCAGTCTTAGGAAAAAATACTTAGCAAAAGGGAACGATCTCACACTAAACAAACGTTTGGGCATAGCAAGAATATTTGAGAATGCAGATAGGCACGCCAGATCAATGGACACCGTTCAGAATCTATAAACAAGTTGTTATTTAAAAAGGGAAAAATTAGAAAAGAATACAGGAAACCAAACAATGGATTAAAATGGTTTAATTGTGTCTATGACGGACATAAGGCAAAAGATCAAAGCTGTCCAGCCAGGGGACAAAAGTGTAGAAACTGTTCACGGATTGGACATTTTTAGAACAAATGTAAACCAAATAAGTTGTAAACAGAAAGATGGAAATAAAATGGAAGAAATAAAATAAGGAATGTAAATGAAAGTGATGAAGAAAGAGGGGCTACTGGATTTACATTTAGTTTAAGGTATCATTATCCAGAATATACATCCATTAATATCCAAGTTGGAGGAATACAGTTAAATGTATTGTTATTATTTTTTTTTCTTTTGAGCCGTCTTTTGACGACCCGTTTAATCTCCCCGTCAATAGGTGGAGCAAGGGTCGGTGAGGACCATCCCTTGCCATACCTTACAATATTTTACAGCATGTAATATTCATTAACTAAACACATATATAAATATTTACAATTCAGCATCATAAAATGATGAAGAATAATACAGAATAGATACATGTATTAAAGGGTTGAGGCAGGGGAGATGTTATTTTGAGGGGAGAAAATCATATAAGGCAACAAAAAAGAAGAGAAAACGTTAAACTACATTTTGATTGTCGTCCACTAGCCCATCTTATTATAAAGTTGTATAAATTACTGTTTAACAAACAATATTCATATAGTTAATATATACATGTATATACATACATACACCTACACACACATATATATTCATATATACATACACATATATATACATATATATATACATAAATGCGAGACAAATTATCAACCAAACAGTGCTTAAACTAACAAATATCGAGCGCTTTCGGTTTTAATCGCCTTCCTCAGGATACATACATAAAGTTACAAAAACAAACACATAAATTGCGCGAAAAAAATGTTTAAAAGCAGAAACACAAATTAGTCAATACTATAAGCGTGCGCTTAATGCGCCCATGCCAGTAATGGTATAACACAGCCACAAGATGGCAACAGTGTGTATGCACGACACAAACGTTGCTATACGTTTAAAGTTTATTCACACTAAAAAAAACTGATTCCGAAGACACATTAGCAGATTGAACAATTACACCTTTATCGCTGAGTGCATGCATTTAGTTTGACCAGATATTCTTTTTTGACATTTGCTATAACGTGTACACACCATAACACATTATGCATAGAATAAAAGTGTATCAGAACTAGTATTTTTATAACATATTTCTCTCCATTTACTGTTTTGTTTGTCCAACATATTATACGTTTCAAAATGTCAGTGTATGTTTACATAATCATTGAATCAGAAGCCGTTTATTTCTACGAACTCTAATAATAGCGGTCAACCCGAAACTATACACTCCTGTTAAATACGATACTTTATACTTTGTCTCATTGCGTACACACCGGTAATTAACTACTAGCATTTAACTTTACAGCATTTATCTATTTCATTCCTATTTTTATCTAATAATTAAAACATGATGTCGTTTGCTTTTATTATTACTTTTGCCTTCTTGTTTGTCTGATTGTATGTTTGTTTTTGTGTTTTGTGGTTGACTGTCCTCCTTGAATGCTACTTTCGCTGTCCGATCTTGTTATATTACTTTATTAAGAAGATCGACTTTGTGCGTTTGTCGGGTTTTCAGAAACTTTACACTTTTGTCGAATACGAAACTATACACTCATCGTTGGATGTACAGCCACAGCTATTGGTGTATGCATGTATTTATTGGTGTATGCCAGATATTCTCTTTAATATTTGAAGTAACTTGTACACACCATAACACCATTACACATTATGGGTATAAAAATACTAATATTTCTATAAGATATTTTTGTTTCTCCTAGTTATTACACCCTTAAAAAAAGTCAGTGTTTTCAAAATGTCAGTGTACTTTTACTTAAATATTGAATCAGAAGCCGTTTATTTCCGAGATCTCTAACAATAACAGTCTGACCTTTTGACCGCCTGACCGCTCGTACACTTCCAGATAAATTGTTCAATCTGCTAGTGTGTCTTTGGAATCAGTTTTTTTCCATATGAACAAACTTTAAACGTATAGCAACGTTTGTGTCGTGCATACACACTGTTGCCATCTTGCGGCTGTGTTATACCATTACTGGCATTGGCGCATTAAGCGCACGCTTATAGTATTGCTTAGCTTATGTTTCTGCTTTTAAACATTTTTTGCGCGCAATTTATGTGTTTGTTTTTGTAACTTTATGGAAGGAGATTAAAGCCGAAAGCGCTCGATATTTGTTAGTTTAAGCACTGTTTGGTTGATAATTTGTCTCACATTTATCTTTTTAAATACCTATCTACTCGGAATCCTCATTATCCAGTACTCCAGAAGGGTCTTGTAAGATATATACTAGTCTTTACCATACATATATATACATATACATGTATATATACATGCATACGAGGAGCGTTAAAATATGAATGCAACTGAAGTTATATCTCGCTTGTACCCACGATTTTCACGAGAAAATCAACTGTTTCGCATAGAGGCCTGTGTAAACTTTCAATTGATACCACACATGTTTAAATCCGTTCAGTCTAGCTGTTACAATAGCTCGATTAACACTGTCTACTCGTGTACACTAATGCTAAAATGGTTGGGAAAAGGTCACTTTTCACTGATCAAATACGGTCCTATATAAAGAACCGTTGTATTCTTGGTATAGGGGCAAAGGACATATTTCATGAAATATGTACTGTTTATGCAGATAATGAAATGTCTTATTCATCAGTTACTCGATGGTGTAAGAAATTTAAATGTGGTGTAATTTCATTGGAAGATGCGCCTCATGCACGCCGTCCAAAAACTGCAACATCCTCAAAAATGGTTGCAAAAGTCAAAGAAATTGTAGGTACTGATGCAAGATTTACAACCAGGCAAATAGCTCGATGAGTTGGCATCTCAGCAGGAGCTGCTCATACAATTCTCAAGCGAGATTTAAAAATGAGGAAGATAAGTGCAAGATGGATACCCCATCTGCTTACAGAAGACCAGAAACTTGCCCGTGTTAAAATGGCCAATAAATTGTTGAAACAGTTCCCCAAATACGACACTCGATCTTTTGCAAATGTCGTCACCGGTGACGAGACGTGGGTTCATTTTTATGAGCCCAAGCGAAAGATCCAGAACAAAATATGGGCCACCAAAGAAAGCAAAAGACCTTGCATTGCAAAACGTACCATGAGCGTCAGAAAGGTCATGTATGCCATTTGCTTTACAAATCAAGGTCCTGCCATTCAAATTGCTGTACCAAAAGAAAAATGCGTAAATGCCAAATTTTACAAAGGCAAGGTCCTTCACAAATTGAAGAAATACTTTAACAAACGCCGACCAGCAACGGGTGTGCGGGGTGTCAGGCTGTTGCATGACAATGCGTCTTCACACAAGGTGGTCACTGTATGCGACTTTTTGAAACAGGAAAAGGTTTTTGAGGTTCCCCACCCTCCGTATTCGCCCGACCTTGCCCCTTGTGACTTTTTTCTGTTTCCAAGTCTCAAAAAATACCTTGCCGGAAGAAAATATCAAACACGTAAAAATCTCGGTTCTGCTATTTTCCAATATCTGCACAGTATACCTAGAAAAGATTATGAAAACTCTTTCAAAAATTGGATTAGAAAACTGAAATTATGTATATCACATGGTGGTGAATATTTTGAAGGAATGAGATAATTATTTTGGCGTTGTTTGTTTACTACTAATCAAAATGCACCGAATTGCATTCATATTTGAACGCTCCTTGTACACATATATTACACAACTGTCAGTGTCTTGGTTCATTGTAAGAATTCATAGGGGTAGATGGATAAAAAGGTAGGCTAGATTAATCTAAAATATTAAAATTTCTCCATGTATTTTCAAAACTTTCTAGTTGATTGCTTCTGACTGCGATTTGTTCATGCGTTTCGTAGTAATAACGAAGTCTGTATATCACTGGAGTAACAGAGAGAGTTGTTTTCAGTCGTTTTGAAGAAAATATGTAATATTTAATTTTTAAGATAATTTATCTACATTTGATTGTTCTTTACCTAAGTTAAAAATAAATGCATGCTCTGATAGCTTCAGATTTATATTTTTTGATAAGCAGAGTGTATTTAGCTGTGTTAAAAAGGTCTGAGTTGAAGGACAGTCCTAGTGGCAGGAGCGACAATAAGGGGTTTCTGCTTTTTATTTTGTGTAGATAATGCTGTGTTGAAAGAAGCCGATGATTAATCCGTGTTTGAAACCATTGTAGTATTGTGCTAGTAGTTATTTGGAAAGTGGATAAATACATGTTTTTCCATGCTTCTGTATTAATATCATAAATCTGTTCTCATTTAGCTTTTGATGTTGGACTTTCATTATTTCTGTTAAGAATAAAGTACATATCAGTGCAACCTTTCTTGTTTTTGATGAGTGGTTCGAATTCGCAGGTAGAATTGGGTTTTCTATTTTTTTAATTGCAAAATTGTTGTGTAACCTTTTCTTAAATGTTTTGATGGCAGCTACTACGCCTTCAAAAATTAGAAAATTTGTAACGGTATTTTCTTCACGCTCAGTTAAAGAGTAAAAATCAACATTTTCCTTGATAAGGTCATTTATAAACTTGATGCCATTACTATACCATATTATATTAAAAAAAGCTTATAGCCAATCAGAATAGTATTAGAGAATAGTGGGTTTGACCCCAAATTCTTCTGGTGGTTAGGCATACTATACTCAATAAGTGTAACATACGAATTTAGCACATCAATCCATCAATCCAGAAAACGTTTTTCATTTTTGTATTAATTTTTCACAGTAATCTTTACCGAAAGATGTTATTTTTTTAATGTCTGTTAGGTTTTCGACAAGTTGCCTCTAAGTCCCCTCGTTAGTTATGTCTTCTTATTCAGGTTGACATGTGTTTTGTGGTTGACTGTCGTCCTTGAATGCTGCTTTCCCTGTCCCATATTTTTATATTTCTTTAGACTAAGTATGAAAGCTTTCAGATTTATCATTTTGAGACCGCTCACAGAATATTGTTTAACTATAACTGCTTTTTTAATTTTTACAGGCCCTTCCCATAAAAATTCGTTAACTATGTTATTATGTTTTGCGATTATGTTTTCATTTGGGTTTGGAAGAGATAGAAATAAATATATGATTTAAAATAAGAAGTAACAGTGTTTTAAAAACCATGACTTTTACCAAGCGGCGTTAAATATCTTCGCTTCCATATCTTTACGGTATTTTGGATTTTTAAAATCTTATCATCATAGTTTAATTCTGTCATTTTACCTAAGCTGACATTAAAATTTATTCCTAGTAGCTTAACATTATCTTTTCCCCAGGTAAGTTTCCATTTTGTTTTGATTGTATCTGAACTGTATTTTGTCCTCCCTATCCATACAGCTTGTGTTTTGTCGAAATTTATGTTTAGACCAGTATATTTGAAATAAATGTATTATTGATTCCGGAGCCATCAGTAATGTTATCGACAGAGGCACTTGGGAATTTCTCAAGCAAAAAGGGATCCAATGTAAACTTGAGAGACGGAAAAAACATTGTATGCCTATGGATCAAACTCGCCATTGGAAGTTGCGAGAGTGTTTTGGGCCAATGTGTGTTATGGGGAGACGACGGTACATGATGTAGAATGTGTTGTTATGGATGGTAAAGGACAGCCCTTATTGTGCTACATGCATAATGTATAACACAGCAACGAATCTTGGAGTACTCATAATTGTGAGACATATCGGTGACCAGCAAAACTGCCAATTGCAGTACGATGATGCATATGTATTCGAGAAACATGCGGAAGTTTTTCAAGGTTTTGGAAAACTGAAGGAATATCAGTTGGACATTCCGATTGATGAGACGATTAAGCCAGTGGTCCAGCCGACCAGACGAGTTCCGTACCAGCTTAGTGAAAGACTCGAGCATAAGTGAAATGAGCTCGAGAATATGGACATCATTGAATGTGTCAGTAGATCTTCTAAATGGGTTTCACCCATAGTCATTGTACCAAAACCAAACAATAACATTCGTATATGCGTGGATATGAGGCCGGCCAACACCGCAGTGCAACGAGTTCGACACCCAATCCCAACGGTGGACGAAGTGCTGCAGGACCTAAATAACAGTAAATACTTCAGCAAACTGGACATCAACATGGCGTATCATCAAATTGAACTGTCACCTGAACCACGTGAGATTACAACATTCACAACACATACGAGATTGTATAGGTACAAGAGACTTATGTTCGGTATTTCCAGTGCTTCGGAGCTGTATCGGTCAATCTACAGCAAATTCTCCCAGAATGTGAAAGGGTTCACACTATCATGGATGATATAATCGTGCACAGTGAAACAAAAAAAGAACCTGAGAAGATTTGATTATGTGTTAAATGTATTAAAACAGTGAATACGGATCAGTGTCAGTTTTACATGTCAATGCTTGTCTTCATGGGACACGAGTTGTCTGAGAAAGGTATCGGCCCTACAGAGGTAATGGTAGAAAGCGGTAGTTGATGCGCGCGAGCCTTAAACATGGACGAGGTAAGACGTTTTCTCGGTTTAGTCAATTATAGCGCGAGATATATACCTGATCTAGCTACCGTGTCCGAACCGCTGCGTGAGTTATTAAAGAAAAACGTTTTGTTTACATGGAGTAAACCGCAGCAAGATGCGTTTGATGAGCTCAACAAACGGTTGTCTAGAGAAGAAACGCTAGGTTACTTTAACAAAAACGCGCTGACCAAGGTCATAGTTGATACTAGTCCGGTAGGGCAAGGAGCCGTGCTAGTTCAAGAGCAAAACGGAGCATTTTACGTAATAAATTATGCAAGTAGAAGTCTTACAGACGTCAAAGGTAGGTACTCGCAGGTTTGAATTACCCTAGAACCGGTTTAAACCCCCGGGACCTTTGTTGCCACTGACCGTTCCAAGGCGGTAGCCCTATTGTCAACTCTTTTGTGTTTGTGATGTCGTTTGCATTTTTTATTACTTTTGCCTTCTCGTTTGTCTGTTTGCGTGTTTGTTTTTGTGTTTTGTGGTTGACTGTCGTCCTTGAATGCTGCTTTCCCTGTCCGATATTTTTATCTGTCTTTGAGTAGCGTCTGGGTTCTTTAACATGTACATCCGTGGTTATTCGGTACTGAATTTGAATTACTGACGGATTGTAAACCGTCAAAATACATTTATATGGATAGGTCAAATCCATGTGCTAGGATAGAGTGATGGGTGCTTATATTGCAACCATACACATTTAAGGTAAAGCACATTAAGGAAGTTGAAAATATTGCCGAAGCACTGTCAAGGTTGCTGGCTACGCAACCAGGTCAAACCGTAGATATAAATTCGGTCGATGACAACGCATAAGTTAAATTCTTTGCTAGGAAAGCTACTCCCAGTGCTATGACAACGCGTGAGATTGAAGATAAAAGATGACTATGCGTCATTGGGTATCTTGTGCTCCGTGGTACAAGAATGTTAGTACTCGAAAGTCTCAGAAAACGTGTGTTAACATTATCACATAGTGGTCATCCGGGCATAATAGCAATGAAACGGCATCCTAGAACAAAAATATGGAGGCCATGTATAGATAGGTAGGTAGAAACATATTCTAAAACGTGCCCCGGTTCTCAATTAGTCGCACAGCCTACTAGTCCAGATACTGTACAAACCTACAGACAGGTCCGTGGCAGTATTTAGCCGCAGACGTACTGGGTCCATTGCCGACAGGTTATTACATATTTGTATGTATTGACTATTATAGTCTTTATTTCTAGCTTGGAATAACAAAGTCAATTACTTCGGAGAGATTGACAACATTTTTGAGCAAATGGTTTGTAATACATGGCCTGTTATTATCTCTTAGATCGGACAATGCAAAAGGTTTTGTATGCGATCTATTTGCTAGCTTTTTAAGCAGAAACGGTGTAGAACATTATGGCTACTACACCATTATGGCCACAAGTCAATGGGGAAGTAGAGAGGCAAAATCGATTAATTCTTAAACGACCTCGAATTTTGCAAAGAGAGGAAAGAAACTAGAAATCTGACTTAAATGATTATCTAATAATGTATAGTACACCTCACTCGACTACAGGTGTTAGTCCCGCTGAGCTCTTGTTCGGTAGAAAAATCCGAACTAAAGAACCAGAAATAAGTCAATTTCAAAAAGAAGACCGTGAAATTCGCGACCGCGACTCTGAACAAAAAGGAAAGGAGAAGAAATATAAAAAGATCGGACAGAGAAAGTAGCATTCAAGGAGGACAGTCAACCACAAAACACAGAAACAAACACGCAAACAGACAAACAAGAAGGCAAAAGTAAAAATAAATGCAAACGACATCACAAACACAAAAGGATTGACAATTAGGCTACCGCCTTGGAACGGTCAGTGGCAAAGTAGGCCACTGGGGGTTTAAACCGGTTCTAGGATGCACCAAACCTCACACTTACCCTACTGTCATCTTATTAAAACATGACAGTGTAAATAAAGAAATCCCCGTCATGATCTAATCTCTAACCAACAAGGCAGCATCAATAGGCAATATAAGTAAAACACAAATACGCTCGTGTTAAATATAATACAAGAAAAAAACAATAGCCTAGAAAGCCACAATGAAGGTACTCAATGACTTGACAGAAGCCAGAGCAACAAGAGAATAAACCATTAAGGGCACGACAAGAAAGATCATAGACAAACATCAAACGCCATCGTCCCAATGAGCTTTAGGTAGGCCTGTCCGGTCATCGTACAATTAAAGAGGAAAGCACATTGGTGAACTGTAAAAGGGTTCACCACCAAGCATGCAGTAAGTTTGAAAATGATAGGGTCATAACCTCTTTTGATAAACTTTTTAACAAGTTTAATAAAGATAGTATGAAAGTGATCATGACCAAGAATCTTACGAAGTTTATAATCACATCACCATAGAAGTTAGTTTGTGATAGCCCTTGTCGCAGAAGAGTCCTTAAATTACTTTTATAGTTGGAAAGAAGATCAGAGTTACGATAATAAAAACTTGCAAAGCTTTTACGAAGTTTATGGTAACGGTAACCCTGATTGAGTAGCTTTTTAGTTATACAAAGATTACGAATATCAAAGTCCTCAACTCGAGTACAAGCCGTTGAAAAACGAATAAGTTCAGACACATACACCCCATACGAAGTTGCTCGGGGAACATCGCCATCAAAGTGGGGTTAATTAACAATGTCAAAAATAAAATCATCTCTCTTGTCATAGATTTTGCTAATTCTTTCACCATTTTCAATCGAGAGATCTAAATCAAGAAAAGAAGCGTTATTATCAGATGTCTTAGCTTTGTTAAGCTGAAGTTCTTTAGGATAAATATTATTAACCATAGTTGGAAAGAAAGGGTTGTCAATGTTCAATATGTTATCCAGATACCGAGAGGTGTCATTAAATGCTTCAATAACATCTGCCTGAGTATCTGGTGAAAGACTCAACATGAAATCTCTTTCATAGCAAAATAAAAACAAATCGGCGACAAGTGGTGCACAGTTCGTACCCATAAGGATACCAACAATTTGTCTATAAACGGTGGTTCCATACTTGACGAAAATATTATCTAATAGGAAGATGAGTGCTTCACAAACTTCATAGCAAGTCCAAATAGTATAATTGTCTAAATTGCGTTAGTAAAAAACGCTTTAATATTCTAACATGCCAAAAATGTAGTGTTTTCTCTAGTGAATGTTTTTTGAATAAGAGAAATTAGCTAGTCTTTAATAAGGTGATGTGGTAAGGTTGTATATAGTTTAGAGAAATCATATGTGCGTATTGATGAAATAAATATAAAGAGATCGGACAGAGAAAGTAGCATTCAGGGAGGACAGTCAACCACAAAACACAGAAACAAACTCTAAAAATGGACTTTTGAAAATCTTTTCCATCCAAAACTGATTCAGTCTATGTTTCTGTAAATGAAAATAGGAACAGTTCATTACAAGTATTACAATGGTATCAGTTATTTACAGAACTTGTGTTGCTAATGTCACCAGATTCCGTCAACTTCCTGTCAAAGATGACATTAGCTACATGCTGTCAAATTTAGGTGACATTAGCAACATTAATATTTCTTTGTAAACACTCTAAAAATGGACTTTTGAAAATCTTTTCCATCCAAAACTTATTCAGTCTATGTTTCTGTAAATGAAAATAGGAACAGTTCATTACAAGTATTACAATGGTATCAGTTATTTACAGAACTTGTGTTGCTAATGTCACCAGATTCCGTCAACTTTCTGCCAAAGATGACATTAGCTACATTCTGTCAAATTTATGTGACATTGGCAACATAAATATTTCTTTGTAAACACTCTAAAAATGGACTTTTGAAAATCTTTTCCATCCAAAACTTATTCAGTCTATGTTTCTGTAAATGAAAATAGGAACAGTTCATTACAAGTATTACAATGGTATCAGTTATTTTCAGAACTTGTGTTGCTAATGTCACCAGATTCCGTCAATTTTCTGTCAAAGATGACATTAGCTACATTCTGTCAAACTTATGTGACATTAGCAACATTAATATGTCTTTGTAAACACTCTAAAGACAAACTTTGAAAAGCTTTTCTATCCAAAATCTATACAGATTTGGTAACTGTAAATGAAAATAGGTAGATTTTATTGCAAATATTACAATGATGTCAGTTATTTACAGAACTTTTGTTGCTAATGTCATCAAATTCTGTCAAACTTTCCTTCAAAGAAGGATAAAAATATCGGACAGGGAAAGCAGCATTCAAGGACGACAGTCAACCACAAAACACAAAAACAAACACGCAAACAGACAAACGAAAAGGCAAAAGTAATAAAAAATGCAAACGACATCACAAACACAAAAGGATTGACAATTAGGCTACCGCCTTGGAACGGTCAGTGGCAAAGTAGGCCACTGGCGGTTTAAACCGGTTCTAGGGTGCACCAAACCTTACACTTACCCCTTCTGTCATCCCATTAAAACAGGACAGTGTAAATAAAGAAATCCCCGCCATGATCTAATTTCTAACTAACAAGGCAGCATCAATAGGCAATATAAGTAAAACACAAATATGCTCGTGTAAATATAATACAAAAAAACAATAGCCTAGAAAGCCACAATGAAGGTACTCAATGACTTGGCAGAAGCCAGAGCAGTAAGAGAATACACCAATAAGGGCACGACAAGAAAGATCATAGACAAACATCAAACGCCACCGTCCCAATGGGCTTTAGGTACGCGTCATCATAGGGTCCACAGCCTGTCCGGTCATCGTACAATTAAAGAGGAAAGCATAGTGGCGAACTGTATAAGGGTCCACCACCAAGCATGCAGTTCGTTGCAAAATGATAGGGTGATGACATTAGCTACATTCCGTCAAACTTATATGACATTAGCAACATTAATATTGCTTGGTAAACACTCTAAAGTTGAACTTTGAAAAGCTTTTCTATCCAAAACCTGTAGTCTGGGTTACTGTAAATCAAAATATGAAGATTTTATTGCAAAAATTATCATTATATCAGTTATCTAAAGAACTTTTGTTGTTGCTAATGTCATCAAGTTCCGTCAAACTCTCCGTCAAAATATGACATTAGCAACAGCAATTTTAAAAACTTCAAAAATATTTGTTTTATTGCATTTTCCTTCATAATTTTGTGTTTATACATAATTTTTCAGCTTTTTTAATCCATTCCATTGCCAGTTTTACTATAATTTAATTTTAAAATGGGAGCTAATGTTGCACTCTTATATGGAATCTGCCTTATGGCCCCCACACACATTTTCGGATGACAATGTATGGTGTTTCCAAACAAAGTCTTCACATTTTATGCTCCCAAACGGAGGCACATAGTGATCTCAATGTCTGTCTTTTACAAATCATTCGGTTTTACTTCTTTTGGTGGTGGATTGTGGCCAACTTGACCCTTGTTTTCAATTTTCGCTCGGGTAATGAAATTCATCATTAGAAATGTATTAACAGTTGCATCTTTGAGTGTAAGTTCAATGTGCAATGCAATATGTCATGCATTCTACTTTGACAGGAAAAATGTGGTGGTCTGCCTCTACAACAAAATATATGATATAAGGCCTAAATAGTGCCTAAAATAGGGTAAAACTCTAATTAAACAAATAAATCAAGAAATGTATGCATTCAAGCAATGCATAACCTATGACATTGCACAAATGTTAACCTTAAATATCAGTGTTAATTGCAAAGTGTATATTGTGTTTATTATGTATGAATAGTTTCATGAGTGAAAATATATATATATCTATATATATATATCTATATATATATATATTAGAAATACAAAGTGCCACAACTCTGTGGAAAACCCCACCACCCCCTACAGTATACATCAATTTAAAGAAAATTAAAAGTCCAAAAATGCAATAAAAACTGAATCCGGAGGGGGTAGGGGTTAAGGATCAACTTTCAAACATGTCAAAAAGTATTTCACACAATTTTTCTGTCAGATATACTGTAAAACGCACCATTACATGCAGTAGCGCTGATGGGGTCAACGTCCTATCGGGTACTACAGAAAGGTACCCGGGGTACATTTACGTATACAGGAACGTACCCGAAAATCTTTGAATTCCAGAATGGCCCCCAAATATACAGAAACGTACCCGGACAAACAAGATCTCATTGGCGGGATTGAAACAATTTAGAACTTGATGAAACAACTTCTCAAACAATATTGTTTATTATTAACTATTGCGCTTATATAATAATTGTTCTTAGAAACATATTTAGGCTGCCATAGTAAGTAATAAAATACAGAACGTATTGTCGTAACATCTGAAGTTGTAAATCATCAAACCCCGAGCAAAAAAGTAAACAAATATGCAGCTCGTCATTCAAGAAGAGTGTGTCAAATATGTAGACCAATTGCATTCCTTTAAGATGGATGCAACAGCGAGCGGCTCTTAAAAAGTGAATCGATTAAACTTTGTGAACAATGAAAGTTTCGTTTTCGGTGAAGTAACAGTACGCATTACGGACGCGTTTTACGACATTGTTTTTTGTCTCGGGTACATTTATGTATATTTGGGGGCCTTTCTGGATTTCGATGATTTTCGGGTACGTTTCTGTATACATACATGTACCAAGGGTGCCGTTCTGTAGTACCCGGTACGACAATGACTCCATCAGCTGCAGTAGCTAAGTTTAAAAAAACACACGCTATGTGAGCCTGACCCTGGGCCAGACTGTAGTTTGTCGGGCATGCAGTCTGGCAATAAATTACAGTCACATTTAATTCTTCAAAAACAAAACAATGTCAGAATGTGTGTTGACCACTACTGCAGCACCACTACTGCAACTGTGGGGCTGTAAATAAATTATTTCTCAACCGATTTTCATAAATAAGGTATTTTTATTTACCACCAAAAATACCAGTTCTAATGATATAAAATGATGTACGTTATGTATTATTTTAATTGCTCAAGCTACTGGAGAAACAAACGCTGTCTGAAACAAGCGCCACGAACAAGACTCAGGAGTCCGAGATTTGCGCACACGCGTGTCCTAGTTTCATTTATTTGACGTCTTTGGGTGCTTTTTTTACATACGGATATGGCAAGCCAATTGGCCAATGATTACGTGAGTTCTGGGTCGAAAAACTAGGATTAACGATCGATAAACTAGGTTTTTCGAACGTAAAAGCACGTTAACCTATACTTTCGAGCGAAAGCATAGGATAACGTCCGTAAACCATAGTTCACGCTCGTAAACGTAGGTTAACGCTCGTAATCCCAAGTTCACGGTCGTAAACATAGGTTCAAGTTCGTAAACTATGGTTCACGCTCGTGAACCTCGGTTCACGCTCGTAAACATAGGATAACGACCGAAATTCATAGTTGAATCGAGAAATCTAGTTTATCGAACGTAAACCATGGTTTACGGTCGATATACAAGGATTATCAAATCAACTATGAATTTCGGGCTTGAACATGGGTTCACGACCGTGAACCTATGTTTACGACAGTGAACCTATGTTTATGACCGTGAACCATATTTTACGAACGTGAACCTATGTTTACGAGCGTGAACCATAATGTACAGACGTAAACCTATGTTTACAACAGTGAACTATATTTACCCATGTTCACGGTCGTAAACCCAAGTTCACTGTCGTAAACAAAGGTTCACGTTCGTAAACTATGGTTTATCGAATTGTGACTATGCTTTCGGACCGGTATCCGTGATTTACGACCATAGCCAATAACGACTGTGAACCATAGTTTACGAATGTGACCTATAGTTTACGACCGTGAACCATAGTTTATGGACGTGAACCTATGTTAACGAGCGTGAACCATAGTTTACGAACGTGAACCTATGTTTACGTTCGATAAACTAGGTTTCTCGAACAAATTTATGATTTGATTTTCGGTCGTTATCCTATGTTCACGAGCGTGAACCTATGTTCGCGGTCGTAAACCCATGTTCACGGTCATAAACCCAAGTTCACTGTCGTAAACAAAGGTTCACGTTCGTAAACTATGGTTCACGCCCGTAAACATAGGTTCACGCTCGTGAACTTAGGATAACGACCGAAATTCTTAGTTCAATCGAGAAACCTAGTTTATCGAACGTAAACCTGGGTTCACGAGAGTTATCCTATGTTTTCGCTCGAAAATATAAGTTAGTATTCGATAGTTTATAGATCGTTAATCCTAGTTTTTCGACCGTGAACATGGCTTGTCATATACGGACGTTTATAAATGCACCCTAGACGGAGGATGGCACATTTCAAAAAATCGTCTTGCCGTTCGTAGACGTGGTATTTTATGCACTAACGTGTGTCCATTTTAATTTATGTCAGTTTGTTGATCTCTCTCCGGTTGAACTTCTATGGGCACTACTCACCTACTGTAAATGTTAAATCCTCGCAACAATTCAAACTTAGTACTTACTACGTTTCCATTGTTCTTCTTAATTAGATCTATACTGAGTAGTCTATAGAATTGAATGTTTGGGGAAGCGAATTAAAAAGTCTGAGAATCCTGTTACGTCACAAAATGGGTACCACGTTTGTTCGGATCATGGATGATTCGGACCAGACACCGTTTTATTTATGTCAATACCCACAGGGCGTACCTGGAGAGTTTTTGGGTATACGCACGGGATAGGGTGTGCGAGTGCGTGTCCCCCTCCCGCTGATGGGTGTCGGGGAAACGCATTTTGAAGCTATTCCCACTCACCCTAATCACTTTCGGCCTCACTTTTTATTGCATTTTTAGCTTTCTCATTTTTCCAACACCCAACTCTGAATTATACGCACGGGCGTATAGAAGTATATCTAGGTACGCCCTTGACCCATCATAAATGTATTTCTCTTTCCAACATTTCATTGGCGAAGCTACACTGTAGGCCTACATATTGGACAATCCGCATGATCTGTTTTTGTAAAAAAACTAAAAAAAAACTTCTGGGGTCATACTCTACAGTAGCGCTTGATAAATAAAGTGCTCAAACATTATTTGAGACACAACTACGTCCTTGCATTTGATTGTATTTTTCCTTAATTTAACGTTTTAAGCAAAACAGTAGTTTGACGGAAATTAAGTTTCCCATGTCATTTCATTGAAAGCCGAAATGATATGCTAAACTTTAAACAATTTGTCTTACTTTACAAATAAAGATACATCAGGGTTTGACATTAATAGTTGTCCCCTTGTCCTGTGTCATGTAGATTCTACTGGGGACAAGTTAATTGTCCCAGGTGACCTGTCCTAAATTTTATAAATATAAATGAATTTTACATGTTAAGACTTGTGACTGAAAAAATGTCAAAACATTGGTGAGCACATTGTAAATGACAAATAAAACCCATCTTGTTTCCACTGGTGACTGCAACTGAGGGAATGTAATGTCACTTTCATGATTGATCTTTTACATGAAGTGCGGAGACAAGTAAATTTGACTGGGGACAAGTAAATTGTGCAAGTTACTTGTCCTATGGATGAAAAAAGTTAATTTCAAATCCTGTACATAATGTTCACATTTTACGATTCATTATGAATCTTCTGAATGTATCATTATCAAAACAAATAAATAGTTGAGCGAGGAGTTAAAAAGAAATGTTAAGATGCTGGATAAGAAGTTTTCTATCTGTTTATAATTATGTCACAGAGAAGTTCTACACATATGAATACATTTAATGATCTGAATAAAAATAACATTTTATATTAATTATAAAATATAATTAATTGCACATTCAAATTTAATACCTACCTCTTACCATTATCATAGACAGCTAGATACCTCGGTAAGTATATAAATATCATTATCAATGACACAGGACACAAAGCAAATTGATACTGTTTGTCTGGGACTGTTTTGCCTATTTGCGTTAATAATATGTCAAAGAAACTTGACACGGCACAGTATACCATGACAAACTGGCAAGACGAGCCAGCCCATACATTCGCAGAACTACAGGCGTCTGTAAACTAACATTTCATATTTTTTAAGTACTAACGGTTGATTTTTTTTATTAAAACATATGGGATATTAAACTAGTTATAAATTGCAATTATAATAAAAATAACACTCGGAGTCTCCTGTGATTTAACTCTTTTAATCTGGCATTTAATCTTCACATTCCAATCTGATTCGAATCGACCACTGATCTTTTCCAAAACTTCCGCGGAACTCACAATTTAAAACTGTCCGAATGATACAGATCCGAATCGGCTATGGGCCGAATAAGCCGACATGTCGAACTACGCGCGCTCTTATGCGATCGTACTTACTTCTATTAACTCGTTACTTTCCGAAACTATCGCAAAACTGTACAAGCTTTCTCCCCTTCTGAGCTATCCCTTATTACCTTATCCGACTAGATAATAGCGTACCTCAGGGGATAAAGGGCCACCCTTATTACTGTTGTAAGCAGCCTCATAACCTTCATAAATTCCTACTACCAGCATGACCAGTAGATACTAGTAGTAGTAACCGGAACGGGTGATCTGATATATATTTTGGGGAATTAATTATCTAAAAATGGAGAGATTGTCTGAAATGATGAATGTCTAATCCCAAGACATTACACGGATCAAACAGATGATGGTTGTATAGTTTTAATTTCACTTGTATACTTAAAAACATTAATTATAGTAGTTGGTTGGAAGTTGACATTTCTCGTTATTATCTACGATAATATATGTAAGCGTAACCTGGGTAGGCCTGCTGATTGATTTACGTCATATGATGATGTATTACAAGTGATACTCGTTAATTGTCATGAACTAGTTTAGGGTATTATAATAGGAAAACAACATCGTTTACCCTGAATTAGCGTACTATTCATTGTTTAGTTAAAGAAAACAATTTACCTGCCATTCAGGTTCATGAAATAATTGTTTACTATTTAACACCAAAACGTGATGCTTGTGAAGGATTGCAGTCGTAAATAGCTGATTAACAAAGTCGTTGACATGCACAGCGTATTGCTCCACGATGTTATATTTTTTAAATATATTTGTAAACCATTCTGCATCATACAGATTTATATCTGCGTTGATCGTGATATCGAAAACCTTGCTGAAAACGCATACTTATAATAACTTGATTTCGATCATTGAACCACAAACACACACAGAAACAGAGCAAATTTAAAGATGAAAAAAATCATACACCATGAAATTGTTCACATATTGCATGAGAATCAGACATTTTATGTAAAGGGAATCCTTTCTTATTTGGAAGCAAAAAAGGAAAACGACGACAAATAAAAACATTTTCTCCTTATATTATTTCAGTTATTTAGTTGTAGTAGTATGTTTTATTTTTGAGGAACTTATAAGTTTTTGGCTCAATTTCACTGAGAGGGGAATCAATTCATGTATTTCTGAAAACGAGATAATCATATTCTTCGGAGTTTATATGATTGTATTATAATTAGTTTATCAGATCAGAACACGTCCAATTGAGTTTTCAATTACCTAATCGGATGATTACGCCCACATACTCATTAGGAATAAGAAGCGATGTGACAAAAAGTTTATCTAATTATCTACAACATAAAAGTAATTTACGGCTGTTTTATACGCTGCCGGAGATGTTGAAAGTGCCGTTAAAATAATAATGGTTCTCGCTTGCATACTTTCTACTGAAGACAATCAAACATTGACTGGATCTTTAGTTGTTTTTTTTTGCAAATACAAACGATGAGCTGTCAAGTGTATACGACCTCGAATGTAATGTTGTTTGATTGTTCAAACGGTAAGTATCAGCACTTCTTATTTTAAAGAGCTTGTATGTAAAACATGCGATCATCGCCAGTATGAACATTAACTCGTCGATATCCCCACGCATTAAGCACTACTTTTTCCATAAACGCGTTCATATATTGTGTAAAAAGTAATAAGTAGTCTTTTGCATTGTTTTATAAAAATACAGCCAAATCTCAAATTTGATAGTCTAGATCGAATATTGTCGAACTTGTCTTAAACTTCTACAGATTCTATAGATGAAGGGTTTACGTTTCCCCGTTGTTTAAATTTAAACAACATATAAATACCAGGTTACATGGACGACGGAAAGCCTGATCTTAATCATGGGGGAAGATAAATGAGATATAGTGTCCTATAGAAACCTCAGCGTCCGAACGCAATGGCATCGTAGGTCCGCATTGTACTGCAAACAAGGACTTGATAATACAATGAAAGAGACAAAAAACAACAGAAAGGGTGGTGAAGACAGGGTTACCGACTTGGAACGGTCATTAGGCAATAAGGCTTACTGATTAGCTTGAATCGATTTTATATGCGCACAATCCTTGCTATTATCCTGTCTTCAGCGCCCAAATAGACAAGACAGTGTAAGCAAAACTACATCCCATCAAAAGGAATTCTCTAACAATAAAGTACACATCCAGGGAAACTATCTAAATAAACACATACGAAATATTAAACATCTCAGGATGTATCCAGACTCGTACTAACAACCATAGTAGTTGCAGCTAGAGAGAAAAACAATCTTGGGTACGACCCATGCGCTAATATCAACAATGACAGTTGCATGACGTCAATGTGTAATTAAACACGCAAAACATTAGTAGTTGGCGTTGTCAACGCGCAAAATATAAATGATATGCAAGAAAAAGAATCAATCATGTTTATCTGGTTCAAATGACAACCCTCGGTATAATTGTTTAAATCGAAACCTCGGCAGAGTCGCGGTTCCGATAAAAACAATTATACCTCGTGTTAGAATTCCAGATTTACCGGATACTATGGATGAAATATTCTCATATTCGTTTTGCCTAAACAAACACTTATTTTAACATGATTGATTACTGTTTCCGGGTTCAGGTGTGAGCAATCAACATATCTGATAATCACGTCTAGCAAATGGCTGTCCATTTGCATTGTTGCAATTGAACATGTTGATACGCGCTATACATTATTGCTGTTGACTTAAAGGGAGGGGATATGAACAATAAAAAGAAGCCTGTATAATATAGTAATTTAGTACACACTTGCGTAGAATTATGACAGTTTCAAACGATAGGTAGATATTACATTTTTGCATTCTGTGTTGTAATAGTTTCAGTTTGATAAGTACTTTTAGGTGTTACAGATGATTTTGTCGATATCATATATACTTCTTGTTCTTTTGGAGCATTTCTGAAAGCAAAAACGAAATCATGTTGATAGACTGGGGTAACAATATCTATAATGTACATGCAAAGGCAAGATTACACGAGGGATTTACCCTTGATCGTGTGTATGCTATGTATACGTGATCCTGTTTCTGTTTTATAAAATCATTATATTTGCAAGTATATGCCAATAAATCGGAGATTGACTTTATGTAAGCAAAATATTTGTGATTGTGGTGACGCCCATTTAAATATTAATTATTGTTTGTAGTGGTAAAACGTTGGACCCAGGATCGAAAAGTGATGGGTTCGGTCACTCAGAAAGACACATTATCTATATGTTTTGCTTAGTACCGAATCTACACAGAAAGACATCAATAGTAGCAGCGCAACGTTTTCTCCCCCAGTTTCATCACATTCAAATCCGATCTTACCACTATACGAACCGTCGCAAAATCATACTGCATTACTACCTTTTATAATTCTGGGCGTCCTCAATAGACTCGGGTAGTTGCCTGTTCACTGTTTCTGGAAGAATTAGTGTCAACAGTCCGGCTACAAACATAGAAACTCCAAAGAGAGTCAACGGGATCGCCTGTCCATTTACACCGCTAATCAAGTCAGCCTGTTGTTAATATATAAAAAACAAACATGTAAAAAATGAGACAAATGGTCCTATAGAACCCACAGCACCCAATCTTATACAAATGTTCACCATTAAGCATCGATGTGTTTCAACTAACATCCACGTACATACCTTTAAAAAATATGAAAGGAGAAATAAGGAAATCGTAGAACACGTTAAATACTATTGCTGTCTCAGTTTGATTGTGCTTGCTACAGTTCACGCCCTCTATACTCGGGTTTAGCAGAGATCAATATTTATTCAACAGTAAAGAAATTTGAATCATCCCAAAGATGGTATGCATACGACGGCGAACATAAAACCTTCAATGCGGTATATTCACACAATAAATAAAATGTAATTTAGCTGGGAGCAGAGGGTATGAAGCCTGCGTATCACAGGTAACTGTCAAAATACTAAATTATAAGGCAGACAAGATCTCCTAAGGGTGATTAAACAATACTCAGAACCTTTAAAGGCTGGAGTAGTGGAACCAACAATTCGAAGTTCAAGTAAGAAAACAGAAGTATTTGAGAATGTACCACCGATATCTGTACAAATCGGGCTCAGCGATCTTCAAATATTGGAATGAATGACAGTTCTAATTGCAAGCATGAGGAGACGTTTTACAACCGACACACTGCACAAGTCAAGATCAGTCTAGGACTTTGAAGGTTATAGCTTTTATTTCGAGTAAGGAGTTTAACTTCTTTATTTAACCCAATCCAATCAGGTTTTTTTTTTTACCATTACCACTACTTTAAGATGTGTTGTGTTTCTTATGGACGTTGTATCAATAGGCGTGATACATCTACATGTATCTACAGTAGTGATATATCTACATGCATGTTTCATCTATCTGATGATATTTGTATTTCTGAGTATGTGACTTGTATTTTTAGCGCAGACTCCACAAAAACTAGATAATTAAAGTCGGCAACTAACACAATAAAGGGCTTTACGCCAGAAACTAGCTATGAGGAAAATGCCCTCAAATCATTTCTAACGCCATGTGTCAGGAAGTGTTTACATAATCCTCTTGCCCTTTTCATTATAATAGAGGTTCTATGGTAGGCCCGACAGGATGGGTGGGACTTCGATATTGACCGGAGATTGTCCAATCTTTAAACGAATCACATTACTTTAGAGATATGGAAATATTGGTAATTCGTGTTCAATTGTTCCAAGATGCGGAACCTGTATTGGAAGGGTGGATTTTTCGTATGGACTACTTTGGCGTCTTAATACTCGTCATTAAGATTTGTCATAGAAAATACTTATCTGTGTTAATGCTACTTCTGATTAAACTACTGGTTTACATAAATATAGATATACAAATCGAACAGGAAAAGCAGCATTCAAAGGGGACAGTCAACCACAATCACAGACAGAAACAAAGAACAAATTTAAAGATGAATAAAAGGTCAAATAAGACATCACTTACACAAAAGAGTTGACAGTAGAGCTACCGCCTTGGAACGGTCAGTGGCAAAAAAGGTCTCTGGGGGTTTAAACCAGGTTCTAGGGTGCACCAAATCTCACACTTACCCTACTGTCAACCCAATAAAACGGGTCAGTGTAAATAAAGAAATCCCCGTCATGAACTATTCTTTAACCAACAAGGCAGCATTAATAGGCAATACAAAATAATATCATAGAAAACAACAAAGAAGGTACTCAATGACTTGGCAGAAGCCAGAGCAACAAAAGACAAGACTGCATTCAAACGTCACCATCCTTTTGGGCTTTAGGTAGACGTTATCATAGGGTCCACAGCCTGTCCGGTCATCGAAAAATCAAAGAGAAAAGCATATTGGCGAACAGTAAATGGGTCCACCACCAAGCATGCCGTGCGTTGCAAAATGATAGGGTCATAACCTATTTTGATAAACCTTTTAATAAGTTTAACAAAGATAGTATAAAAGTGATCATGACCAAGGATCTTACGAAGTTTGTAAATCACGTCACCATAGAAGTCAGGTTGTGATAGTCCTTGTCACAGAAGAGTTCTTAAATTACTTTTATATTTGGAAAGAATATCAGGGTTACGATAATAAAAGTTTGCAAAGGTTTTACGAAGTTTATGGTTACGGTAACCCTGATGTAGAAGCTTTTTAGTTATACATCACAAAAGGCAGTCTCTATAGTAGACGTAATATAATATTGCATTTAAACCAATATACAGATTTGGTATCTCTTAAATCGACGCTCCAGTTTTGGGGTTTGTTATGGTCGGTTAAAGCCATTTATATTGTGTTTATAGAGCTTGGAATTCAAAATATATTATTCATATAATTATGTACCTCGTCATCAGTATGTTTACAAACGGTGTACGTACTTTTGGCAAAGTTGGCTGTTGTTGGCTGTTGTTCGCAGGATATTACTTTAAGAATAATTACAACTAATTTAACAAATAATGTCACAAGAATAAGTAATAGATAGAGTCTGGTCTCAGCGAATTGGCTTATATGAACACCGAGAACGGCGTAGCCCGTCGAGGTGTTTAAATAGCCAACGACCTGAGACAGACTCTATCTTTTTTGTAGCATGGCACACCTATTTTATTTGGCGGCCCAGAGTGAGTCGCCGGAACCTGTCAATCAAACGTCGTCGCATGATCACGTCACAATTGTCCTTGACCTTTTGACCAGAATGGATGACTTTGAGTGTGCAACTGACGATATTTTATTGTAACATGTAGCCGATAAAAATGGAAATGTCCTAACTAGAAATATTAGAAAACGATGTGGAAATTTCATAAACTGTCAGGGATATTTGGAAATGATTCTGGATACGTTAGTGATCCTTTGGAAGAGATTAGTTTTGGTCTCGGGACGATTAAGGACTGACGGAAATGGTTTGGCTGAAACAACGTCGCTCTGCGAAAGCAGGAAATGGGAGAAACTGTAAAACAAGAAGCTCGTTTCGATATGACAATCAACAGAATGCAAAAACGAAGAAAAACACTAAATGGGCCTACAACGTGTTTATGGATTTTTCCTCAATTGGGACGGTGGCGTTTAATGTTTGTCTATGATCTTTCCTGTCGTGCCCTTAATGGTTTATTCTCTTGTTGCCCTGGCTTCTGCCAAGCCATTCAGTACCTTCATTGTGGCTTTCTAGGCTATTGTTTTTCTTTTATCATATTTACACGAGCATATTTGTGTTTTACTTATATTGCCTATTGATGCTACCTTGTTGGTTAGAGATAAGATCATGGCGGGGATTTCTTTATTTACACTTTCCTGTTTTAATGGGATGACAGTAGGGTAAGTGTGAGGTTTGGTGCACCCTAGAACCGGTTTAAACTCCCAGTGGCCTTTGTTGCCACTGACCGTTCCAAGGCGGTAGCCCTATTGTCAACCCTTTTGTGTTTGTGATGTCGTTTGCATTTTTTATTACTTTTGCCTTCTCGTTTGTCTGTTTGCGTGTTTGTTTTTCTGTTTTGTGGTTGATTGTCGTCCTTGAATGCTGCTTTCCCTGTCCGATATTTTTATATTTCTTGGCTAGAATGCCGCGGTTCCGTGCAAGATATATCAGACATGTACGCTACAACTCTGGATTTCTATTTTACCAGGTTTGTGATGGAAACACGCAAGCAGAACGGAACCGAGTACCCCTCCCCTATCCCCACTCCCCTCCCCCCTCAAAAAAATCATTGTACTACCTGGCTTGAGGTCTATTAAGGTACTTACGAGAGAGCTAAATTTATTCCATGCATTTTTTGGTTGAGGGCGACGCGCGTTTTGCTCACTTTCGAAAGGTTTTGGATAGCCGCATGAAGGAGCTGGTTTCCATGGGACTAGGTTCAGAAACAGAAAGGCCGACCCAATTCTGGTAGATGACGAAAACCGTCTGTGGGAAACCGGAGCTTTTGGGGACGACACTACGATACGCTTCGGCATACGGTGTGCTACTATGCGTGTAAACTGTTCGGCCTCAGGGGTTACGACGAGCATAGATCTTTAGAGAGTAGCCAGTTTGAGATTGGTAAAGATGGATAAAAGAAATGCATTCGTTTTGTAGGGAAAAACTGCAAGAACTACAAAGGAGGCTAGGCTAACGTCACACTTCACAACAAGGATATCAAACATTATTGAATCGAAGGTACGCCTAATGTATTTTAATTAACACTGTAGTCTTAAGTTCAAGCGAGGATTAGCTGCACGTTCCCCAATCCTGAAACCCGAGAAATTGTGAAATTGCATGTGAAAAATCTAAAAAATATATATATTTCTTAAAAATTGCGCTCCTCGCCAACCACCGGCCATACCCTCATAATTTGAAGTTATTAAGGATGATGGCTGGGCAAGTTTTGGCATTTTCCAGTCTAAGAATTTTATTTTGTAAATCACAGTTTTATTTGACAACAGAATTGTTTAATATTTTTTGCATTCTTGTAGATATGAATATAATGTAGGATTTAAGACAGAAACATATAATTTTTAAAGTAATTTTTTTTTTCATATTTTTTCCGTCATTTGTTATCATTTTTTGTTGTCAACAAAATAGGGGGTATGGGTAGGTCGGAGTAGAATTTATCCTTTTGCTATAGAACAAATACGACTTTTGTTTTTTCAATAGTGGAAAACAGATATAAAAGTAGATACTGAGCTTATTTTATGTTTGATCACTATGTCAAAATTGTGGGTACAGTATTTTACAGTGAAAATGTCAAAATAACTCCAAAATGTGTGTAATTTAAAGAATTGTTAATAAAAAATCCTTACAAGCCTGATGACCTATATATTTTTTTACTTGTTTTGAAAGAAATGTCATAGGACCTTGTCATATACAATTTTTAAAGAAAGTTGAGCATTAGAACATATTTTATCTTGAATTATTTATTAAAAAAATAATGGGTGGGGTACGTTCTATATACGTTTGCTTTTCACAGTAAAAAGACAAATGAGGATTAAAATTGTTTATGTATGTTTTGAAAGATATGTATATATGTAGTCGAAAATTAAACGTTGTTTTTCAATAAATGTAAAGTTATGAAAAAACATGTGAACATGTTCAACGACTCTCTTTTTTTCCTCTTTTTAGAGAAAATTTGGAGTTCTAAATATGTGACTTTTTCAAAGACGTCTAGTGGGAATGGTGTGGTGACCTACCCTTTTTTGATAATGTTGAATCTAAATGATACCAAAGAAGCTTTAAATATCAATTTAAAAACATCTCAGCATTACGACCTTTCCCAGCTAACCTCCTTAACATACCTTTACTATATACTTCCCAGTGAAATAGTGGATTGTATGGTTAGAATAAACCTTATATTCTCATTGTTTATATTTTTACATTCTCACTGCAGGAAAAAATGGAACTACTTTTCTCTACATTTACTTATAACAGACATAATTCGTGTCAAAGTTTATAAACTATATTCTATTCCACTTCGCCGCACGCGCAGGCGTTACTATATTTATCCGCGAATAAGTTAAACGGTAACTATCGGAACGAAAACGTATTTTCTGTTTCAAACAGTTTGGTAGTGTTGCATGATAAAAAGTATATAATAAATAGAATATTTGTTGGTTTGTCGTAAAGCACGAGTGAAAATATAAGTTTTCTCACTTCGAGATGAAAATAAATCCTATATTCACTCCAAACCAACAAATATCCTCTATATATTTTGTAATAGTTGCCCCGCAAATCTCCGCACCTCCTCTCCAATCGTGGATCCGCCACAGATGTTATATTTGATTTGTGTTCCAGTCATTGCGGAGTCCCAATTATATGTTTAATCATAGTTCTACATTTATTATTTATTTAATAGTATTATTTATTTGTTATGTATTCATTAAAATTTATTTATTTATCTACAGGTAAATAGTTTCTATATTAAAATAATGTTCGACTTATTCATTTACTCTCTCTCTCTCTCTCTCAAATTATTTTATATTAAATAATGTGTTGACTTCGTTTATGTACTCTCTCGGTCTGTATCTCTGTCCGTCCGTTTCTCTCTTTACCTCTCTTTCTCTTTCTCTCTCTCTCTCTCCCACCTACACACTCTCTACATATATTATATTAAAACATGTGTTGACTTTCATTTACTCACATTCTCTCTATTATTATATAATAGATACATGTTTTGACTTATTTACTCCCTCAATGTTTATTTACTCTCGCCCTCTTAATTTTATTTTTATTAGAAATAAATGTTTTGACTATTTAATTGCTATGTCCGTTCTTCCCTCTCTCTCCCAATGTAATTTATATTAAAAATAGTTTTGACTTCATTTATTTACTCTCTAGATTTCTTTTTTTACATCATAAATAAATGACTATTTGCTCTCTCTCTCTCTCTCAAAACAAACATATATATTAAAAAACGTTTTTACTTTATATTTGTAATAAATGTTCTGACTTTATTTATTTACTCTGTCAGTTCCTCTCTCTCTCTAACTTATATTAAAAGTAGTTTTGACTTCATTTATTTACTCTCTCAATTTATTTTTATACTAGATATATTTTTTCGACTTTTTTATTTACTCTCTCCGTCTCTCTCTCATCCCTCTCTGTCTTAATCTCTTTCTTTTTACTATTAATTTAATTATTTTCATTCATTCACATTTATCGACATAATTAATTTATGGTTAGTTTATCATAATCTGTTTATTGCATTTTAACATATTTCTACAAAATTTAATTGTTGATTTAATGTTATTCCATTTATATTTTATAGGACACCGTTGTTTGGCCGACTACTGCGGGAAGTATCTCAAAGCTCTGGACTTCTATTTTCGCAACAGCTGGTTGGGATAAATAAGATGGGAACGTTCATGGGTACCATATGTAAAAAGGGAGGGATCCAGGGAACTTTACCAATCACTCTGGTAAAAAAAACGTGCGCGACAAATTTACTTGATACTGGAATAGAATAGCAGGATATTATGTCGCATACTGGACACAGGTCGGAGAAAGCAGTGCGGCAATATTAACGTGCCACTCCAGCAGTTTTGGTCCGTAATTCTGCTGCACTTGACACAATTGAAACAATTTCGGAGGGACATAGGTCAGCAGCGAAACTCTTGCTGATATGTCAAATAACGCAGCCAACTTTAACAACTCTGTTGAACTTTATGGCGGGGATTTCATTATTTACACTGTCTTGTTTCAATGGGATGACAGTAAGGTAAGTGTGAGGTTTGGTGCACCCTAGAACCGGTTTAAACCCCCAGTGTCCTACTTTGCCACTGACCGTTCCAACGCGGTAGTCCTATTGTCAACCCTTTTGTGTTTGTGATGTCGTTTGCATTTATTATTACTTTTGCTTTCTTGTTTGTCTGTTTGCGTGTTTGTTTCTGTGTTTTGTGGTTGACTGTCCTCCTTGAATGCTACTTTCCCTTTCCGATCTTTTTATATTTCTTCAAGCAGAGTTCAAATGGAACTGTTTTGAGTCTGTTCTGTCAACAGTTTGGTGGATTATATCTCAAGTAACCATTCCGTGTTGTATTATCTTAAGAATGAATTGTTTGAAACGTCTTGATTATCTTAATAACTGGCTATTTGCTTATCTTAAGACTGGCTATTTGGTAATCTTAAGAACTGGAGATGAGACTCAGGAGTGAAGCATTATATTCTAAGTGTCACATGGTTTGAGAACAAGATAAGACAATAATTATGTTCCTTAGATAAATTGCAGGATATATTACATTCAAAATTGAAACACTTGTTCGTTAAGTTTATATAAGTTAGTTGTTTGTTCTAATCGTTTCCGGGGCGTCCGTTGCCGAGTGGTTAGAGTCTCTGACTTGCAATCACTTGCTCCTCACCGCTGTAGGTTCGATCCCTCAGGGGCCTAGGAATCTTTATGTGAGGAAGCTATCCAGCTGGCTTGCGGAACGTCGGTGGTTCTACCCAGGTGCCCGCCCGTGCACGAAAATTGCCCGGAGGGGCACCTGGGGTCTTCCTCCACCAGTGGAAGCTGGAAAGTCGCCATATGACCTTAGCTGTTGGTGCGACTATAAAATCCAATTCAATTCAATTCTAATCGTTTCCTGAATTATCTCGTACTTTGAGTTATTGGTTTAAGTTTGTTCTTTGATTATCTTTCTTTGATTATTGGATTATATTTGTTCCATATTATAAGAATTTGATTTAACATTCGATTTTAACACTAACGCTCGATAGTGGGGCATTATATTATTTGAATAGAAAACAGCTTTGACTTTAAAAGACACACATTAAAGTTAGAAGATAGAATGAAATTGGACCAATGTGGACTAACTATGTTGACTTACTTGAAAAAGAAAATTCTATCTATATATATATATGAATTGATCGTTCTCATAATATGCCGTTAAAATGATAAAATGCTTATTAAAAAATGAGTGGTTACTGTATAGGTGTTTCATGTTGCTTTGAACCCGATAGTACCTGGTGACCTTTTCAGAATATATACCGTACTCTAACTTCCATTTAATTGAAGTTAGAGCACGGTATTTTAACTCCGCCCATTTAGTTATTTTGAAGTAAACAATTAAATGTTTTGCATTCATCAAAGGAAATTGCACCAACAATGCTACAAATAAGATACAAATATATAAGAAATATCGTTACTGAAAAGAAATCAATTGACATCGTCATCACTTTCTCTATACTTATATTGTTGAGTATATACGTGGTACCAGATCTCTCGGGAATTGAGAATTAACGTACGTCTTTGAACGTTTCACCAAAAAAGAAATAATGTGCGATCATTTACTTTAAATAGCGTTTACAATAAAGAAATAATTGCTAGCTGGTTGTTTTAAATAGTGATTACCACAAGGAGCTGTGCAGTTAATGGCTTTAAATATACTTTATCATCTATTAATACTTTGTAGTTGTTGATTAGCCGCAAAAGTCATCGTATTGTGTTTTAAAGAAGCTAACCAGTAGGCCTTATTGCCTACTGACCGTTCCAAGTCGGTAACCCTGTCTTCACCACCTTTTCTGTTGTTTTTTTGTTTCTTTCATTGTATTTTCAAGTCCTTGTTTGCAGTACAGTGTGGACCTACGATGTCATTGCGCTCGGACGCTGTGGTTTCTATAGGACCCTATATCTCATATTAGCTATAAGCAAACACACATAACTAATAGTATGATAATAGACCTTTGGAAACGGCCGAGCACGACACGTACGAAATATTGCAGTTTCGGTTTGATTGAGACTGTTCTTGAGCGGTAGTGAAATATGCTAGCTAACGCTCACGCCCTCTAGCCCCGGGTCGAGAAGAACTCAGAATTCATCAAAATCAACAGTACTGAATTTTAACCATCCCGAAGATGGCAAACATATGGCGGTGGATATAGCAATATTTGTATCTTTATTTTATCCCCTATATCCAGCGGCGTATGATCCCAGGATCTAATAAAATTGTATGCCCCGAAGAGTGAATATTCAAAAAGGAATTTAGTTCGGAGCAGCGGTTATGAAGCCTGCGTATCACAAGTAAAAGCCAACAGACTAAATTAAAAAAAAAAATCCTATGAGTGGTTAAACAATACTCAGAGCCTTTTTATCGGCCGGAGTAGTGGAACCACGGAATCGAAAATTAAATAAGAAAACAAAAGAAATTGAAAATGTACCACCGATCACTTAATATAAATATCGGGCTCATCGACTGAGATTGTTCATGTGCGGTAGCGAAATATGCTAGCTACCGCTCACGCCCTCTAGCCCCGGGTTGAGCAGAACTAAATATTCATAAAAATCAACAGTACAGAATTTTCACCATCCCGAAGATGGCAAGTATATTCGTATCTTTAATTCATCCCCTATATAATATCTTACGTTTTTGACATAGCAAGCAGAATTTCATTATGCTTGTAAATGAGCTAAGTGATTGTTCCCATCCCAGTAAATATTACTGTGATTTTCTTTGCCAGCTATTTCGCTATAGATAAAGCTGCAGTTGAGGTAGAACTCCTGAGCCTAGGGTCCATATTTCACTATAGATTTAAACCTTCAGTTGAGGTAGAACTCGCAGCCTAGGGCGCTTCGTTTTAGAGCCGACAAATGCCATTCTAAAATAATTATTTGTATGGAGTAACATTAAGATGCGCTACAGTTGCTGACAACCATTTTACATATACCAATATAAAATACTGCCCGCAAGCTCATTTACTGTACACATTTTTACTTACAGACTTGGCGATGTATGGAGCCAGCATGCTTCCAACTCTGGCGACTGCGGAGCTCGAACCCATCCCAGCGTTCCTAACAACGGTCGGAAATAATTCGGCAGATAGCACATAGATTGTCCCAAATGCGCCTGTTACACACATTTTTCCGATCATGGCAAATGCAATCAGCACCGGGTGTAATACTGTAATAGACACCTAAGTAAATACAATATTGAAACCATAATGATACCTCGTACGTAACTAATGCGTTTAGTTTCTCGTTAAAGGTCGCTTTGGATCGATGCAGTCCTATTTTAGCGGTCAACGTTTTCATATTTAATTGCTTGCGTTTAGTCAAAATGTAGATGTGGTAACCTTAAGCTAATTACTCTTAGCTAATACTTACTCTCACTGCCGTCTAAGACTGGCCATATGGTTCCGATGCATGCAAGGCCACCTATCAATAGAAAACTAATATGCAGTTTCTTCCTTCCTGTTTTGTCCATTAGCAACATAGCACCGAGTTTTGCCGGATATTCCGCAGCAGTCAACAACAAGAAGTTGAGGTAAAAATCGCCACCAAGATTGCCAATGTTTAAGACAACGCCGTAGTAGGACATACTGCAAACGAACCTATGAATATATGTGCAATACTATATAATATTATGTTGTCATTAAGCAACTAACTACACGAGCATGAAAAGTTATGACAAGCATGGCAATAAGTTGTATATCTTTTACCGTAATCTAATATATTAATCGGTTTTGACTTCGATAGGCCTCCTACTTATGTTCCCGCAATATTATAAGCATAATACTATTGAATTGATTAAATGAATTGACAAAATGAGGCAAAACACATTTTCTTTCATGTTGGCGAAGATTGTAATAGATATTTGAACCCGAGTACATGTTTTAAAATACTATATATCAATAAGGGTATTGATTTCATTGACATGCTTCGTATGTTTCGAGATAATCATGTAGTTTATTCTATCCCTATGTATTTATATATATGCGAGCATCTTTGTGTTTTATTGATATTGCCTATTAATGCTGCCTTGTTTGTTAGAGAATAGTTCATGGCGGGAATTTCTTTATTTACACTGTCCAGTCTTATTGGGATGACAATAGGGTAAGTGTGGAGTTTTGATGAATAAATGGTGCAAGTATTTGAAAATCTGAGCTAACTGATTGATTGATAAAGAAAGGTAAACACTAAGTTCTAATACAGATTTAGACACCAATTCAAAATTGAAATTAAAGTTAAACAATGCATAGCAAATATATTTCCTGGACGTGAACGTATATAGGAAACATAAAACAAAACCACGATAATATACCAATAATTTTGAACTGCCAAATGTAGGAGTCTATATCTTGAAATATTTTATTCTAAAGAATTAACGTATTAAATACACACGCATGCTGAACATGTTTACAATTCGATATAAAAAACTCGTACCAGTTAAAGTAAATAATCAGCGTTCTCAGTGTAAGAACCTTGTTTGAAAACATATGCCATACTCTTCTTTCCTTTGGAACTGGGGCCAGGTCATCGAGAAGACTTTTATCGAATTTTGCATTGTTGCTTTTAGCCACTTTTTCCAAAATGACTGCTGTTTCTTCTTTTCTGCCCTTGCTTAGTAACCATCGACAGGAATCCGGTACCAACCTTTAGCATAAAAAACAGGGTGGTGCCAACTTTGTTTTTTATATATATGTAGTCTTTCTTATTGTCAGTGCAAAACTAAGATTAAACACAGAACGCAAAAGCTGTTTCAATATACAAAAGCACTTTAATATATAGTTGGAATATAACTTGCATTTCAGAGCTATAATTAATAAATCGATAAAGCAGTAGTTGAACAATTTATTTTATGATAAGCAGTGAAATAGTGGTTTTAGCAATAAAATAAAAGCGGTATTTCATACGTATGTAATATCGAGTCTTTTTTTCACTGCCGGGACTACTTTTAAATTTACAACCAACACAAATGCACAATGAAACATTTCACAAGATATTCCTATGCAAAGGTAAACATATCAAGAGATAAACACTGCGAATTGTTCATTGTATTCAAACAATGATTTGAAATGGATTTTAAAAGTAAAAAAGAAATGACTGCCAATATTAATATATTAAAACAAGACTAGTGTTCTATTTGGGTATAAATAAAATATCTTTGGACTATATTTTGTGGTAGGGCAAAAAAAATGTGTAAAGCGTCTTAGATATTGAAATTGCCTCCCTTGTTGTTCTACCTTAGTTTCCCTAAATAAGTGTAGGTAAAATCATAAAATAAAAAGAAAATGTGTTGTTTTTGACGTGAATAACACATTTTATTTCATCTCAAAGTGAGAAAACTTTGATATCTTTACTCATGCTTCGCAATGAAATAAATATGTTATTCACTCCTAAACAACAAATTTCCTCTATACATCTCTGGATCACGAGGTGATATCGCACCACCATGCCATTCCGATAGAACATTGCAATGCTATGTAAGGAGCATGAACATGGTTTGTAACAATAGTTTCCTTTTCCTATTAAATCTTTAAATTGACACAACTACACGAGGAGGGCCCGTCCGGGAGTAGTAGTTCACATTCGGTTCCATTTACTCACTCGTGATTGAAATTCGTCCCTGAATTTCTACTTATACAGGCGAATCACTAATGGTGATTTTAGTATGCTTCCGGACAAACCCCAAAATACAACAGATGGTGAAAAAATGTGCCGACAGAGCCTCTAACCGAAACCTGAAGTTTACTAGTGATCTGCCCATTTGGGCAATCAAGCAAACACAGCTACAATCGATTGTATACCATTTACCTGTACCCAATCAGACACTATTATCCAAATTGTATGGAAATTTATCAAAATTGGTTATGATTATATAATCTGTTGTAGTACGTCACGATGATTTACTCGTTGGTTGTACGATGACCGGACATAGTGGGGACACATTGATGACATGTACCTAAATCTTACGGTTTTGCTGGTTTCTGTTAAGTCATTGGGTATTTGCTTTGTGGCATTCCTGGCTTTTGTCTTTTATATTCAGGGGGCAGTCCTGTTTCGCACGAATGTCCATGGTGTAAATCAGAAAGAAAACAACTAAGCATCTTTTAGATCCATGGATGGTATTAACAATAATTATAAAATGCCTGTTTGTTGTGTTTTGTTCAGTTTGGAATATGTCTTCTTTGGGGTTTTTTGGAGACTATAAATAGAAAAATGCAAAAAAATGCAAAAAATTCCAAAATCTAGCTCAATTGGCTGATTTCCCCTCACGGGTTCATCAATTTGGAATAACTTTTTTAAAAAACCGGTAAAGGTAAGTAAAATTTAGCATGTTCTGATGCAAAAACATGATGAGTGCAGAAATGTTCCTGATATGCTGAGGAAATTTTTTATTATTATTTATTGACATTTGAAATACATGAAATATTGGTAAAAATTATTTTTAAACTTGTTTTGAGAGTGGATGATAATCTTAAAGATATGAAGAAAAAAAGTGTAAAGAAAATACTTTTATTTGGTACTTTTATTTGGTATGAAAACATTGGGTTTGTCATGAGTTTGAGAACTGGACATTAAACTGTGGCGTGCCACCTCATATATTCATGATCGCCTAGTAATGCTGCCGAGTTTGTTAGAGGATATAGTACAGCCTGGAGATGATTGCTTTCTTAACACTGTTCCCTTTTTTTGGGATGACAGAGATAGACTGAAAGATACAAATATCGGACAGGAAAGCAGCATTCAAGGACGACAGTCAACCACAAAACACAAAAAACAAACAGCAAACAGACAAACGAGAAGGCAAAAGTAATAAAAATGCAAACGACATCACAAACACAAAAGGGTTGATAATAGGCTACCGCCTTGGAACGGTCAGTTTGTTTTAGCATAGCACCTCGTTTAACCTCCAACCTCCAAAACATTCGTTTAGCCATTGGGTGTTATATTCCTATTGTCAAGTCATTGGGTGTTATATCCCTAGTGTCAAGCCAATGGGTGTTATATCCCTATTGTCAAGCCATTGTGTGTTATATCCTTATTGTCTAAGAAATACAAGAGGATCGGACAGGGAATGTCGTTGGTCTGATATTGTCAACTCCTTTGCGTGTGGTGTCACGTACTTTATTTCGAAATGATTATTTACCCATGTAAGGCTATAAGAATCCATCATGAGTATCCATGTGAGATAGGAAAATCTCTACCGAGGCTCTGCCGAGTTTCTGCTTGCAATTCTGATCTCGAACGTTTTATTTACCTTTCTCATATGGAACAACTCATGATGGGTTCTTTTTCTTGCATATCACTGACATTTTGTGCGTCGCCAATAACTAACATTTTGATGTTTTTTAACACAATGACGGCATGCATCTGTTCACGTTAATGACGTCATTATTGTTGCGCGTGGATTTTATCTCGACCCTAGGGTAAGACATATCTAGCCCCGTAAAATGACCCATATCCTTGTCCGGTATGCAAGAAATTTCCTTTCTGATTTTTGTATCTACCGTTACCAGTAATATGGAAGAAAGAGACATCCTGGTAGTGCAACAGCTAGTGTAAAATACTTCCACTCCCTGATCAGGTAGACCATCAGTACAAGGTACATCACTCCCGTGGTTAGGAAAAGCTGGGTTATATTCCCGGTCCATATCCGTTTTCTGGGTCCGACCAGTTCCATACCTGAAATACGAGCCGTAATTCCAATCGTTCTTCTTGTTTTATCTGCATCTAGTTTAAGGGAGTGAAGGTTTTATGAATTTAGTGATAATTGGGTTTTACGGCGCACCAACTCAAACTGGTTATATGGCGCCAACAGGAATGAACATTCCATGCCCACGCAAAACAAATAAGCAGAATAGGCAAAGGTCCACTCTCGTACTCTTTCAGAACCTTCTGATTTGCAGAACTGCAGAGTTTCTGCAAATTCTACTGTAAACATGCCGTTTCGCGTCGAAGCAACACTCACTATTCTCTGCCACCACCCAAGTAGCGCCTAAAACAATACGCGAATCCTGACGAAGACATTTAATGATATTGACAAAAATGACAAAAATGAACCTGTGTGGTTTAACGAATCAAACATTTGGTTTTATAACGAAGAAGAAACAATGCAAATGCAAATTGTATTTAATTAATTATATGCAAGCAGGTTGAAAGTCAAAATGAAAATGGATTAATAAACAGCAATATGTCAGTTTTATTTCTATTATCATGATTAACCAAATTCCTTTATAAAATCAGGGAGTCAGGAAAACCTCTGTCATCAAAATGTAATCATTTACGGTAATAGAATAGTGGCAGATTAAGACCTCTTTACCAGGTGTATGTTATATTTTACTTATAATATCCACCTATGTAGTATGAATATAATTCTCTGAAGTTAAATGCATACTATTGTTTGGGGGTGCATGTTTCAGCCAAAGACTTTTTTGGACTTTTAAGATAAAATTAATCTACTATCTAAATAATTTGTATAGCAGTGAAACAGACATTTTTAGTGGTAAATAAAAATACCTTTCTTTTCAAAATCGGTTGAGAAATAAAAGAATTATGTGCGAAAGTTGTATTTGATGAGTCATTTTCAATGCAAAATTCTGCTGCATGAAAAACTTGAAAAATATATTTTTTTAGAATTTTTAACCAAATATGGTTTTAAATTGTTGGATATTAGTAAGACACCCGTTTTATAGCAAAATATCGAGTATTCCTGAAGTTATTTTAAATTTCTTAATTTTCTGCTGTCCCACCAACAAGGAATTTACATAGGAAAAGCCCCATCAAAAAATCATTTTGGCTGTAAAATATGTATTTCTCAACCGATTTTCAAAAGTAAAGTAGTTTTATTTACCACTAAAAATGTCAGTTATAATGATATATAACTGATGTACGTATACTTTTAATTGCTCGAGTTACTGCAGAAAAACCTTTGCCTGAAACAAACGCCCCAAACAATAATGTCGGTGACATTCCTATTTGCCTCTAAGTCAAGCACCAGTAACTTCACACAATACAAATATAGTGCATTTGAGAAGAACCAATGAACGGTGCCTGAAGAGAAGTCTATTCATCGTGTTTGTTCCATTATAAATACGTATCTCTGAGGGATAACTACTTTACTCTCCTACACGTTGTTTTAAAACAAGTTTAATGAAATAAAAGTAAACACAAGATAACTCAACATGTTTAACACGTGTAAGGCATTTCCCAATAATGTTGAGTATAATGTGATTTTTTTCCATTGCTTTTATACATTATACAGACATTGTTTTTATACCGATGAAGATAACTCATTATTTATAATTCTGGGGAGCACCCCTGAAAGAAACTTACTACAAAACCGTTTATTAAAAACATTGTCCAGGTGTTCCGGTCATATAATAAGGTGCCGATTAAAAGTATAACTTTACTGGTTCTTAAAACACCCGTGATCGAATATGCCTAAAATGAATTATGCGTTGGTAACTATTCAGATTTGGGTTTTGGGCTGGTTGGTTGAAGTCGTTTATAGTGTGTGTATAGGTTTATTTATAAAGTTATTTATATAAACCTCGTTGTCAGTAGGTTTAGAAATGGTGTACATATTTTGTAAAATGTGCCTGTTGATGGCGGGATATGGTCTTTTATTAATTCAAAATACCTTCGACCTATCATTAAATATGACAATATACGCGCATATAAAGCAGTTCAATGACGAATTCGTGAAAGCAAGTTTTACAAATATATACAAGAGTCTTTAGACATATCTAATTATAAAAAGTGTACCGAAGTTATCTCTTTTTCAACAAAATGATATCAATTATTATAGAATGCATATTAAAATAACTACCGTAACGCGTTGAGAACATACTGATGTAAAATAGTTTTCTAGAAGCCGATTTCAGATATGATATAAAAGGTAAGTAAGAAGAATATGTATTTGTATATTGATCTAGGTTCCTCCCGGGCTCCAAGTAAAATACACTGGGTAAAGGCACAGGGTAAACAGGTCCTTACAATTAGATTACCTATCACAAACACGAAGTGACATTTCGAGACAATAACCTTATTCTACTTACTAAAGAAAGAGATTATTAAATTTGGTACATCTGAGTATCTCAGGCAGGAGGTGTCGTATACTAATTACAGGAATTAGATTACCTATCACAAACACGAAGTGCCATTTCCAGACAATTAGCTTAATTTACTTATGTAAAAAATGTTGTCTTGGTATGACTTTTACAGAAGGTAACGTTCGTCTATGACATGTTCAAGAATTTGTTTAACATCATCGCGAAACTATTGTTTGGGGCGCCTGTTTCAGCCTAAGGTTTTTGGACTTTTCAGACAAAATACGTCTCGTACTAAATAAGTCGTATCGCTATATCAGTGAAACAAACATTTTAGTGGTAAATAAAAATACCTTACTTTTCAAAATCGGTTGAGAAATACAAATTGCATGCGCAAAAGCTGTTGTTGATGGGTCAATTTCAATGCAAAATGCTGCTGCTAGAAAAAATTTAAATATGTTTTAATAAACCCTGAATGTTTTATAGCAAAATATGAAGGATTTTGAAGTTATTTGAAATTTCTTAATTTTCTGCTGTCCCATCAGCATGGCATTTACATAGGAAAAACCCCACCAAAAATCATTTTGGCTGTAAAATATTTATTTCTCAACCGATTTTCAAAAGTAAAGTAGTTTTATTTACCACTAAAAATGCCAGTTCTAATGATATATAACTGATGTACGTATTGTTTACATTGCTCAAGTTACTGCAGAAAAACCTTTGGCAGAAACAAGCGCCCCAAACAATAGGTTAATCTAATAACACTCATTTCACAATAAATGTCATTTGGAAATACATTGTCTCTTATTTTAACATGCTGACAATAACACAGTATGCTCTAGGTCGGTTTGATATGTGGTTGTGTTACATATAGATGCAGAAGTCGATACACTGGAAACTGCCTCGTCGTTTATGGTTATCCAAAAATAGAGAATTAACGAGTTATTTAAGACTTGTTTCTCATTCTGTGTGATGTTTTGAAGTATAAAAAGGTATGAAAGAAGAAATTTGGAAATCGTTGAATGGTAGTGACAAGTGTTTGCTACGTCAATTGGGCATCATAAATTGTATAAAATGTAACGGAGCGAACCGCGAACAATTCGGAAAGCGGAACGATTCGGAAAAGTTGCATACCAAGTTGGCGATGCGTCATTGTCAATGTATATATCAACAACATCGCGAGAGGAACTGTCCTTACAATATTACTAACCAATTGATGTACGCATCATCTGCAAACCGTTCGGTTTGCTTTATGAGAATTGTTTCTAATTTTGTGTGATGTTTTTGAAGTATATTACGTCAATGGTCCATCAAAGATTGTATAAATCGTAGCGGAGCGAACCGCGAATGATGTGGAAAAGTTGTTGTATACCAAGTTAGTGATACATCGTTGTCAATGTAAGGGTCAACAACATCTCGAGATCACGGAACTGACCGTACACTATTGGTGTATGCATCATCTACAAACCGTTCGTTTTTGCTTCATGAGCATTGCAATGTGTGTGTGTTGAAGCGCAATAATACACTACGACTTCATAAATAAATAATAATACACAGTGAAATCATCAATAAACAATGGAGCCAAATGATCCTAAATCGCTCACCTAATGACATTGCCCATAGTATAGCACATACAACATATACAGAAGTGGGCGTGTGTGTGGGGGGGGGGGGGGCGGGGAATAGGTCTGGCAAGTTTATTGAAGGTGTTTCGCAAATTAGTATATGTTAATGTAAAACTCTGACCCATGGGATTTAATCCAGGGTGGTCGCCATTCAAACAAAACAAGCAGATATAAAAGACAAACTTGAATGTCGCATTCAAGGACCACACTCAATCACAAACATGAACGGAAACAAACAACAACCACAAATATGTATAAAAGGCAAGATATGGCATCACAAACATAAACGGGTTGACAATAGGATACCGCCTTGGAACGGTCAGTGCCACGAAAGGCCGCTGGTGGTCTAAAGCAGGTTCTAGGGTCACCAAACCTCACTCTCACTTCACCGTCATCCAAATAAAATGGTACAAGAACTTGAAAACTTAAAAGAGGAAAATACGTTTATTCTATATGCAAAATATGAATAAAAAGGCAAAATAGGACATCACAAAAGAGAAGACAATAGGGTTACCGCATTGGAACGGTCAGTGGCAAAATAAAAGGCCGCTGGGGTGTTTAAACAGGTGTTTAGGTGCACAAAATCCACTCTTACCCTATTGACATCTCAATAAACGGGACAGTGTAAACTAAGATAACCCAGTCAGGTTATAATCTCTAGTAAACGAGGTAGCATTAACAGGCAATATAATTAAAACACATAATGATCATGTATATATAATATAAAAATCAAAAGCCTAGAAAGCCACAAAGTAAGTACTCAGTGACTTGGCAGAAGTCAGAGTAACAAGGGAATAAACCGTTAAGGGTACGACAAGAAAGGATTAGAGACAAACATTAAACGTTACCGACTTATAAGGATTTAGGTTATCGTCATCATAGGGTCATCATAGGGTCCACAATCTGTCCGGTCATCGCACAATCAAAGAGATAAGTATAGTGGCAAACTGTGTAAATGGGTCCACCACTAAGCATTCTGTGTGTTGCAAAATGATAGGGTCATAACAAATTTAATTAAGATTGTATGAAGGTGATTATGACCATAAATCTTACGAAGTTTGTAAATCACATCACCATAGACGTCAGGTTGTCCTTTTCGCAGAAGAGTTCTAAAATTACTTTAGATCAGGGTTACGATAATACAATTTTGCGAAGGTTTTTCGAAGTTTATGGTAACGGTAACCCTGATTGAGTAGCTGTTTAGTTATAGAAAGATAACGAATATTAAAGTCCTCAACTCGAGTCCAAGCTCTTGAAAAACGAATAAGTTGAGACACATACACCTAATACGAAGTTGCTCGGGGAAGATCCTCGTCCACGTGGGGATGATTAACAATGTCAAAATTAGAATCATCTCTCTTGTCATAGATTTTGCTAATTATTTCACCATTTTCAATCGAGAGATCTAAATCAAGAAAAGAAGCGTTATTATCAGATATATTAGCTGAAGTTTATTTGGATAAATATTATTAACCATAGTTGGAAAGAAAGGGTTGTCGATGTTCAATATGTCATCCAGATATCGAGAGGTGTCATTAAAGGCTTCAATAACATCTGCCTGGATATCTGGTGAAAGACTCAACATGAAATCCCTTTCATAGCAAAAAAACAACAAATCTGCATAACTTCATCAACTGATCAATAACAAATCGAGATGAACTTGTTTTGAGACGGAATCCTAGGTGCAATTTGACATAGTATAATTTCACACCACGCAAGGTGATTCACACGTGCAGCATGATGTACTATATACGGATGCATTTTTATCGGGTTTTATATATGTCAAGTTATTTAAATAATAATAATTGGTACTAAATTTATAACGTTTTCACGAAGTCCCCATAGTTCAGTGGCTGGAGTGGCTTTTTTTGTTATACAGCTATTACGATGATTAAAGTCCTCAACATGACGACAAGCTCTAGAGAAACGTATAAAGAAATATAAAAAGATCGGACAGGGAAAGTAGCATTCAAGGAGGACAGTCAACCACAAAACACAGAAACAGACACGCAAACAGACAAACTTAATTGACAAGAGTAATAATAAATGCAAACGACATCACAAACACAATATAGTTGAGAAAAACAGTCCCCATAAGAAGTAGCTCGGGCAACAAACCAATCTAATGGGGAATAATTAACAATATCAAAATTAGAATCATCTCTATTGTCATAGATTTACTAATGGTTTTGCCATTTTCAATAAAGAGATGTAAATCTAGTTAAAAAGCGACAGTATCATAACTGTTAACTTTGTTGAGTTGAAATTATTTAGGATATATATTATTAACCATAGTAGAAATGGAATATTAATGTTCAATATGTCATCCAAATACCGAGAGGTGTCATTAAAGGCTTCAATTACATCTGCCAGAGTATCGGATGAAAAAGAGTATGATAATGGACCTTTGGAAACGGCCGAGCACGACACATACGAAATATTGCAGTCTCGGTTTGATTAAGACTGTTCGTGAGCGGTAATGAAATATGCTAGCTACCGCTCACGCGCTCTAGCTAAGTATCGGGCTCAGTGATCTCCAAAGAAAGACTCAACATGAAATCTCTTTTGTAGCAATACAATAATAAATCTCCAACAGGAGGTGCAAAGTTCGTACCCATAGGGATACCAAAAAGGAGTCTATGGTCAAACTTTACTAATCGGTGTCTCAAAAGAAGTTGTTTAAAGCAAACATGATCGACGACGGAGAGTAATCCCAATAGCTCAAATCTGAGCATATGGATCAGATGAGCTAAAAAGTACGTCGAAATGTATATGAATCGATGAGCTTTGATAATAAGGTCCATAAAAATAGACATGAAGTAAGTTATTATAAAGATTCATTTAATATTAGGCAGAAATATGTTTGACGATTGTGTTCCAGCTTAAAAATTCATCAAGTAATTTCTTAATCGCGAAGTTTCATGCAATGTATTTTGTCACGTAATTGAATTGTTTCATTGCCATGTTACATTCACAATCTCGGACATAAAATATGCAGTTAACCTACAGGAAAGAAATATAAAAATATCGGACAGGGAAAGCAGCATTCAAGGACGACAGTCAACCACAAAACACAAAAACAAACACGCAAACAGACAAACGATGAGGAAAAAGTAATAAAAAACGCAAACGACATCACAAACACAAAAGGGTTGACAATAGGGCTACCGCCTTGGAACGGTCAGTGGCAACAAAGGCCACTGGGGGTTTAAACCGGTTTTAGTGTGCACCAAACCTCACACTTACCCCGCCATGATATAATCTCTAACCAACAAGGCAGCATCAATAGGCAATATAAGTAAAACACAAATATGCTCGTGTAAATATAATACAAAAAAAACAATAGCCTAGAAAGCCACAATGAAGGTACTCAGTGACTTGGCAGAAGCCAGAGCAACAAGAGAATAAACCATTAAGGGCACGACAAGAAAGATCATAGACAAACATCAAACGCCACCGTCCCAATGGGCTTTAGGTAGGCGTCATCCTCGGGTCCACAGCCTGTCCGGTCATCGTACAATTAAAGAGGAAAGCATATTGGCGAACTGTAAAAGGGTCAACCATCAAGCATGCAGTACGTTACAAAATGATAGGGTCATAACCTCTTTTGATAAACTTTAAAACAAGTTTAACAAAGATAGTATGAAAGTGATCATGACCAAGAATCTTACGACGTTTATAAATCACATCACCATAGAAGTCAGGTTGTGATAGTCCTTGTCGCAGAAGATCAGGGTTACGATAATAAAATTTTGCAAAGGTTTACGAAGTTTATGGTAACGGTAACCCTGATTGAGTAGCTTTTTAGTTATACAAAGATTACGAATATTAAAGTCCTCAACTCGAGTACGAGCTCTTGAAAATAAGTTGAGACACATACACCCAATAAGAAGTTGCTCGGGGAGCATCCCCATCAAAGTTGGGGGTAATTAACAATGTCAAAAACTAATATCATCTCTCTTGTCATAGATTTTGCTAATTATTTCACCATTTTCAATCGAGAGATCTAAATCAAGAAAAGAAGCGTTATTATCAGATATATTAGCTTTATTAAGCTGAAGTTCTTTAGGATAAATATTATCAACCATAGTTGGAAAGAAAGGTTTGTCAATGGTCAGTATGTCATCCAGATACCGAGAGGTGTCATTAAAAGCTTCAATAACATCTGCCTGGGTATCTGTTGAAAGACTCAACATGAAATCCCTTTCATAGCAAAATAAAAACAAATCTTCGACAAGTGGTGCACAGTTCGTACCCATAGGGATACCAACAATTTGTCTATAAACGGTGGTACCATACCTGACGAAAATATTATCTAATAGGAAGATGAGTGCTTTACAAACTTAATAGAAAGTCCACATAGTGTAATTGTCTATGTCGTGTCAAAGCGCATAATGTGTAGTTTTTGAACACTGAAATCTTAAGACATCTATGTTAGCCCGTTACTGACCCTTTCTCTAATGCATTATATTCGTTTATTGGAGATTATGAAATGTAAATGTAAACACTGACTCACCACCTTCTGACGCTGACAATATGGGACAATAATGATGCAGTTAATACAAACAAATATAGATAGATCTAATGTTATCCTACTAAACTTTTATCAATTTTATAATGATAAAATAATTGCAATCATCAATTTTAAAACGAAATATGAACTGATTCGCAACTTTCGGCGTTATGCAGTTTAGAACGGCAGTAATGAATGGCAAGTTCCATACGACCTGTTATGGTAAAATGGCCATTTTACTGACGGCGTTCAAAACCGTATACACGACAAACGAAAATGTGCACATCAATCTTATATTTACATTATTTATATTACATTTTATAATACTAACAATAACGCGCCTTGGAAGATTGATAATGATAAGTAGTGCAAAAGATCATAATATCTTCAGTGTTTTGTCAGCCTGCGGAATAGTCGTTTTCTATTGAGGTACAATGGATGCGGGCACATTTAGTTCCGCTTACTTGAAAAGTGTAGTTTACTTGCACGTAGACTCTATTTTTTAAACAGTATCACGTAAATTTAAATATTTAAGAAATGAGGATATAATAGAAATGTCTAGATCTAAGTTTTATCTAAAGAAGAAACTTGCCGGTCAAGGCACTAGGTAATATACCATAGTTACAATAAGGATTTCCTTATTAAATATAAATATTAAACATTTGTAACGCTGTAACAGTACATTTGACTATTTATGTTTAAATTAACCAGTAGGTCATATTGCCTACTGACCATACCAAGTCGGTAACCCTGTCTTTATCATTCGTTGTGTTGTGTATTTTGTTTTTCCTTTTTATTGTGCTCTTTTCCGTGGTGCAGTGCGGACTAACGGTGTCATTTTCCTCATGTTTGTTAGTTACAAAAGTTTCCAATGAATACGTCTTTCAATATACAAATAAAATCAAAACATGTTTATCATCAGTGATTTTTGAAAAACCGTAATTGTATGACTGTACACCGTACACTAGACAACATTTAGTTACGTTTTATTTCGTTTATTCTAAATGGAACAGACCCAATCAATTTGATATTCGGATTACATCCAGACACAGTTTTTAATAACATGTTCTAAATTTGAGCAAATGGATAAAATACATGTTGTATTAGCATTTACATTACGTGGTCCGAGTATTAACTTTCATACACCATTCAACCCCTTCTCCAAGAAGCGAAAACGGGGTTGGCTGGGGTATGAAATAATACTTTAATTTAGCCTAAACAAGTTTACATATTGTAAAATTAAAACATTTATTAGGTGATTTTAAACAGGTTATCACAAGTGTTTAGTAAAAACATGTTTTTAAACGTGTTTTATTGTCAAAATATCCGTTATAAAATCCTGCTAATATAACCTTTCCCACCACTTAATGGAATTAATGTGGGACCATGTAATGAAAATCGTGATACTTATACGTGTCGTCTAGCGTATGTTATATGCTTCCAAATGAAGCCATTGTAGCTTTATAACTAACATTAGAGTGTAAGACACTCACCCATTACGTACGCCGTCATGTAAAGACCAAGGGTTGCTCCACCAAGAACAAACATGAGGACACAGAAGCCAATATACTCCACCATGCCGATGAGTCCAAGTGACGAACCAAGCTGAATCAGTATACACAGGTATAAAGTCTTACGTCGCCCAATTCTAGATGTCGACCAATATAAAAGCGTAAGTATAGGTTTAGTTTATATTCCAGTTTTATTATAATTAAACATCTAAACGTATCAAACATATGTATCAATGTCTCAATGTATTTCTAATTTATCACAATAGTAGATTTCAATTTTGCTAAACAGCACTGTTGGCAAACATATCGATAAGTTTGTTAATGGTTTCTCCAAGTTTGTTCAAATGTATGCAGATGTATCCCGGATATTTTACAGTTTTGTCTTCATTCTCTACTATGTTATAATATATATTTGTATATGTAATCGCTTCAGTATACTGCGATGAAACGGATTTATTTAAGATCTCTTGCGTTTACTCACATATCCGATAGCTGCCCGTAGACAATGGAACCGACGAGCACGCCAAAAAAGAATATCATCTGTGCGTTAGGAATCTTGATGGCATCATTGCACACCATGTTGAGCTACAAACAAAATATAAATATGTTTGCATGCCACGTTAAGCTACAAACAAAATATATAAATAGGTTTAAATGCCACGTTGAGCTACAAACAAAATAAAATAGGTTTGCATGCTACGTTGAGCTATAAAGAAATATAAAACGATCGGACAGGGAAAGTAGCATTCAAGGAGGGCAGTCAACCACAAAACACTGAAACAAACACGCAAACAGACAAACAAGAAGGCAAAAGTAAAAATAAATGCAAACGACATCACAAACACAAACGGGTTGACAATAGGGCTACCACCTTGGAACGGTCAGTGGCAAAGTAGGCCACTGGGGGTTTAAACCGGTTCTATAAACTGCACATAGGTTTTTAGACCATGTTGAGCTTCAATCAAAATGTAGAAAAGGAACATACAAGTAGCATTTACAGAACACAGCAAAACACACACACACACGTCAAACAACAATTACAAGAAAAACATATGCGACACCCGACAAATAAAACAGTTATGGTCAGTGGCAAAAAGGGCGCTGGAGGTTTAAACAGGCTGTAGGGTGCACCAGATCTCACTATTGCCCTATTGTCATAACCACAACACCCACAACATATGGTATCGAGAGGTCCTCTGAATTAACAGTGAAAGCCGACATCTGTATAAGATGGTAACCATGTTGAACAAACAATAAAAATGTACTTATATGCACACACACAGAGACGATGTTAAGCTACAAACGAAATATTGATATATCTAAACGCACCATGTTGAGATACAATCAGACTGTAAATAAATATACGGACCATGTTGATCTACAATTAGAATGTAAATATGTATACAGACCACGTATACCACTCACAGACCCCAGCACTGGCTTACACGGTATTCTTCTTTAAAGACACAAAGATTGCACTTGATGGTCAAAACACCCAATAAGTAACTGATTTATAGTCGGGTGAAGATGACGATAAACATGAGGATGAGATGGATGAAAATAATTATAACTGTGTTAACAAGAAATTTCATCTTTTTTTTGTAATTATTCAAGGAACATAAATAATCCAGTTTTACGTGAAATGGCCCATTATACAACCGTTTTAAGATGCTACACACATACATATTTACCCTAGTAACATTCAAGATCGAATGAGAAATAAAGCTGCTTGGTGGTGGACCCTTTTACAGTTCGCCACTATGCTTTCCTCTTTAATTGTACTATGACCAGACAGGCTGTGGACCCTATGATAGCGCCTACCTAAAGCCCATTGGGACGGTGGCGTTTGATGTTTGTCTATGATCTTTCTTGTCGTGCCCTTAATAGTTTATTCTCTTGTTGCTCTGGCCTCTGCCAAGTCATTGAGTACCTTCATTGTGGCTTTCTAAGCTATTGTCTTTTGTATTATATTTACACGAGCATATTTGTGTTTTACTTATATTGCCTATTGATGCTGCCTTGTTGGTTAGAGATTAGATCATGGCGGGGATTTCTTTATTTACACTGTCCTGTTTTAATGGGATGACGGTAGGGTTTGGTGCACCTTAGAACCGGTTTAAACCCCCAGTGGCCTACTTGTAAATGACAACAATTCTGAAATACTTGACCAATATTAAAAACTCATTTTCTTAGTTAGACCATTTACAGCAGTCGAATGATACATATTAAGCGGTTATTTTCTAAATAATTTTTTTGATATTGAAAAAAAACGTAGTTCCGGCAGAGAAAAATTAGACTCTGTATTCACACGTATGAAATACTGCTTTTATTTCATTACTAAAATCCACTATTTTACTACTAAGCATAAATTAAATTGTATTAGAGAGCGATTGAAAAGTGAAAGATCTATCAAGTCCACAAGACAACCCAAAGCACTTATTGCAATCGCATACATTTACGAACAAGAATGAAAACGGATATGCCCTTAGCTGATAATGTCATCAACAACGACACAGTGACATATACTGAATGGAACGGATAATCAAAATATTGCCTATACAACACTATTACACACAACTAATTCCACGTAATATTCCAGATATATCTCAACGTGTTTTGCACAAAAAGGGGCTACAACTAATTACAGAAAGGACAACTCTGGCATGTAGTAGAACTATTACTCAAAGTATACTTTGTTACACGAAATTCATAAATGTTGAAGTCAAGCCATTTCAGTATTTCAGTATTGTGTTAAATGTTAGGAGATTGCAACGTTTAAAACTTAAAGGAGCCCTTTAATACCCTTATAACTTATATTTATTTGATAGATCTATTTGTATAAAAACTATTGATATATTTCTCACGGTTAAAATCACAGCCCAAACACGTTATTATTACGTTTCCATATATCACTCGGCACACCTTTACGGAAATCAACGGGGGAAAATCCGGAATATTACGAGTTTACACGAAGTCCAACTTCGGCGATGACGTCACACAGATGCCAAGATACAATCAACAATTACGATGTTTCAGTTTCTGAGAGTGTACTTTTTTTTTCAAGCTGATTAAAATTATTATATCTATTTTTTTTTTTTTTAATAAATGCTTATCTGATCTGATCATGATTTACATGATCAGATTATTGCTTGCTAATTTCACTAATGTCCTATAAATCTAATTTTTTTTTTAATAATTATAGTACATGAACCTCTAGGCCAAATTGTTTGAAACAGCCAGAACAAAGTCATTTTATGACACTGTGTATTCCGTAACAAGTGAAAGAAGGGTTTTATGATCCTAGCCATATCCTGTTATCACCTTTCTGTAACACAGTCAGTTAGTTTTATGACCCTGCATATTCAAGATTGAGTGGCAAGTAAGGGTTTTATGGCATTTATGGTATTTCGCAGTACTTAGCCACTTTTACTCTGCTTATATGGCATCAGTTGTATTACCATGTGTATTTCACCATCAGTGGTAGTGAATTCAGTGCTGTATGGAACAAAGCATAATTAGGCCAATATAACTTTATAAAGATCTTATTTATAAATATCTACACCAAAAAAGAGGTTATAACATTAGAAAAATGAATGGCGGTGGGAATATAAACCTTATAATTAGACATAATATTATAATACCTAATACAATTATATATGTGGCTCATTACCTGCTCAAACAAATAGGGTAGATAAGTAAGGAGAATTATCTTTTACTTCACTCACAGTTTTTTTTGGCTGTTTTATAGCCGAAATTCGGTCATATTCCCAATGCCAAAACATATCTTTTTTTCCCAATGAAGAGGAAATAATTCCCAATTTAAAAAAAATAAATATATATATCTTTTTTTTTTTAAGAGTGCCAATCCAATGATTGGGGTTCAAAAGCTTAAATAAATGCTTCTATTTATCTTGGTGTACAAAAAACAGTATTAAAGATATAATTATGAAAGGAATGCTTTACTTTATATTTTTCCGAATTTTATTAAAAATCGCGCTAAAATTCCCAATTTTATGAAAAATCGCGTTAAAATCGCGTTAAAATTCCCAATTCCAGGGGTACGGGTCATGTTCCCAACATCATGAAAAAAAGCCCCGACTCATTATTTTATGACCTGATAAACAAACTTCAAACATGTATTTGTTGATAACATCATATATTACAGGATACAGAAATTAGATTTGGCATACAATGTTTGAGGTCAGCCCTTCCAAACGGGGTTTGTCAGAAACCGGAACATAATTTTACTGGGCCAGTTTTTTTATATAAATAATTAAAAAAAAAATATATTGGGGTAAATATGTGAGGTCTTATTAAAATGCCTGAAAAAAGGTAACTCACATGCTTTGAATTAGCAATACCTGTAGCGCGATTGATAAAAATAGAGTATTCTGGAGAAGAACTTGGACAGAACATGGAATGGTGATATTTATATAACTCTTACGCTTAGACCTTCGAATGACAATTATGCGATCAATGTGTACATTTGTCTAATTCCCACTGTGTATGCCTGCCGCCACCTCAGTGGGGTAAAACGTAGATAGGCGCATAATAAGTGATATGTTAATAAACACAAACAACAAAGACAAACTATGAAAGTATGCAATCAGTTAGTCTCATTTATTTGACATCTGGGTTTGTTACAAAAGGACGTTTACATTATGCACCATGTCGGCATGTGACTTGCGTTTGACCAAAAAACGTGTGGACAATTTCAGACCGTGTGTAAACGTTTCTTGTAAGACGTCACTACACTGACACCTGTATTTTGCAGTTCAAACAGTGCATAGTACCTAGATAATAGATTTAAACTAATGTATTTCACATCATTTTTTTATTATTATTAACATTTTAGTGTGAAATGAATAACAAATGATCATTTTAGGTAAGTTGTACATTTATAAAAATCAGTGTATCAGTTTATGTCTAGGGCAGAGAATCTCTACGGAAAATCCACACATTAAAAAGTCAAACGCGTATGCACGTCAGAGGACGGTTCATTAAAAAAATCCTCTTGCCGTTCGTAGACATGTTTTTAGGTCAGAGAAAACGTAAAGCAACGGCTTCATGTTATAGGAGAGCAAATCCCTGAACTTCTGTGATGCAACAAGCTTTTCTCAGAAATGAGACTGCAGTCAATAAACAATTTCATCCATATGTATTTCATACTTTCAGTGACAGTTGCCTTTGATACTTCAAGAAAGTATGATCTAAGTTATCTCAATAAAATATTGAGAACCTGTCTGTGTTGTCAATCTGCCAGATATGGCGCGGTACTTTGTGTGACGTCACACACCGGAAATCAGCGGAAATAAACCGGAGGCGAATAGAGATATTGTATCCGTCAACAGGTGATTTTTTAACTGGCGATAAAAGGCACGGAAAGCGATATATCACCAAAAAATGATTTGCAATGTGTTTATATAGTGTTCAGTAATAAATATAAACAAGAAACAAGAGGTATAAAAGGGCTCCTTTAAGTTTGCTCACCTGCTTGAGTCAAATGCGCATTCTGTCGATAATGAAACTTTAAAGGAGTAACACCATTGGTGTGTTCGGTTCTGTGTAAACCTTCTTTCCGATAGGACAGGCCTAATGTCACCCTGTACCATTCGATTAGCAGTAGCATATTAAACATACACTATATAGCGGAAATACCCATTATGCGTTTCTTTTTCTTTTCCGTATATATGAGTAACTTCACGCATTTGAACACAATGGTGAGGTTTGCGGGTAAACCTTTTCAGCATGTGCTTTTTACTAGTTCCAATGCACAATTGTGTCATATATAAGAGCTGAAAATATTAGTATAAAACATCTTTTCAATAATTACCTGTTGCGCGAAAGTATACTTAAATACTTTTGATGAGTACACCCACTCTGTGCATGTTGTTTGTTGTGTCAAATTTTCACCATGATCGACCTCATTGGGTATGTAAATATGGCAACGATCATACGTGCGATCTCCCATAATGTCACGTGGGATCGTTTTATTGATGAGGTTTTGATGCCACTCATCTTGCAGGGCGAATGTGTCGTTGTCTAAGCCAGGTATTTTGCATCTGAATGAAAACATATATGCATGTATTCATAATGTTTGTCGCTGGGAAGGTAATACAATTTAGATCATACAATGCTTTGCTTCATTTTAAACCGTAGTAAAATCGCATCTTTATAGAATATCCAGTTGGTTGTATTACCATCATCTTCTGAATCATTTTCCCTTTTTATGACGTTTAAAAATAAGTGCGTGTTTCAATGCCACCTTTTCAGTATTTATATTCAGAATTGAACTTAGACAGATCCCTATGAATTTCAATTGTATCACCTGCCATTTGTCTGCAATTTATGTTCTAGAATTTAAGCTGCAGTGAGCATATGTCTGCTGTTCCGCTGAAGATGTTGTGAGTTTGAGACCCGCAAAACAATATCGTTTTCTTGTTTGTCTGTTTGCATGTTTGTTTCTGTGTTTTGTGGTGGTTGACTGTCCTCCTTGAATGCTACTTTCCCTGTCTGATCTGTTTATATTTAAGTAATGTTAGTTGAAGTTATATGTTTCAGACGAACTACTGTTTTCGTGTTTATATACATCGTTAAGTCAACTCTTTCTTACCGTACCTTTAAATAGATTAGCTTTGTATTTTTGTGATGCTTCTGACTTATTACTCATGACAGAATAGGATCACACTCATACTGACTCCCTATTTTATATCTGCATAATTCATCTCTGTGTTTTATACTGCCTGGCAAAGAGCCAAATAGCATAGATAAAATTCAGAAAAATTCCAAAAGGTCATAAGACCCATGAAGATAAAACATATATACAAGGTTGACAGCAGGTGTATGCACTAGATATGTATACTTATACAAACGTATTAGTGTTTCAACATTAACACGATATATAATTATAAAACTTTTGAAAGTTACTATTGTTTCAAGATCAACACGTTATATAATTATAAAGCTTTGAAGGTAACAATTCAAGAAATAGTTTCAATCATGTATATTACTGATATTAATACATTTTAAACAGTTTTTAATCGCATGATATATGCAAAGAAGATGACAGTCATTTAAATCCTAAATAACTTTATTTCACCTTTTATAGAAAACATCAAATACACTTTAATAATATTTGAAATCTTTGTTAAAAAACAAAAAAATAAATAAACTAAATTTAAGATAACTGGTCTTAATATTAAAGAGTAAGTTTCATATATTTTAATAATAAAATGTGTTTTGTACACTAACTACTTTTATATTATATATAATAACATATTTAGCCCTCATATCTCAAAAGCTTTAAAAACAGAGACACTCAGATTTTTTATAAGTTTGTGATTTTCACCATAAGTTCCAAAAATTTAAACATACTTGGTATTTTCCAATAATACTTCTTTATGTATGTTTGTCTTAACTCATTATATAATATAAAAAGGTCACGTGACGAATTTACCCTGTCTCTTGAAACTGGGATGCATTTTTTTTTAAATCTTAGTTTTGACAACATAATTGTTTCATTTTTTGCAATCTAGTAGATATGGATATGTAGGATTAAGACAGTTACATATCATATTTTAAGCAAATTTGTTATTCCATATTTTTTCCGTCATTTGTGTCATTTTTTATTATCAAGCAAATATGAGGTATGGGTAGCTCTGAGTAGAATTTATTCTTTTGCTATAGAACAAATAAGATTTTTGTCTTTAGATAGTAGAATACCATTACGTGGTCCGAGTATTAACTTTCATATCGCATCCAGTCCCTTTTTCAAGAAGCGAAAACGGGGTTGCCCGGCTTATGAAATAAAACCGTTATTGCGGCTTACGTTTTTAGTATTTATTAAAATGTTTGCATATTGTAAAAAATCAGATTATCGCATTTTTTTTTAGTAAAAAATGTTTTTTATTGTGGAAATATCCTTTATAAAATCCTGCTTATATAAGCTTTGGCGGTAGACCTATTGTCAACCCTTTTGTGTTTGCGATGTCGTTTGATTTTATTATTACTTTTGCCTTCTTGTTTGTCTATTTGTGTGTTTGTTTCTGTGTTTTGTGGTTGACCGTCCTCCTTGAAAGCTACTTTCCCTGTCCGATTTCTTTCCTATCTCTTAATGGACTTAAAGTGGGACCACGTAATGCATATATAACAGTAGATACTGATCTAATTTTATATTCGATCTCTATGTCAAAATTGTGCGTACAGTATTTTCAGAGGAAACGTAAAATAACTATAAAAATGTGTGTAATTTAAAGAATTTTTAATAAAGATGCCCGATGCAGTGTTTTGCTTGTTTCAAAAGAAATGTAGTAGGATCTTGTCATATGCATTTTTTTTAAAGCCGAGCATTAGAACATATTTTTTATGTGGAATTGTCATTTTAGACAAACTAAATTTCATTAAAAAAATGGTTGAGGTACGGACCATGTATTTTTGCTTTTTAAAGTAAAAAGACCAATGAGAATTACTCTTGTTTAATTGTTTGTGTATGTTTTGAAAGATATGTATTTTTGTAATTGAAAACTAATCGTTGTATTTCAATAAATGTAATGTTATATAAAAACAAATGTGAAAATATTCATTAACTCTATTTTTCCTCTTTTAAATACAATTTTGGAAACATGCGTCTTCTTCTAAGAAGTCTAGTGCAAAAATAAGTGTGATGACCAACCCTTTTTGCTTGTTTGATAACTTTGTATCTAAATGATACCAAATAGGCACTAAATATTAATTTTAAAAACAAATCTCAGCAAAGTCCTTTCCAAACCAACCTCCTTAACTAAAAGCTCGCTTGGAAACAAACAACAACTACAAGGATAAATAAAAGGTAAGATATATGACATCACAAACACAATCGCGTCGACAATAGGGATACTGCCTTGTAACGGGCAGTGGCCAAAAAGGCCGCTGGAGTTTAACCCAGGTTCTAGGGTGCACCAAACCTCACTCACACTAGTGTCATCCCAATAAAACTATACAGAGAAATCCCCGCCATGCCATATCCTCTAACAATCTAGGCAGTATTAATAGTCAATATAGTTTAACACTAATATATATGAATATAAGAAACGCGTAGAAAGCCATAAATCAAGTACTCACTGACTGGCTGAAGACAGAACACCAAGAGAATAAACCATCAAGGGCACGACAAGACAATATTGGAGTCAAACATCAAAAATGTTCTTGCTCTTAAGACTGAAGTAGACGTCATCATAGGGTTCACAGTCGCACAATAAACAGAGGAAAGCATAGTGGCGAACTGTAAATGAGTCAACCACTAAACATGTTGTGCGTTGCAAAACTTGTTAAATAATTTTGTATAAACTACGTCACCAAAGAACGTTACGTCAATTTTGCAAAGTTTTTCCGAAGGTTATTGTCAACCCTTTTGTGTTTGTGATGTCGTTTGCATTTATTATTGCTTTTGCTTTCTTGTTTGTATGTTTGCGTGATTGTTTCTGTGTTTTGTGGTTGACTGTCCTCCTTGAATGCTACTTTCACTGTCCGATCTTTTTATATTGCTTATGGTAACTTTAACCCTGATTGATTACTGTTTTAGTTATACAAAGGTTTCAGATACTCGAATACAATCTCTAGAAAAACGCATAAGTTGAGAAACATATACCTAATAATGTGTTGCTCTGGGAACATCCCTGTCTAAGTAAGGATCTGATTGGAGTGGTAGTTAGGTATAATTCAGTTAGAAAAATCTGGAACGCAAAAACGCACACAGACTGAACAGTAACAATGTTTTGGTAAGTTTTGGTCAAACTAATAACGTCTTTAACTAATGATACTTTTAATATACAATTATGCATTGACGATATTACATATTTATAGAATATTACAATCAATTGTTATTTATTATATTTCATTCTTTGTTAGCATTGTCATTCATGTTTGTCCTTTTGTGTGTTTTGGGGTTTACACTGTCCTGTTTTAATGGGATGACAGTAGGGTATATTGCCTATTGATGCTGCCTTGTTGGTTAGAGATTAGACCATGGCGGGGATTTCTTTATTTACACTGTCCTGTTTTAATGGGATGACAGTAGGGTAAGTGTGAGGTTTGGTGCACCCTAGAACCGGTTTAAACCCCCAGTGGCCTACTTTGCCACTGACCGTTCCAAGGCTGTAGACCTATTGTCAACCCTTTTTGTGTTTGTGATGTCGTTTGCATTTATTATTGCTTTTGCCTTCTTGTTTGTCTGTTTGCGTGTTTGTTTCTGTGTTTTGTGGTTTACTGCCCTCCTTGAATGCTACTTTCCCTGTCCGATCTTTTTATATTTCTTTTCATGAACAATAGTATTGTTTGTGCCGTGTGGCGACCGTAAAATGTCTCCCCATACATCCAATCAATATTGTTATTTTTACATCCTACAGGGATTGTATGACATTCTTTGATCCAGTTTTTCCTTAAACCCGTGTGTTTCATATACCGCGTTGAAGGTTTTGTGCTGATCGACATTTTGGCCCATTTTATTAGGGTTTCCTTAACTTTCCTCATTATCTTGTATTTGACACTGATGTCGAGTTTTGGACCTCTTTTAACAGTCCGTAAGTTTACTAATATTATTTCTTATGGATCTTTGATACGATTCTATTTCGTATCTCCAATAATTACTAATTGTCCCTTATTTCGCTTTTCGCAGAATGGTATTGCTCTCCAAATTAACAATTATGAGTCTATCAGTTAAAACTTTAAAAATAAATCTTTCACCTCTTCGGTTACACTCTGCTACATCAATACAAAATCCACAAAATTCCTCTTCATTTCTATATGTACGCCTTACACCTTTAAATCTTCATTCGGCAACCTCGTTTCATGTTCCTTCTAATAATATTACTAGGATTTTTAATAATGGCTCAAAAGTTTCCGTAACTCCTCTACGATCACCTGTTTTGAGGAAATACCATATAGAAATCATTTAGTTCATTCAAAGCGCAGGGTGTTTCCCTCTATTAATAAGTGCAATACTAAGAGGTACAGTTGTTGCAATTATTTATCTTGCAAGTCCACCATTAAATCAGCTGTTAAAGGTAGATTGTTTAATGTATGTCTAGCTTTTAATGTTGATTGACGTACTTCTCACGTAATTGATGTTCTGACTTGACATGCACCAAGTTGCGGTATACAATATGTTGGACAAACAGGTCGATCCTTAAAAGTTCGATTTCGTGAACACAAATATAATGCAAGTGTCACGGTTATGGATATCTAACAGGTAGATTGATGTTGCATTGTCCGGCCGGCTAGCTCAGTCAGTAGAGCATCGGAACGGTAGTCCGAAGGTCCCGGGTTCGAGCCCCGGTCTGGCTGCACATTTTTCTAGTCCTGTGACATTTGGCGCCCAACGGGGGACCGTGACTGAGTAAACTTCGAGAAACATTCACATGATTCTCTGTACCCATGGAAATTCGAGGACGAATTTCAGTCTGTAGGGGGAGTGTGTCACGGTTATGGATATCTAACAGGTAGATTGATGTTGCATTGTCTGGCCGGTTAGCTCAGTCGGTAGAGCATCGGAACGGTAGTCCGAATGTCCCGGGTTCGAGCCCCGGTCTGGCTGCACATTTTTCTAGTCCTGTGACACAAGTAATCCTAAAATGTTAAAAAATTACTTGTACCAACACTTTCGTCAGTCGGGTCATAATTTTAATAACGTAACTGTTCAACCGGTTGGATATATATTTTGTGATAATGATGCTACTAAAAGCTTTAAAATAAAAGCTAGACATATTGCAGAACTTAAGTGGATGAAAAACTTACAGACACCTTATCCACTCGTCCTTAAAGACAATATTTATCAAGAAGGAAATATTTCTAAAGATCCTAATATTAACATTTTTTCTATATTTTCTATCCGAAAGCGTAAAGCTAGGTCTCATGGTCTTAGGCGTAATGGTAACATCAAACGTAAATCGCGTGTAATTTTTTCTGTTGCTGATTTACATACCATTTTTAAACAGTCTGGAAAGCACTCTATGCTTTCGCGGCTTACCTCTTTGTCCATTTCATCACTAAATTTGATCGACGGGGAAGCCGACAAAATTTTCATTCGTACAGATCCCTTGTATAACACTGCTTCCATAGTTCAAAGTTATACACAACATGTTCTCCGACCCCATATTGACAAGGAGTCTGATCACGTCAGGCATTTTCTAAAACTACTATATATTAACAAAGGTATTGATTTCATTGACATGCCTAGTAATTTTCGAGATACGCATGTTGTTGATTCTATCCAAAATATTTCAAAAATTCTGAAAGTCCTGTAATTTGTTATAAGTATAAAAAGCCTATTAGAAATATTATTTTCAACTACAACAAAATAGTTTCTGACCTTGATATAGTACATAATACTCCTAAGGAATGTGAATGCAACACATCAACATTTTGCTATGCTCCAGCAGGTCATATCATCACTGGTAATTTTGATATTGTTGATAAACGTATTCGGCATTTGTTTTCGAAAGGTCCTAAATATAGATTACCTTCAACTATTGATTTTAATGCATGTCGTTCCCAGATCGCCCACTCCATTGAAGATTTTAGTATAAAATGATGTCGTAGAGAACATGCGGACCCAAACTCGCTTTCTACTTGGAAAAAGTCTATTCTTAAAATTATAGATACACGTATTAACTTTTATAATGCTAACCCCTATTTACTACCTCCGAGACCTAGGTTTTCCTTTCGTAAACTAAAATCAGGAATTCAGGAATTTCATAATAAATTTGTTTTAGTTCCTGCAAATAAAGCAGCTAATAATGTAATTATTGTTTGACGTCTACATTAAGTCAATGTTTTATCTCTGGAACTCGGCAGCACCAATTCGTATACTCCAGTTAATTCTACCGAGGATGATATTGTTTCCGCACATATCACTCGGTGCACTACTTTCAAGGCTGGTGTAAACGATTAGCAAAATAAACTGCCTACCATGTACTTGATTCCTAAATAAAATAAAAATCCGTATAAGGCTCGCTTTATTTCGAATTATAGTGCCTGCACCACAACAAACATCTCCAAACTTTTAACTTCTTGTCTTACTGCCGTTAAAGATCACGTTAAACTATATTGTGATAAAACTTATGAAAACTCTGGGATTAATTTATTTTGGTCTATAAAAAGTTCAGGAGACGTTCTTGATAACATTTTAAATAAAAGGTCAAGTTTCATCAATAAGTACTTATGACTTCTCGACACTATATACAACCTTACTACATCATCTTATTAAAGACAAGCTAATTTCTCTTATACAAAAAACATTCACTAGAGAAAATACTACATTTTTGGCATGTAATAATATTAAAGCGTTTTTTACTAACGGCATTTTAGACAATTATACTATGTGGACTTGCTATGAAGTTTGTGAAGCACTCATCTTCCTATTAGATAATATTTTCGTCAGGTATGGCACCGTTTATAGACAAATTGTTGGTATCCCTATTGGTACGAACTGTGCACCACCAGATACCCAGGCAGATGTTATTGAAGCTATTAATGACACCTCTCGGTATCTGGATGACATACTGAACATTGACAACCCTTTCTTTCCAACTATGGTTCATAATATTTATCCTAAAGAACTTCGGCTTAATAAAGAAAATATATCTGATAATAACGCTTCTTTTCTTGATTTAGATGTTCCCCGAGCAACTTCTTTTGGGTTTATCTGTTTCAACTTATTCGTTTTTCTAGAGCTTGTACTAGAGTTGAGGACTTTAATATTCGTACTGCATGCTTGGTGGTGGACCCTTTTACAGTTCGCAATTATTCTTTCCTCTTTAATTGTACGATGACCGGACGGGCTGTGGACCCTATGATGACGCCTACCTAAAACCCATTGGGATGGTGGCGTTTGATGTTTGTCCATGATCTTTCTTGTCGTGCCCTTAATGGTGTATTCTCTTACTGCTCTGGCTTCTGCCAAGTCATTGAGTACCTTCATTGTGGCTTTCTAGGCTATTGTTTTTTTGTATTATATTTACACGAGCATATTTGTGTTTTACTTATATTGCCTATTGATGCTGCCTTGTTGGTTAGAGATTAGATCATGGCGGGGATTTCTTTATTTACACTGTCCTGTTTTAATGGGATGACAGTAGGGTAAGTGTGAGGTTTGGTGCACCCTAGAACCGGTTTAAACCCCCAGTGGCCTACTTTGCCACTGACCGTTCCAAGGCGGTAGCCCTATTGTCAACCCTTTTTGTGTTTGTGATGTCGTTTGCATTTATTATTGCTTTTGCCTTCTTGTTTGTCTGTGTGTTTGTTTCTGTGTTTTATGGTTTACTGTCCTCCTTGAATGCTACTTTCCCTGTCCGATCTTTTTTATATTTCTTTACAGTGTTCTGTGAAAGCTTCATTTGCTGTTCGACTTTTATACTTATTTTTATATTATTAGGGTGAAATCTCACAATTGCTACGACTGCCATGTACTTTTCAATTGACAGTATCGGGGAAGCACGCATTAATACCTTTTAGTAGACAATTTGTATGATATATCTGAATCGAAATTAAATAAATAAAGCTCGTTGAATTAGGTATTATACCTCTAAAATGGAGATAAATAAATAAAAACACATTAAATTTTTGTATGTTGCTTGTTGAAATTAAAAAGATAAAATGTATGGTCTTCATTATTACAGTATGTGACAAAACAAAACAAATGTTTCGAAATAAGATGGCCTATTTAGGTTCATTGAGACTATTTAATTTCATAACAAATAATGTATACACCTCAAAATAAATTAATGACCATTTTTTGATTTGTGTCATTTCTTAAAGTTGTTATATAATGATTTACTGTATTTTCGCAATTTTAAGTTTGTTTGTATTTGTTTACAATTGTACGTTACACACATTTATTAACTTTTTATATGAATATGAAAAAATATGTAATTAAAGAGTTGTCTCACATGAGGAAAACACATATCTTATAGGACTAAAATGAGAGAAAAACATATCATCACATACTTTTCACTCTCTGCTCATTCGGATATGGCTGCGATTTACCTAAAAATCCATTCCTATTTTGCTCCGAGGACAGGATATGGATTTTATTCTTTGTTTAGTTTACGAAATAACTATGCAATGCGTGACTTGAAATTGTTCCACGACTGGCTTGGGAATGTCAGTGAATTGTTCTCTGGTAAGATTGAATTTGTATCAGGGAAGGTTTTCCATGGCATATGGAATGCAGATGGTCCTGTGTATCGACTTAAACCAGATTGAGGTCGATTACAAATTGATAGCTTTTTCTTTCATAGACAGCAAGTTAATTTTAAAACGACCGTGGTACCGCCCTTCATTTGCGTTGTAATACTTGTTGGAGTGACTGTATTCTGTGAATGCTACTCTTCCTGTTGGACTTATAACCGTTTCTTTAAACAGTGAATAAATAATCATTTGTATACTTTTTACGTATGCGTTGATCTTTTTAAGATATGTGTATATAACAGCATACTTGTGTGTACAATGTGTATGTATGCGTTGTTGTTTGTTTGTGTTAGTTTTATGTATATGCAATAGCAGAACAAATAAGATCCTTAAAATCTTTGTAAAATATGTGATTATATAATATAATATGGCAATGTTCATACCTGCCCCCACATCCGCCCTCAACCTATATCCGCCTTCGATCTAACGCACCTTGGTGGATATAGGAGTCTCGGGCGGATATGGGAGCAGATGAAAATTGCCATATTATATTCTATAATTGTCAACTGCATTTCTTAGCATCAATAACAACATAAACAAATAGATCACATCATGCCGTTATTTGTGATTTCATTCTCATTTCATATGAGCTAAAAATGTATGTATGTTTTTCCTGTATATGTTATCAGTCTAGGGACTCCTGGCTATCCATAACCCACACAGAGATAGATAGCCAGAGATAGATAGCTAGGTCTATTTTGAGATCAAAATTTCGCTGTTAAATAATGGGAATTTCTTCTCCCATTTAACCTGTCGTCAGGCGAACGAATCGGATAATGGGTCAGCTAACCAGTTGCGATGTTTACCAGATGACAACCAGTCTACATACGGGGATTCTACATAGAAAATGACAGATAATCAGGCAGATAATCAGGCTGAAAGCAAGGAATTTGGTAAGGAAAAGTTGGAAGTTCTAACAACTATTTTGCTACTTACTAGTCATGAAACAATGACATTTTTTCGGCCAGTTTGTTGAAACTTTGTTAATCTGCATTTTATTCTGTCTCAAAGAGAACACTGTTTCGCGTTCTTGAAAGGAAAGTGATGGCCAGCCATAACAGCTGGATTTGTGGCTAGCCATCACTGTTTGACTTGATGGTTAGCCATGGGCATTCATGATGATGTTGATTGAAAACGAAAGTTGAAATTTCTTGTTGAAAATTGTCACTAATTTGCCATGTAGAATAAAAAATACTCTCTATCTTCTGTCAACGTGCCATCTGGTGGACAGTTCATGAAGCTGAAGCGTAAAAGCGTCGCAATATAAACCCGATTGAGATACATTATTTCTTATTTGACACGGATTTTTTTGTTGCACGATACACTCTGTGTCGAGCGATTTAACAAAATACGAACAAATTCTCATAACTTATATTTTATGCCCATCTCTAAACGTCAATCGAGCAAATATTGAGCTTCATTGTACTAAATATTTGTTGAAAACAGCACATTCCACATTCCATCCAATTGTTGTCTTGTATTTGAGGTTTAAAGTAAGTCTCAACGGTTAACGTATTTTCTGACGATAATAAGTACGTCTTAACTGTTAACGTACGTGACGTCAGAGGTAATGATAGGCATCTTAAAACCCACCACAATAACCAGTCAGCATTAATAAACCTGTTTTAATAAACCATGGTATATATACAATTGGTCAGATAGGAAACAGATGTGTGCATATAACGGATGTACTCCTTCGTGTGTTTACTGATTGATGCAACGAGTATACATTCAGTAGGATATCAATATATACGTACGTACTGTGTATATGTCGACTGTTACATTATACATAAATGATAGCCTATATACATAGCAACACTGGATTTTCATTTCAAACTTGATCCATATTTAGTGGTATATAAACAACTCGGGTATCTGGGATACATAAGGCTACATAGAAGTTGATAGGATACATAGTACTGTAGCGATACTATAAGCACACTTAATGTTTAACTGACCTATAATCATGCATTGCTGCATGTTTGAACAATCCAACGACAAGCACACGTTAGGTGGGCTAGATGTTATCTTTTGTGAACAATCCGACTACGAATAAATCCATCCTGTTATCTAGACTTCAGTTTCACATGAAACATTAAATGCATTAAAGGGGGCTTAATGTCTTGCCCGTTTTAATAATTCGTTTTGGAAAATTAGCCGACTCGGAGTTCAATACAATTCAATCTCTTTAGATACAATATAAACGGATTTAACCTGCCAGGCCAAACCCCAAAACTAGAGCGTCCAGAGTTACGGCCTCATATTTCATTTTACGCATATTCAATCACGGGTACTTTAAGAACACGTGATGAAATCTAAACTTTTAATTGGCACATATTTATTATTATATGACTTGGATAGAATTTTGATAAACGGTTTTGTAGTGAAATTTTGCTGTTATTTGGCGGGTTAGTTTCTTTAATAAAAAACAGAAGTTTCGTTATGTTCTGTACACATTCGAACGTTTACGTCAACAGCTGCGGCAAATCATTTTTAAAGAAGAGACACACATTCCTCAAGCTCAAATCAATACTTTTTGTAAACTATATATAGACGTAGGAACAATGGGAAGCCAGGGATAGCCCTTTCCCCACACCCAATAATCTGAGACCCCAAACACACACCTCATATTTTGCCAGCAGTATATATTGATTATATGTAAGATACACACACAACAATGCTAGTAGAACGATTAGTATTGATCAAACCAATATTTGTTACAAATGTAGCTGACGCAGTACGAAACAAAGTCACGCGTTGGCGTACACCGTACATTTTAAGTACTCTGCACAGAAAATGATCTAGATTGTCAAATTATTATAGAATCAGCTTCATGTTTAGTGATTGACCAATTTAAATTACGCCACTATGCTTCCTTCTTTGATTGTGCGATAACCGACAGAGTATGGACCCTATGATGACGTCTACCTAAATCCCCAATTGTTTGTCTTGTCGTACCCTTGATGGTTTGTTCTCTTGTTGCTCTGGCTTCTGCCAAGCCTCTGAGTACTTGCTTTGTGGCTTTCTAGGCTTTTGTTTTTATATTCATATATACGGGATCATCTTCATGCTATACTTATATTTCCTATAAATGCTGTCTTGTTTGTTAGATAATATAACCTGGCGGGCATATCTTTATTTTCACTGTCCCGTTTTATTGGATTACAATAGGGTAGGAGTGAAGTTTGATGCACCCTATAACCTGGTTTAAACCACCAGCCGCCTTTTTTGCCAATGACCGTTCAAAGGAAGGCAGTAGCCCTTTTGACTATCATTTTTATGTTTGTAATGTCATATCTTGCATTTTATTATCTTTGCTTTGTAATTATTGTTTGTTTCTATGTGTGATTTGGTTTACTGTGGTCCTCAAATCTTACATTTCGTGTTAGGCTTCTATATCTACTTTCAATATATTGAAACATTCCAAACAGTTTACGTTCAGGACATTATCTTATATAAAATTGCCGTGAACTAAGGGTTTTAGTTCTCTCGAAATAACTAAAATTTGCAAAATAACGCCTTACATCAAGACGAATGATCCGACCAAACCACTTAAAGTTTTTTATTTTAATCAGCCGAGAACCACAACAATTTGCTCACGTGATCAATTGATAGCAATACCATTTCAGTAAATTGTCAATCTAGCAGCAGTAATAACGTGGCGTAATCAGTAAAGATGCAGGGACTAACTTAATGTAAAACGATATCAACTTTAAAATCTCATAAAGTTCATTGGGAATCAATAAAAAATGTTTTTGCTTCTTCTAAAAAAATATCAATTGTGCTAAATAACGTTTTTATTTGTTATTCCACTGGTTGTGTTTAGAAACAATCAACCAGATTTCGTTTAACAAAATTTAAGTAGATACAAATGCGATCAGAAACTGTAGCATTAAATGTACAGAACTCGTCAATCTAAACAAACGCATTCAAGACAAACAACACTAACATGGGTAAATAGACGGAAACATAACAGGTAGAGCGGTATTAGCTTGGAACAGTCAGTGCCAAAGAAAGCTTTTCGTTTTACTGTTTACTAAACATTCAAGTGTCTTCAGTGTTTTTCACAAACGCGTTTTGACGAATAGTAGTACTTAAAATAAGTATAAAAGTCGAACAGGAAATGCAGCTTTCACAGAACACAATAAACCCTAAAACACAAAAGGACAAACATGAATGGCAATGTTAACAGTGAATATAGGCATATGAGGTCACAAACACAAAAAGGCTATGCAGGTTTGTCATCTACTTTGAGGTTACATCAACCGTGGTCGAGGAGTTTGGTCGACGGCGTTGCGTTGTAACATTTCTCGCCTCTCACCGCTGCGGGTTCGAATCCCACTGGGAGCTCAAGTTGTAAGTGAGAAAGTGTCGATTCTTACTGATGGCAAGAGGTAAACAGTACGGGATCTATCCATGTGAAATGGGGTGGTCTGCCTCTACCACAAAAACATCGACCGTCATATATGGCCTACAATGTGCTAAAATGACGTAAAACACCATTAAACAAACAAATATCAAATGTATCGGAACATCTGACCTCGTCATCGGTGGTCAAACACAGTGTAACACATGCATATTTTGATACTATATAGATGTATATGCTTTGATGTTTTGTCTTACCGTTAGCGGTTTATTTTCGTGTTGCTGTAGATTTTGCGATGTCATTTAGAACAGTCTTGGTGGTGCGCTATGTTTTTGTTTTGTATATTCATATATACACAAGATGTCATCCCTATATTAATTATTATATATGTATCGCCTATATAAGTTGACTTGGTTGTTATAGATTAGTATAGTGAGAATTCTTTTATTTATTCTGTACCGTCCTTATGGAATGGCAATATATTAAGGGTAGGGTCGTGTACACGCTCGAACCAGGTTAAAACGCACATGAGCCTTGTTTGTCATTGACAAGAGGGTCAACCAGTTTTATGTATGTGATGTCATATATATTCAATGTAAATCCTTAAAATACGTGTTTGAGATGACTGCAATGGGTGAATTATGCAATTTCTGTTCGACTTTTCCATCTACTTCTATAGATTTCTTGCAACTCCTTTGTCTAAGAAAGACATATAGATACACATTTAAGTTGTTGTTTTTTCGCTTACCTGTGTTCCGGAACACCCAGTATAAAAACATTGAGTACAAGTAACGACGCCAATGTAAAACTCGGTAAACACAGAAGGAAATACAAGCGTTTCTGGTATGATCCAAATTCTCCAATATCTTTTAAAATATCATCAAATGTCTTTATTTTGGCGTTTGTATGAGACATATTCACAGATACATGTCACACTAGTTTGGGTTGTTTTATCAATGATAAGTTAAAAGTGGTCAGTTGTTTCAATACTCGTGGTTGATTCATTATATGCAAGTAGTATAGAAAGGGGGGTTTAAGCGCAGTTTCCCATCGAGGGTCCAAAACGCAATTTAAAATATGTTAACCATAGCTCTCAACCCAAGCACACCATCGTTAAAAAAAATGGTAAAAACCAACTTTCAGTCAAGTTAATTGAATTGGATTTTATAGTCGCACCAACAGCTAAGGTCATATGGCGACTTTCCAGTTTCTACTAATGGAGGAAGACCCCAGGTGCCCCTCCGGGCACCTCCGGGCAATTTTCGTGCACGGGCGGGCACCTGGGTAGAACAACCGACGTTCCGCAAGCCAGCTGGATAGCTTCCTCACATAAAGATTCCTAGGCCCCTGAGGTATCGAACCTACAGCGGTGAGGGGCAAGTGATTGCAAGTCAGAGACTCTTACCACTCGGCCACGGACGCCCCAGTCAATATAAATAACGATGATATGCCTGCCGTTAAAAGCATTTTATTACAGATTTAAATTGCTTGAGTAAACCCGCCCCGGGAAAACAACGCCAATACACCCCACCACCCACCACACGCCCTTTCAATACCACTCTGCACCAATCCGGTTTATCAAAAATAATATTAATAACTAAAAAAAACCATTAAGCAAAGTCAGACGGAACCGGACTGTAGTCTTCTTCGTTACTGTACATATAATATTTTACCATGGAATTTACGTATACGCTAATGTATCTTGCCCATTATCTAGTATGTACCTTATCATCATAAGTTTATCACATTTTTGTTTATTACATAACTGTTTAGTTCTTGTTTTTTGATCTAATAACGTTCATGTTTTGCTAACTTTTTGTTGCTGTAAGTAAAATATCCTTGTAACTATACTTAGATAAAATATTTAGAAAATAATTGTTCATGTTAACAAGATGATATTTTACCTATTTTTAATAATTTGTCAATTATACTAATACCTTTATTATTGCCATGTTCCGGTTAAATGTTTTTTGACAGAGTTATGACCCCTTATGCACACATGTTAGCTTTAGCCAGAACAGCGTCCACAGGCCCTCTTGCGCCTCTTGTTTTAACGATGGCGTGCTTGGGTTGATAGCTATGGTATCTCATTTTAAATTGCGATTTTGGACCCGTGAGGGGAAACTGCTTTATACCCCACTTTCTGTACTACTTATGCATTCATTATCTGTGTTTGGGTGTTGCTAAACTATGTATTAGATAAGGTATGTGAAACTGAGATTGTGTCATATAAGCTAACAAGTGGCGTATGAGGAGTTACTAATAGTTAAATGATATATTAGAGCATTAACAAAGTCCAGACTCTATTGTGACCATTACGCTCAAGATACGTGTCTCCGGATTGCGCTTGTTCTGTATGTGTTGTCGGAGGGACTTTAAACTTTAGAACGACACACACACACACTATAGAGCATACTCGTGCTGCACACCATACTCATCCTCATTGTATGCTTCAATGATAAACTATTAACGACCGTAATATTAAATAATTGTTTGTAAATGTACGGTTGCAACGTATGTGTGGTTAACCCTTTGTCAACCATTTTTGTGCTTGTGACGTCATATGCCTTTATTCCTTATTATGCCTTCATGTTTGTCTTTTTGCGTGATTTGAAGGTTTACTGTGAAAGCTGCATTTCCTGTTCGACTATTATACAGTATTTTTAATGTTATTTTTAATTTTTTAGTATAAGTGATAACCATTTGCTATATGTCTGTATACGTACGTGCGTGCGTGCGTGCGTGCGTTATTATATGTTTGCACGTTACTTGATACGAGATAGTGGTACCGATATTCATTAAAATCCTACTTCTTTGGATATCACGGATGTTGTTGTAACTGTTACACGCAATGATCTGATTGGATGATTTGAATTGAAATATCCCATTAAATAGAATAGAATAAAAATCATCCCATCAGATCGCTGCGTGTAACAGTTACAACAACAACCGGATATTTTGAGTGAGGAATATTTACTTGTTACAGGGAAAAGCGAAAAATCGAATTTTGTGTTGACAAGGTAGTCTCTGAACTGTATGAAAAGGTAAGCTTAAATACCCTTTGTAGCATTATTGAACGCCGCCGGAGTTTGCCCAGAGATTTGTCCGTGATAAAAAATACGAGCGTTGAAAGTGGGTCACCCTGCTACCTGTTATCACCATGTGAATGATAGTATATAGTGGGGCAGACAATTTCAGAAATCGTTTTATTTTGTTGATTTTCTTATAGATATTCATCAAATGGATAGTAATAATATGTTAAAACAGACTGATATGTGTTCATGACTCTGGTGCCAGTGATGTTACAGTAAAGTTGGTGGGTGGGGAAGTTTTAACCACTGCAGTCTGCTGATGCCAAGTTTACAAGAAATGTGCGCGTTTTTATTTAGAACTCAGATGTTGAACGGTGCTTAAGATTCAATTCTTTGATTCAGTTCTGAAAAATGGTTTGGCGTAGGAACGGTGGGGTAGGGGCCCAATAATCTGAGAGTTAGGGGTTGTGGAGAGGGGAGTGATCAGAGTATGTTAAAAGGGGCCCGGTGGCAGAGTATGTTTTGGCTCCCACTCAACCACTGACTCCCCGCGGTCCACTCCAATATTTTGTCAAAATTATGTGTGGATCCCCCCGAAAAAAAAAGTGTCTTGAAATGTTACAGTCTAGTGGCAAAAATGCATTTATTTAAGAAATAATAAATACGTACTAGTGTTTTATCGGTGAAAAAGATACAGTTAGGAGTTCGGATGGATGCACAGTTATTTAATCACGAGTGCTTTAGCACGACCTCGAGTGATTTAATTACTCACATCGGAACGATTCTAACACAACAATAACCTCATTTAATGCCTGACTCCAGTACATGCTTGTTAACATCCCTCTGCCAGGGGATAAACAGTAGCATCTTGAACATGTATTTTTAATGGCGTATCAACACATTTTCTAAGTTTATTTAGAGCCGCCCCAGACAGAGGAGAAGGATATATAGGAATCATATAACCTTCAATACACTGGACTGCCCACTTTATGTCCGTGCTTCCTTGGCCGGGATAGTAAAGAGGCTGCGTCTAAACCTTTCTCGTCTCTCAAAGCTACGGGTTTGAATCCCACTGTAGCTTGATTTGTCAAGTGAGAACGTGTCGATAATTACGGAGGGCTGAGGTATACAGTAATAGTTCTAACCAAAAACAAATGGGTCTGCTATACCACAAAAAAATAGACAGTCAAATATAGCCTAACATGTGCTAAAAAGGACGTAAACGTAACACAACATTCAAACAGTTTATGTCCCATATCAAAAAGACAAAGCTAAGAAATTAAACGCTTTCCCATGGGCACATTGAAACACTCAGTGGTGCAAATAAGATCTCTAGATTCAAAGTCTACCATGCTGTGTAACATCCGTTTCAGAAATTAAGACGATTTAGACAAATGCTATCAATAGCGTTTGCTGAATGGGTTTATAAAACTGTGTTTTGAAATATGTGGTTTAAACTGTTTTTGTTGTTGTTTTTAATATCGTTTATATTTTTCAGTGCCATTTCTGCCTAATGAAGCTGCACCCTTTAGATGTCCCGAATGTTCAAGAATGTCCAAGAAAAGAATATACTATACGTCAGTCTTCCATTGTTTGTGGTTGTTTATGACTGCGTTCTGCTTTATGTAGAACTCAGAATTATAACCTGAAACGGATGGCTTGAATTTGCAACCAAAGTAAAAAGGATGGAATGTACATGTACCATTAATGAGGCGCAGTTATCTGTGGTTGATGGATACAATAGTGGGAATAAGTTATGTACCAAACAATCAATTGTGGACAACGATTAGTAATTGATATTAAGTTATGACATTCCACAAGAGATCATTACAAAACATAGAATTATATTATCGCTAAAACAAAACATACCAACTACTAATAGGCCTTGAGCCAGGACCCACAATTTTCGATATTGTTACCAACTCAAGGGACAAACTCTATCATCGCTCTTTGAAAAGAGCAATGTATATAGATTTCATTTTTCCATGATAGCAATCTGGAACAGATAGCTTATATAAAAGAAAATCGAACATTAATAGGTTATCATTGTAGCGCTTTCATATAAGTTGTTGATGTCCATTTTTGAATGTCATGCTTGATTATTGATGTACTTTTTAAAGATGCACTTAAGTTTAAAATTCATTGAGTTACATAAAGCGTAACTAAGCTATTTTTTAGCAGTGAATTCAGTTTAAAAATCTCTGTTTTGCTTCAAATTAGAAGTCAATTTATCCAACCCACTATTGACACATTTTTATGCATTTAGTTTAGTTAATATTTTTTCCCATATATGTGTAAACTTGTAAGAATCAGTAATTTACAATATTTTTACATGATTTAAAAAATATTATAATATGAATAAGGGATTGTTATGATATGTTGATGTTAATTAAGTACTAAGCAATGTTCATGGCGTTGCACATATGTGTTCAGTAAGCCTGATAAGTTGAGACACATGCCAAACTGGAAGTATAAGTCTTCCTCAAAGTAACTGTTACATAAATAGTATTAACATGTTCTGATATATACACATATTGCACAGACGACACATAGTCCAAAGGATTCTAGATACAGGAAATGTGCGGTTTAACGTGTTTTTTTTTTAACAAAAGTCTTTTTTAGGTGTATGCGTCATGGCAATAATTATTGTGATTACACATTTGGATTATGTATCACACATAAATACATGAATTAAAAATTTCATATTGCAACGCAAAATCAAAAGTTGTATATTTTAATACTTTTTAATTACAATTTATGCATATTTTAAGGATTTTTACACCTGAATTACCCAATCCATATATAACAAAATGAAGAATTCTGCATATGAAATGTAAAAATAGTAGTATATGCACTTGCACGAACCATTTTTGTGTTACTGAAAAAAGAATCGATAAATATGAATTGATTTGAATTGGGGTTTTACGGCACACCAACTCAAACATGTTATATGGCGCCAACAGGAAGGAATATTCGACCCGGCTCACTCTTCATTAACATCTAGATAGAAATTTTCAGAATGTGCCTAGAACCTTCTTACCTGCAGAACTGCAGAGTTGCTGCAAATTCTCTAGTAAACACTCCATTTTTCGCTGGAGCCACGACCACTGTCACCACTGAAGTAGACCTGAAACAACAGAGGTTTCAAGATGAAAGTAATGAACAAAAATGACAAAATTAACATGAAATTGTGAAAATTTTACCCCTATGCCTGGATATGCAGTGGTCATATTATTGCCCGGGAACCACACGGCGTCGACGAAGAAATATCTTTAGGGTGATACTCAGATCACTGTACTAACTACTTATCATGGCAACTATTTGTTAGTATTGGTGCAGTTGTTACAATATCACCTACTTAGAATATGTATCTAAACATAGGTTGTGATGTTCTCCGTAATTGATTTAGAGTATGGAATTAACCAAGGATAGTAATCATCAACCCTACATTTTCGCATGCAAGTGCAAGTGGAATGATTATTACCTAAAGAAGAAAGTGTATTACCAATGAAGAGAGAGGGGGCGTGTTTGTGTGTGTGTGTTGTGTGTGTGTGTAAGGGGATGGGGTTGGATTTATAGGCATTTAGGAACCGGCCCTACTGACGAATAGACACCTATGTTTCTTTAACCTGATGGGAGGAAAAAAACAAGCGATACACGGGATCGCCTGGTTTACGTCCCCATCCGACGGACGAGGGTAAAAGAGTCTTGCCCAAGAACACATCGACAAAATTAACTGTCTCCGGTGAGGCTTGAACCAGGGTCCTCTGAATTTAAAGTCCCCCGTGCTATCCACTGCATCAACAGGCTGTATGCGCTCAAGCAGGATGACTGTATTACAACTAAAATGTTAATCCGTCATAAAAGTTATATTCAAGAAGCTAGGTTCACAACAGTCTCTCTTATCTAGCAAGTTAGCATCAAGTTCATGTATGCCGAGTTGCAATATGCCTGCAAGCCTTATATATGCCCAGCTCGTTGCTGTTTTGATAAACTTGGCAATTAATGCCTTGGGATAAAACAGGACAATTAAGAATACTCAGTACAAATTATCTGATTTAAATAATAAAACTTAATGTGACAATATAACATACACATAAACAAATTAAACGCTTCCATATAAGAATCGGTACCCAGTGCATCGAGATAGATTACATTTAGTGATCACGGTTAGTTTACTGATGTTTACTCTAAAAGCTATATCCGACATACAGGTGCTACTGCAGTTAAAGTAGCTATCCCACCAACAACAGCCACATTTTACAACATATCTACATCGTTTCTAAACCTACTGACCACGAGGTCTATACCTAACTTACATCGTTTGAGAATCAAAACTCTCTAGATAATATAAAAAGCTTTAACCAGCCAGACAAAAAAAAAATGGATAATTCATTTTACACTTATTCAATTACGGATATTACAAAAACCCATGAATAAACATATACTTTTAAGCGACACATATGCATTATTATATGAGATGAACACATGGATAGAGTTTTGATAAACTGTTTTTGTAGTGTAATTTTGTCGTCATTTGGCGGGTTATTTTAAAATTTGTATAACAAACACCTAAAAATCAACAGTTAAACCGTAAAATGCCTTTTCTTTTTCTTTCTCTTTTTTTTGCAATTTGTCGAAAATGTCTATTTTGTGATTTTAGTTCGTGGATTTATTCAATATGCGATTTGTAAACATGGTTAAGTCTACATAATGGAATACCTTATCAAAAGTAACATTCTCTATACATTTCAGTTTGCTTAAAACTTTTGAATTGATTTTATGAAAAGTGTACAACTTCAAGCCATAAACAGAGACCAACTCGCCTTGTCTCAAAGTGCTCTCATGTTTTAAGAAACAACAACAATTTCTTTATGTACATCTGTAAAACTGTGACCCCCGTAGTGGCCATATTTGACCCCATTGTCGCCATTTGAACAAACTAGGTAGAGGACCATAAGCTTATGGTATATGCGATCTATTATTTAGCTTTTGAAGTATCAGAGAAGCTGTTTAAATATGTTTTCCTATATAATTCAATGTTATAGTGTGACCCCCGGGCCAGGGCCAACTTTGATTCCAGGCTTGATTCAAGGAACACTATTTAAATTATTTGGTACAGGACAATAAGCTTAAGCTACATGTAGGTTATTAAACCTCAAGCTCTAGTTTCAGAGAAGATGTTTATAGACGTTCCGACATAACTCTATGTAAATATGTGACCCCCAGGACTGGGAGAAATATGACCATAAGATTACCATTTGAACAAAATAAATTGGTAGAGATCGATACTCTTATGCTACATGCATCATATTAGACCTCTAGCTCTTTTAGCATCAGAAAAGGAATATTTTTATGGCCTTTCCTATATAACTCTTTGTAAAACTTTAACCCCAGAACCGGACCATAGTTGGACACACAGTCACGATTTGAACAAAAGTGGTAGAGAAGCATTAGCTTGTACAAATGCAAAATAGTAGACCTCTGGCTCTTGTTTTTTTTAAAGAAGAGATTTTAAAGATGTTTTTATATAACTCTATGTAAATATATGACTCCTGGGGCGGAGCCAGATATGACCCCAGGGTCAACATTTTAACAAACTTGCTAGTGGACCATAAGCTTATGCTTTATGCATAATATGGGAGCTCTAGCTCCTACAGTTTTAGAGAAAATAATTTAGTTTTAAAGATTTCCTATATAACTGTATAAAAAAGTGTTACCCCCGGGGCTGGGCCATATTTAAACCTGGTGTCATCATTTTATAAATACTTGGTAGAGGACCCTAAATGTATAAAACATGCAACATATTAGACTTGTAGCTCTTCTAGCTCTAGAAACAAGAGTTTTGCTTCAAAGGGGGAGATAACTCTAATAACAGGAATCAGCTACCCTGTTCACACTGCTATCATGGATTTTTTGTTTCTCTACCAGGTACTCAATAACATGGTACTAGTAAGAATTTGTCCCTAGAGATGGTAACAAAAAAGTGTATTGCACACGGTCTATAAGTTAAGAATCAATCGGATTACCACCATCTCAAAAAACTCCTTTTTTATATACGAAGAAAGTTATATTGTTTGCGGACAATGCAGAGACGGGGAAGCGAACCCGAGCTACATTCGTCTAGTGACATTGGTGAGAACTTCTCAAGCACAGCGGCAGCTTTGTAGGCACCACGGGGGATAGGTTTATGAAAATCAGGCACAGCGGCCCCGCTGTGCTTAAAGCACCTGGGGAGTGAGTGAGTTCAAGTACGTTACCCAGACATGATTTTATAGCGCATCCGTGGTTGAGAGGGTAAAGACGCTGCATTGGAAACCATCTCAACGCTGCGGGTTCGAATCTCACTGGGAGCTCGACTTGTAATTGTCGTTTCTTATGGACGACGGGAAGTATACAGTAAGTGTCTTACATGTTATACCCAGGAATAAGTGAGTGGTCTGCTTCCACCACTAAACAATGTTGACCGTAATACATAGCCTAAAATGTGCTGGAAAATGACAAACAAACAAACAAAAACGACTTAAGTTTTATTTCAAATGCCCTTAAGAAAAATGTTCTTGTGTGGTCCATGTGGTAGTTAGCATACACAGCTATGGGTCCTTTATTCAAGGTCATGCAGTTTTCATGTCCAGCCTTACTCCTAAACCCCTTCTTCTTCTTCCGAGTAAAGAGCTAGGATCTTCATAAATCATAATTAGCTCTTAAAATAATGAGACGCAACCTAATTTGCCTATGTGTTTTCAATAGACCCGTATGTTACACCCGGGATGATACGTCATAAAGTAATCTTTACATGTTAAATGTCTCAGTGAATACTGATGTACTTTTGGAGTTTCAGATAATGAGATGAAACTGTTACCGTATATTTAATATATCATTAATATATTGGGCGTGAACATCACTTAAGTTCAAGGTAAAGCATCATGCGCAAGACATTTTCCCTTGGCTTTGTCCGACTGATGGGGATGGTAAATAGAAGGTCCAAACTGCCAAAAGCTATCCTGTCTGCATGTTCTCACTGAGGTTGCTCTAATAACCATGCTGATGATTGTTTTTTTTCAGTGAGTTGAGCTCGCTATGAGGCAGTGCCTTATTCATATTACGGAATCAATTTGAAATTTGAGTGTGTCCAGTCGCAATACCCTTGACAGAAATTCTAGTATTGAAAATGTGACATTAAGAGTATAGTGCGTGCAAACGTAGTCTCTAGACACTCAATTATTGGAGAAATAGTTTTGTCTCTCTCTAATGATTTCCTCTTTACGGATGACGTTAATTTTCATCATTCAGAAAACCCGCACGGACATCATAGACGAGGCAATATTATTCAACCTTACTTTCTGCGTCAATAAAAAATACTGCAGCCTCGGTTAGATTAGACTGTTCATGAACGGTAGTGAACAAAACTTACTATCGTTCACGCTCTCTAGCCCCGGGTGAACATAATTATGCCTTATAATTATATATAAACATAATCAACGTTTATGCGGAAAAACTATATTTACGTTTCCGTGTATACAACAAATAAACGCCGCTGATGAAGTCCGCTAGGTCGAAAGCTATGGCAAAAATTAAAGATTTTGTAATTTAAATATGTGTGGAGACTTTGGGATGCATACATAGAGGATCTTATAAGAGTACTCATTCATTATTGAATTTATTAAACGGGTTGACAAAATGATATAATGCGAGGCTCTTGTCGAGCATTATATTCTTTTTGTTAACGAGTTTAATAAATGCAATAATGAATGAGAACGAACGTTATATTCTATTTATCAAATAACTAACATATCGATTTTTATTTGGTTTTACATGTCGCTTTATCACGCGAAACCGACATAAACTGTGGGAATTGGATCATAGTCAATATCGATATTTTTTGACAGTGCATACTAGTCTTATTTGCATACTTATATAACTAGTGGTATATCGAAAATATATAATGGTGATTTTCCACTCCCACACCGTAAGTTATGTGATAAATAAAGTTACAAAAACAAACACATAAATTTCGGAAAAAAACAAAATCATAAACCAATTAATACTATAAACGTGCGCTTTATGCGCCCTTGCCAGTATTGGTATAACACAGTTGTAAGGTAGTAACAGTGTATATACAAATGACACGTACACATTAACAATATTATTGCTTCTGCTTCAAAGCTGCTTGGTTTAATGCGAATGCTTAAATATAAAGTAACACGTAAAACACGTAATTAGACATACATGGTATACTTATCTTATATGCTTCCAATATTGGAATATGCTTCCATTACGTGGGATGGATTTTCTTCTTTCGAAAAGGAAAGCTTGGAACAGTTACAATATGAAGCAACTCGTATTGTGTCGGGACTGACTCGTTCAGTATCCATACATCGTTTAATATCTAAAATAGGACGGGATGTATCATTTTCCTATAGAAGGAAAATGCAAAAACTTATTTCAGTCTATAATGTTAAAAATGAATCCGTTCCAAATTATTTCACCGCAGCTAGTAGGAGATGTCAGTGCACAAACCTCTCAGAAATAACGAAAACTATGGCACTTTTGGCAATTTGCTAGGAGACCAGAAATATACAATAAATCGTTTGTTCGGTCATCTCTTAACCTATGGTATAATCTGTAAGTAGAAATACGAAACTCGGAAACTACATGTATATCAATTTTCAAGAGAAGACTATTAACATCTGCATTTCTGAGTACAAAGTTACCAACATACTACATATGTGGTCTACGATTATTTTCTGTTTTACATGTCAGAATGAGGAATTTGTGAATCTTAATAGCGATTTATACCTTAATTACTCACCAATTTGCGAATGCGTTTTTAAAATAGAAGATGCTGAACATTATTTTTCTTCATTTTTCACATACCGGCTCCAACTATTTCAATCAACTCGCCATTTACACCCGTTAATTATTATAAGAATCGTGCATGGGTATCCGGAGAAGATAGGAAATTCCAGCCCGAGGTATAAGTGCTTTTATCGGAGCCGAGGCTCTGCCGAGGTTCCGATTAAAACACTTATACCGAGGGTTGGACTTCCCTATCTGAACCGAATACCCATGATAGATTCTTTTTCTTGCATATCAGAGACATGAGAGACATATTGTGCGTTGACGCCGCCAGCTACTAACGTTTTGCATGATTTCCTGAAAACCAGATGTTGGTGCGCGCGTGAATTTTATCTCGACCCTAGGGTGAGATGGAAATATATAACCCTGGTAAAATGACGGATATCCTTGTCCGATATGCAAGAAAATAAAAAAAAATTGTGGTCTCGAACAGTTAACTGACAGAGAAAATGAGTCTCTCTTCGATGCAGTTCAAACATATATACGAGAAACACGTAGGTTTACCTAGGTGTCTGGTCTGCCTCTGACGTTTGTCAACACTCGTTAAACACATACTACGAGTGTATGCTATATTTGTTTTTCTAGAAAGCGTTCACGCGTTTTTAAACTGACTGGGATTTAAATTGGGGTTAAATGGTCTTTCTCACTATTCTATCTCTATGTCTATCTCTCTCATGTTTTTTCTTTATGTTTTGTTTACTTATTCAGCCTTTTTCTCTTTCCATTGTATTTATGACATTCAGCCATATACATTCGCAATTTCAAAATGTTAACTGGGAAGGCTTTAATCGAATGTTGATAAGCTTGTTACCCAACCCATTTGTCATTATATTATTTATATCGTATATATGTTTATATTTGCTCTGTATGTAAAATATTAGCAATAATGTATGTTTAAATCAACAGTGTATAACAAACGTTGCTCTACGATTACGTTTTGTTCATATAAAACCTGTAATTCCGAAGACGTTTTATACACTAGCGTGAACAGAAGTTTACTTGTCGTGCGGTCTAAGTGCACGCGGAAATAAACGGTTTCTAATTCAATGATTATGTAAAAATACACTGACATTTTAAAAGGTAAAATATCTTGGAGAAACAGAAAAATAGAAACATCTTATAAACAAATACTAGTCCTTATAAACCTATAGTGTATGTGTAATGGTGTAATGGTGTTATGGTGTCTACAAGTTATTGTAAATGTTAAAAAGAGTATCTGGTCAAACTAAATACATGCATATGCCAATAACTGTGGCTATACATCCAACTATAAGTGTATAGTTTCGTATTCGATAGAAGTATATAGTGTATAATAAAACACATATCTAAATGGATAATTCACCATTGTTTAACATGAATATTCTTAAAATCTTACATTGTCAACGTCCTTTTGTAATGTGTATATATCTGTGTCAATTCTATAGCAATTCATCGTATTACGAAGTTTCTAGAACAATTAGTAAAGGGTATTTTAAAGACGGATAATTAGCAAAGCGGTATTTTAAAGACGGATAATTAGTAAAGCGGTATTTTAAAGACGGATAATTGGTAAAGTGGTATTTTAAAGACGGATAATTAGTAAAGCGGTATTTTAAAGACGGATACTTCTAGAAAGGTATTGTCATTATAACTGTCGCTGTTGAACATGTCTCCACCATACTGTTTCGGTGAAATGTAAATTGTGAAACTCCGAAGGATTCCAGTTTTAACCCTGTCTTCACCACCCTTACTGTTGTTTTTTGTTCCTTGAAGCTTTGTTTACACTGTCCTGTCTATTTGGGCGCTGAGGACAGGATAAAAGCGAGGATTGTGCGCATATAAAATCGATTCAAGTTAGCCAGTAGGCCTTATTGTCTACTGACCGTTCCAAGACGGTAACCCTGTTTTCACCACCCTTTCTGTTGTTTTTTTGTCTCTTTCATTGTAGTTTGAAGTCCTTGTCTGCAGTACAGTGCGGACCTACGATGCCATTGCGTTTGGACGCTGTGGTTTCTATAGGACCCTATATATCATTTAGGTTTTAAATTAACTTATTTTTTTATATAGTATTTTTAATAACTTATTTTGTATATAGTGTATATTCATAAACATTTCTGTATTTTTCTTATAATACTTATCTACGCTTTCTCAAATGTAAGTTAACTCGGCGGGGATTTATTGTATTTACACTGTCCTGATGTTTAGGGATGATGACGGGGTAAGAGTGAGGTTTGGTGAACCCTTGAACCGTTTTAAACTCCCCGGTGGTCCCTTTTGCCGCGGGCAGTTCCAAGGCGGTTACCCTTTTTTTATTGAACTGAATGGGATTTTATAGTTGCACCAACAGCTGAGGTCATATGGTGACTTCCCAGCTTCCAATGGTGGAGGAAGACCCCCAGGTACCCCTCATGGCAATTTTAATGAACGGACGGGCACCTGGGTAGAACCAACGACGTTCCGCAAGCCAGCTGGATAGCTTCCACACATAAAGATTCCTAGGCCATACCCTTGTGTCAATCCTTATATGTTTGTGATGTGCTTTTTTACTGAATGTGTCTATTTGTGCGCTGAAGACAGGATAATAGCGAAGATTGTGCGCATATAAAATCGATTCAAGCTAACCAGTAGGCATTATTGCCTACTGACCGTTCCAAGTCGGTAACCCTGTCTTCACCACTCTTTCTGTTGTTTTTTGTCTCTTTCATTGTATTATCAAGTCCTTGTTTGCAGTTCAGTGCGGACCTACGATAGCATTGCGTTCGGACGCTGTGGTTTCTATAGGACCCTATATCTCATTTTTGTACTTTTTGAATCAGCTTGGCGTTGTAATACTTATTTTGGAGTGATGGTATTCTGTGAATGCTACTCTTCCTGTTGGACTTATAACCTTTACTTTAGTTTATTCCTACACGTCCTCATATTTCCGTTCATTCCAGACAACTGCATACGTGACTTTATGACATTCGCCCTCTTGAATACAGGTCGTTTAATCCTTCTCTTAAATACGTTTGTCATTCCTGCTAAGTATTGGTTTATACTGACATTCATATTAAGACTTATTTTATTACAATTGCGCGGTTCAATTCATCGTATATTGCTAAGCTAAAAGTAATGGACGCACTAAAACGTGCAGTTAATGTATCAAGTTCTGTTACTTGGAAATGAGCAATACGATAGTAAGGTAGACATTCACATTAGCGTTTGTTTAGTGCTGTGTGGCGACTGTAAAAAGTCGCCCCGACCACAGATCAAAATCAGTGTTATTACTTACTGGTCATTCATTTGCGATCATCAAACGCACTCTTTGTGGTTTACGCCTTATATTACATATCATGAACAAACTCAAAATCGAAATGGCTACTTTTCTCCCTTGTTTGTTTGTTTGTTTGTTTGTTGCTTCAAAGGGATCCCCTTATCAGTATTTATCATTATGGGTCGAAGTAGCGTTTTCATATTTTTTAATACGTCAGCTTACGTCAGCTTCGTCAATAAAAGAGACTCAAATTACAGAATTGTAACTTAGGACGAATTCTGAATACAAATACCAGAGTTTTAATCGACTACTGACTGCGTGGGTTTTAATTGTCAAGCATAGTCGTAAACATTTCCAGTGCAAATGCCAAGTGTATAAACTGTCATCCGGCTTGGCGATGTGCTATCATCAAGATATATAAAATAGTGAAATAACATCCTACTGTTGTGAGATTGTCAAACGCACCGCAATATCAACTTGCAGTTTCAGAACAATTTTATTACATAACGTTCAATTGTATTTTACATTTGAAATGCAGTTAATGCCATAGTGCTCTTGAATTATCTTAGGTAGTATATATCATATCACGCATTGCTTCATTTGCGGTTTTTTTACATTGTATATGGGTATTAAATAAAAACACAAAATAAAACTCTGTTTTACGTTAAAATATTTATTTAATATTTATTTAGGTTCCACGTAGGCCAAACACGTTTTACCACAGCTAAAGTGTTTATCAATCATGCAAAACTATGATGCAAAACAAGCTCAAACAACTACAATACGTAATGTCTCTCCAATTTCCGTAAACCTCCGTGTTTACATGATGCTGTCGGAATTATTCGACACGGATACTATTTTAGGTAAAGGATATTTGATGTCAACAAATGATTGAAGCACTAATGGCACACAGGCACGAACCTTTTGTTTGAAGCAGTTCTCCAAAGGCCAGGTGAACTTATAGGGATGGCCCTTAACTATAGTACGTCGAACGTCATCCGTCGTCTGTCCATTATGTTTTGCTACGTTAGGGTGATAGTGACAGACTTGTAACATAAAACGAATGAATGAATGAATGAATGAATGAATGGTGTTTTACGGCACGTTGACACATAATAGGTCATAGTGTGTGCAAAGAAATATATAAAAATGAAACAATATGAAATAGTAAGTTATTAAACATTAATTTAAAAGTAAGTTGTTAAAACTATTTACAAAAAACGGATGGTATAGTATAAACAATTAACTATGTAAATGTAAATCAAAAAATTCCCGTCGACGGGCGTGTAAACAAGTAAATGTTACTATAAACAAATATTACAATGAATTATACAGTCTGATTTCTTTTAATATATCTAAAACAAGACTAAAATCAATTGTATCAAATAACTCTTTCATACTATTAACTTGGTAGTATCTTTGTCTCATAGGATCAAAGTCTATACAATCTAACAGGATATGTCTGACAGTCAATAGGACGAATCCTGCATACAAATACCAGGATTTCAATCGAAATTACTGACTGAGTGGGGTTTTATTATCAAACGTTGTCGTAAACATTTCAAGAGGAAATGACAAGTGTACCAACTGTCTGCAGGCTCGACTATCGTCAGGATATTATTTTATAAAAAGCGAAATAAAATCCTACTGTTTTGAGATTTTCAAACTCAACGCATATGTCAACTTGCCGTTTCAGAACAACTGTAAACATGTAACAGCATGTTGAATTTAATGTTACGTTTGAAATGAATTATTGCGGTCAATGACATTGTGTTTTAGTATAAGCTAGGTGAAATATATCATATCACGCATATGAGCTGCTTGCGTTTTTTTCACATTTTATAAGGGTATTAAATAAAAACATAAAATAAAACCCTGTTTGACGTTGATGGAGTGTAAAACAGTCGTGTTTTATTTATTTAATATTTATTTAGGTTCAAAGTAGGCCAACTACGTTTTACTACAGCTAAAGTATTTATCAATCATGCAACTTTGCGATACAGGTTGCAGTTCACTAATTGCTTTCCCTTAGGCAATATTGCAAGCTTTTCCGAATATAAAAAATAAAACAGAACATACACATTCAAACACATGTGTCTTATTTTCAAGGTAAATCCAATTCCAATGCGATTAAAGTTAAAATTCAGCATGTTCCCCTATATAACAATGCATAGGACTGCCATATGTGTTTACATGCATAAACGCAGTAAATATTTACTTGTTTTTGAGTGGGAGTTAATCTCACAATTCATGGTTAAAAAATGCATTTCTAAAAATAAATGCTCTCATTTTAATAAATGTTATTTACTAATTAATTAACAATTCTAAAAATATATTTTGAAACATTCATCTGGCATGTTTAAACTTGTGTGACCTTTTACCCCTGGAATGGGGCGCGGTCAAGCCCATGCTATATTTAAAATACCGCAACCTACAAGTCAAGCTCGAACAACTACTGTACGTAAAGCCTCTCCAATTTCCGTAAACCTCCGTGTTTACCGGTTTCGGAAATCGAAGCGGCAGTTCAGGATGCAGTCGGAATTAATCGACAGAGATACTATTTTTGTTCACGTATATTTGATGTCAGCCACTTATTAAGCCAAATGATTGAACTACTAAATGCACACTGGCACGAACCTTTTATTTGGCGCAGTTCACCATAGTTATCAACTCTACTGGCCAATTTCGAATATGATTCAGCATCACTATTTATTACACAAAAACAAGATATAATTACGTTTTTGACAAAATAATGAAAATCTAAACTATATCTTAAGATTTGGAGGTATCTCTTTTAAACGATGACATTTAAAATGCTTCGGCAGTCATTGCCAGTCGTCTGAAAACGATACTTCCAGTGATCATTTCTGTAACTCAGTCCGGTTTTATGAAAGTTAGATACATAGGGGAATCATTTTAGACATTATTGCGAAATGTGAACAATTGGATTCGTCGGGCCTGGAATTCACCAACCATTCTTCAAACTAGTCTTATACTTAAGCTCAAGTACTAAAAATTCGTTCACAAATATTTCCATGACCTTCAAAGATAAACAATCATGAAAAGTTGCTATGTATTAGTTTGCATCCTATTTATACATAGCAGCGTGTTGCAAACGTTTATTCTGTTGCTATTATTATAGAAACATTCGTGAGATTGAAATGTGCATACTTGAGCGTAAGTCTAAGAATATTCTCAGGAATGGTTGGTGAATTCAAGGCCTGGTTTCTGTAAACTTTACAGAGACGGTGGCGTTTGATGTTTGTCTATGATCTTTCTTGTCTTCCCTTAATGGTTTATTCTCGTGTTGCTCTGGCTTCTGCCAAGTGATTGAGTACCTTCATTGTGTCTTTCTAGGCTATAAAAATAAAAGTGGTATAAAAACTACCATTTATTATGAGGCAAACTAACATATTTGAACGCAACTCAAGATGGATCAATAAATATATAGTCCATCTTGTCGCACGTGTAAATTAGCACTGCCTGGTGTAATACTGTATGTTATCAATTTTCGCCTCAAAACAATCATAATTATTATCTCGTCTTGTTATTTCAAAACTTAAAAGAGCAAGGCTGTGGTTCAAATCCCGTTCTAGGAAACCTTTTTTTTTATCACATATTCTGAAGCCGTATATGTATCGATGTAAAAATGTTAACTTTCACGCATCGAATTCTGCTAATATACCGGCTTTTGGAGTATTCGTCGATTTGAAACTATTTCACACGTGACTCATTCATATTCACCAGTTAAAATATGGACTCTGTAGCTTTAAGGCAAATTTTGAAGAAAAAAAAATCGTTTGGATGGATCGTTAGGTTAGTTCAAACTTCTAGATATAGAAAACAATTTACAAGATGATAACCATATTGTTTATAATTACCTAGATAAACTTGGGAAAATATAAAAGGTACTTAATCATTGGTCGTTTAGAAACGTCTCCCTTATATAAAAAACAACAGTTTTAAAACTGTGGCTTTGCCAATTCTCATTCAGTGTTTCAACGTTTTGCCTGACCGCACTGAATATGTTTATCGGTACATGCATGCGTTGATATTTAATTTTCTTCGGTCAAATAAACCTGACAAAATCAAACGCAATACTATGATGAATACAATGGAAGAGAAGTCACTCACTTAAATTTAGTTGGATTACAAAACTTATAGACCCTTCCAAGGAAATATTTGAAGGATATAAAGTTTGGCATCTGCATAAAGACGATTTTATAAAAGTAGGCGATCATATGAATAGCTTTTGGGGAAATGTGGTACTATATTGGAAATGTGGTACTATATAGGAAAATTCAAATACTTCGGCGGAGGAGTTTCTATCAGAACCAATATTGAATAGCCCAAATATAACAGTTAATAATACTTCGTTCTTTTATCATGATCTATGTAAAAAGGGGATATTTTCTAAATGACAGACGGAAACAATAACGTGGCTCCAACGTAAATGGAGTTTCTACGATAGAATTTGGAGCAACTCTGCAGTTCAGGGTGAGAAGGTTCTAGGCCCATTTTCCATATTTTATCTCGATGTACATGAAAGACGAGCCTGGCATGTTCATGCCTTTTAGGCGCCATATAACCTTTTCATATGTTGGTGCGCCTTAAAACCCTAATTCAATTCAATTGTTGTTTTCTCGTCGTCCTTTGCCAAAAACAACTCGTTCCAAGTAATATTTAGCCATACAAATGCAATAACCTATAGTATTCGCACCCTATTACCATCCTAATAAACGGGACAGTGTAAATAAAGATATCCCCGATTGTAAAACTTCAATAATTAGCCTAAATGGAGCAGAAATAGCAGAGATATGCCTCTTGATGGAATGAAAAAAGCACTATGTTTTTCTTTGTTAACACTGTTTTTGTGTTAATACTGCAATCATTCCAAGATGGAAGCCTACATGTAAGTCAAGGTCATAGATAAAACCCATGTGTCGTAACAGATGCATTACTGAAGAAACAACTATGTCAACATTTAAAGTTTTGTCTTCCAAAAATTTAAATTTAAACTAAGTTTGAAACATATAGTCGATATAGTTGGCGAGAACGTGGCTGACGTAGACGTAATAATTACTTAATTATCTGCCAGGCGGGTCACGCCTCAACATATTGAGAAGTAATACCCAAGATACAAGTAATAACACATTTGAAAGAAGTGACCTAAAAACACATTTTGAATGTAAAATATAATAACGACTCTGCATTTTTCTTGGATGGTGAAGGTCACATCCGCAGTTCCTATGTTACGTTGCAATTGTTACGTGTAACATGTAACTGACATGGAAGTGCAAATGGTTTAAATATAATCAACACATGTATTTAAATAGTACAAAGAAACATATTCACTTACAGATTACACATAAATTATATCCAGTATTTCTTTAAATGTCCAATTTCAAAAAGTCCAAAGTCATCATACTTTTTGACATAAATCCTCCCAAAGTATATATGGCAATCCAAGAACATTCAATATGAATTCACAATGTCTCTTTTGCTTTGACTTTATACAGAACAACTACCAATCTCAAAAAGCATTTTTAATAGACAAAACGTATATTTCAATGCATTAGTACTGGTGTGGATTGTTCTCTGATATATGTTATCGTGCAAAACAAACATGAACATTATCGAGAGAAAATTACAAAAATGTCTCAGTAAACTTCAGACTTGGTCTGATAATAATGCATTTAAGTTTTCAAAATCTACTACTAACTTTATTCGTTTTTG
>JAWPHD010004359.1:0-189947 GCA_037043455.1 Cyrtodaria siliqua
TCTAGATATCAAGATGTATTAATAAAAGCATTGATAATGTATATTTGGATAGCAGATGGCTCAACATACATCTTAATCACAACAATATTTTAATCTAAATCTGCGCCAAATGGTGCACAGGTAGGGAAGTAAACTATTTTACCGCATTTAATAACGATGGTATATATCTAGAAGAAAATATAACACATTACAAACATAAGAAGAAGTCAACATCTTATAACTATCCTTATGGGCATTTGCTAAGAAAGCCTGCCGCTATTTCAAGATCAAAACGTAGTTTCATCTCTAGCAAATATATTCTGCATAACCAGAATTATTTCCCTTTGATCAGGTTATGTATTATAGTTGTTTAGAGTGTGAAACAAAATCGTAGGTGCTTTGAGTTGAAGCATGAACATGCATACACCGTAGTTTAACGAGGACTTCTCTGGAACTTGTTATCGCCACATACATTGGTTTCTTAATATACACAAACATTTCCTGAATAGTTTATAACATGTTCGATTATCGCGGAAAAGCAGGAGGTTACCCATTATGATGCAAGAACTTGAATTTGCAACAAAGTGCTTTGTGTAGAATTTTGTGAAGACACCCCTTTTTTATTTATTGACATTCACACTAGCGTCTGTATGGCGGGTGTACAAAGTCTCCTGACTACATATCAGTAGTATAATGACTTAATAGTCTTTTGGGATTATCAAGCCCACTGTTTGTGGCTTTAAAGCAGGATACCACTTAAGCCGGTGATATGTGTTTTCAAACTGCATTACCTCTCAATAAAACGACTTAATTGTACAGGATAGCTTCAAACGCAAAGCCATCTATTTACTTTGTGGTTTACGAATATAATTGCAATTTATCAACTGAAACACGCATGCAACCTATGCAACATACAGAATAAACTTCCTTCATGTTTTGATAATGCATGTCTTGACTTGTGAATCTAAAACGAAATAAACATTACCGTCATTGTCAATGCTCACTTGTGGTTTTGGAAGTCCTGTGCATTGCGGAGTTGTGTTTGGTATTCAATGGCAAAAATATTAACAACAGTATTGGCCCGGAATTAAGTTAACGTATATTAGTCTCAATACAACATTTATTAAACGATTCGATAGTTATTTGTAGCAAATCTAAAAGGGTCGAAATTTGGCCAAAACAGTGATGAGTCGTACAAACTATTTGTGTGCTCTTGCTGAGATAAAGTAACCGGAGAGGATTGCTAGCATAGGACCAAAGTAGTGTTAGTCCTTGATATATAATTTATTTATTGCGAAAAGTAAATGAAATACACTCGAACACAATCGCATGATGATATTTAAAACAGTCTAATTTAAACGATCAGGGAATGTTCTCTTTCAATCGGCATCGCGGATACAATTAAATTAGTTCTCTCTGGTCTAGCAAAATTAAATGAGAAATTACGTACGTTGGACTGCAATTAAAGAACTGTTAGTGAAAGGATACTTGCACTAAAATCAAACACAGACTATTAAGTCATGAAATTAACGTGTATTAACCATTAGCCCGCTATGAATGTATAATGGACTGTCCTTTCTTTCAATTTAGACCATTCCATTTATGTTACAAAGGGGAGTTGTGGAGATTTGACTGATGAGCAGCCGGACATTGTAAACCATGATCAGCCTCACAATTACTTGCAGGATGATCTGGGTTTACATTGGACGCAAAGTTTATTGTAGTGCCCTTAGCAGGCAAACGGTTAAGAGAATGTGCATTATGTAACACGTTGTTTGCGTTCTTGAACGTGGCGATATCGTTCAAGGATAGAACATAAAATAGGCAGAACTTGCGCCCTCAATCCCCTGTTGAAATAGAATATACGTACAAGTGTCTCCCTTCTGTATCAGTATTGCGTCACAGGTCCCGAAGATGTGTAGAGTTAAGTAGACGTTTTAACTTTACCTCAGCGATTAAACATAGCATTTACCTTAATAATTGGAATAATTGATAAAATCAATATCAATGGCAATAGGCAAACGGATCTCTCGATATTTTATTAAAAAATTTAGTGGCAAATTTTATACGCATCATGGTATCGCATACAGGAAATGGGTTAATACAATAAAAAATATTTCCCCGAAACAAAGTCCTTGATAAACTTACTCTACTTCTGAATATATCGCCAAAATGTAAAATACAGTCAAACAAAAACTGTAGTGCTCCCATGGACGATATAGTGTTTCTACTAATATGTAATATTTGGATTTCTTTTCAAATTACAATTTCATTTAAAATCATCTATGTAGTACGTGTTTCTATATCGCAAACTTTGTCGAAATTTCCCCTTTAAAAGTGTAAATCTTACCAATAGCTGACACGGTATTAAAATATACACGTTGATTTGTTGACGTATTGTCTTTTTTGTGGTGGCAAATCATGCATTCTATGAAAAAGAAGAAGGATAACAAAAAGCAAAATCATGTTCGTATTTCCTATCTGTCGGTTATAGCTGAACAATTTATACGCGGATTGGAACCAAAGTATTCAGGACGGCATCACTCACTGCTACATTTGTACATAACATTAGTATGTAAATAATGTTTTAAACAGTTTAAAGTGTCCACAAAATGCATAATTATATATTGATTCAATCAAATGTAATGCAATGACACTGTATAAATAGAAATAAAATATACTTTTAATATATTTGACAGAAATTATTTAGTTTACAATTAAATTCATACAAGTGATCTGATACACGGAACAGGTGTATCGATTTCTAAACATACCAATCTTATGTCGTCTCCAAAACAAAAGTGCAGCAATCATTATCATCACAGCAAATACAACTCCGCCGACAAAAGAACCTATAAGAAGGCCAAGGTTGTTCGGCGCGTTTACTGTTTTTTTCTAAAAAAAAACGTATTATAGTTAGTGTCATCAAATTGTAATCCATCTAAAAGAGACATATTGTGTATAAATCTTGTGTTTAATCAGTTTGCTGCAGATTAAACACAGTTATATTCATTTTTGTAGTTCTGACAATAGTTTTCAAACATCTCACACACATTGGCTGTGTGCATTACTTGCGAAAAACATGTGCAAGAGTTAAATGTGTAAATACCCGATGCAGTTTTGATTGGATACACTCTATTGGGTATATAAGCTTGATTGACTGCTCTGAATTATGTATTGATGTATGATTTAACATAATTAAAATGTTTTCAAGCAACAGTCAAATTATTCATACATTGTCAAGTCTTATTGGGTTGTACTTAAGGAAGATATTTAATAGTTGTTTCAGATTTTGTATAATATTCTTCTCAGTTTTGTGATGGTGAAACGGTGGAAACCAGTATATGAGATGTTGTGGTTTTACATATATTATTTGATGTTTTATCAAACGAGATATTGTGGATATACTAGGACTATAAACGGATCATTAATAACTACATCATTTGTGATAACAGTTAAGTTACAAACAACGTTTTGAAATAACTTTTCTGATGAACTCTATAAACTGACTAGACATTTATTTCCAAGATATTTATAGTACTTATCTGCAAACACAAATAAAAGCTGAACGGAAGATTTAAAGTCCGTCTCACCTGCCGTCTTAAATGATTCAATTTCTGTTTTGCTGCTATTTTCTTTTTCATTATGAGCGAACATTTGTACTTCATATTTCGTGCCGGCTGAAAGTCCAGTTAAAGTGAAATTTGTCGCTGGTTCTTGTACTGTAGTAACATCCCAGAGTGCATCTGACGACTTCCTATACTCTACACTAGTCAAAATTGCTAACCGATCACTTGTTATTTTCTTATTTATTTGTCTCAGAAAAAAATAACATATGTGAAATTGGAAATAAATGTATTGAAAAATGTTCTATAAGTAATCACATCAGTAAAGCAAAATATTTTATGAATTTCAAAGAAGTTTATTTTATCGAAATTCATAGATACCAGTAATTTCAAAATTTACAAAAATCAATATCGCGTATGACCGCCGTTTGCGCGTACAACAGCTAAACAGCGTTGTCGCATGGAATTTATGTAGTTATGTAGAAAACGCTGAGGTATGTTATTCCAAACATTGACTATGTCCCTTGTGAGGTCAGCAATATGTTGTTGCCTTGGTAACTGTCGCACACGACGGTCGATTTCGTCCCACACATGTTCGATTGGATTTAAATCCGGACTACATGGCGGCCACTCCATTGTTCGAATGTTGTTGCCCTGAAGTAGCTGACGGGTAGTTCTTGCAGTATGGCAAGGTGCATTGTCTTGCATGAATGTCATCCCACGGTTAGCGCGAATATGGGGAATAAGCGTTGGTCGAAGTATTTGCTGCTGGTATTGGTCTGCGTTCAGGTTTCCTCGAACAACCACCATATCAGTTTTAGTGTGCAAACTAATACCTCCCCAAACCATCACTGACCCTCCTCCAAAATGAGATCTTCCGTTGACGCAATTATCCGAATATCGTTCCCCAAGTCGTTGATAAATTCGCTCTCTACCGTCGGACTTCTGAAGATTAAATCTGGACTCATCTGTAAAGGCGACATGTGCCTAGTCTGCTCTGGTGAACCTCAAATGCCTTCTGGCCCACTGAAGACGAATTCGCCGGTGTCTTCCAGTCAATACTAATCCCACAAAAGGTCTTCACGCTCTCAATCCCATGATCCGTAGTCGATTTCGTACTGTTTGATCACTCAAGTTTCTATTATGGACGCCTATTAAACGTCTGGCAGTATCAGTCGCTGTTATTCTTCTATTACGAAGGTGTGTTACAAGGATGTAGCGATCTTGACGCTGCGTTGTCACACGTCTTTTTGGCCTTCGGTGAAGGTCATCAACACTTCCGGTGCGATTGTACTTGAGTCAAAGGTCGTGAATTGTTGAAAAACTTCTGTTGACTGTTCTGGCTACCTATATATATAAAACAACTCATGCTTGCGACTTTTTCAGAAATAATGAACATGGTTAGACAGAATCATGTACGAACGAACAAACGAAGAGACGGACGGACGGACGGACGGACAGACAAGTAAACTTATGAATAAACTAACCTGCCGGAAGGATGAGGAATATTATAATACACAATACTGGACTTGAAAAAGAGAAAATAAAACTTTGAAAATCAATTAAATAAATTAATAAAAATGAACAAATTACGCAATGTCCTTTACCTGCCGAATCGAAGTACCAGCAATAATCATACCGACGGCCCGTCCACGCTCTTCCGTTGTCATGCGACGCATTTTTTATTTAATTTTTAGTAAGTGTTTGTTTGGGATTGAAACGATAAACAATTCCGAGAACACAAACACATGTTCAAATCTTACCTCGTGCAGCACGGGAGAATAATGCGATTTCGCGCCAAAATAAGCCACGAGACCGGAAGTGCGGATTGTGAAGTTACAAAGTGTATTGATTGTTTTGTTTGCTGCTCATATTTATTTGTATGAAATATCAACTCAAAATATACAATATTTGATATAATATTCCAAATAATAAAATGACCGGTTAGCAATTTTGACCAGTGTATACTAATCTAGGAGATAAAAATGTATGTTTTAATAGAATACTAATTATTACATGGTATGAGTAGGAGATAGCTATTATTCTTCTCCACGTCAAACTCCATACATCTGGCCCTACAAAATACTAAAGTCTCTCCACATTCATTCGTTGACGCATTCAGAAAGGCAACATTTGTCGTGGTGTGACCGTTGTCGTCCATACTCTGTGTATACTGTATGGTATTTGGTACCTCCGTATCCTGAAAACTCCACGCTGCCGGGCACGCGGGATTGGCGTTAGTAATGACACACTTGACGTTCACGAAATAGTAAGGTCGGTCTGCCGTGATTGAGTGAGGACGCTGTATTGTAACAGATGCTGGTGGAACTGTGAATTAACATAATTTGGAACAATCAGGCTTCAAAATTGCAAATCAATTGATGCTTTTATATGTATCGATTCTTATATCAGTAAAATTATGATTATTAGTTATTTAATATCAGTGTTTCATTAAAGGTATTGTACGCAAATATGGGCTGTACTGCTAACAATAGTCTTAACACTGATAATCAAATATATAATGGTTGTATACCTTTCTACTACTTGTTTACAAACGATTCATACCGCTTGATAACACATTAAAACACATACTAACCGCTAATATATGTAATACTTATGCACATATATCAATGATATGAAAACGAATTCAAACATATTGTATTCAAAAATGTATTTTGATTATCGTGATATAACAAAATAACAATAATTAAGTGCGAAAGTATAACACTTCATCAAATAAACAAATAATGCCGTAAGGCTGACCATTTTATATAAAAAGCTTGTTCTCACATTTGTAATCTATCGAAGCCTCCTTCGAACATAGAATTCCATTTAAAGCCTCATAAGAAACACAGCACTGTATGTTTTTTCCGTTCCATTTTCTGTCAAGGGAATTTAATACTGAAGTGCTGGAGAAGGTTCTCATCGAACTGTCAAAGGTATCTGTCTGAATACTCTCAATCAAACCATTCTTATTAAAACTTGTACCAGATATTACCATTGTAAGCCTGGCAGCTGGACGACCACCCTGACTGGTACACGACACGTTGATTGGCTGATCTTCTTTCAAATAATTCATATGAAGTTTTGGTTTTAACGGTGGCCTTTAAAAATACACAATCTTCATATTCATTTTTTTTTAATCATCATATATATTGCATTAGTGGTTGTCTAAAATAATCGATACATTCAAATTTACATCTGACTAAACATTAGAGATAGTGCAACATTTATGCGCACCAAAACACGTGCCAATGTACAAACTGTATGCATTAATGTATGTATGCACATTGCATGTTTTATGGCAAAAAAACTAGCATTTTATAACACACGATGTTTTGTTTGATTACCAAGTTGGTATATAACAGCGAACTCCTTCAAACATTTACCTGTGAATGGACATAAGCAAAATTCTGACTTCAAATTCAACTTACGCATATATATGTATTATAGGTGTTCTGGCCCAAAACCCAAATCACCCAAAATAATCTAAAATCACCACACAAAAATTTTCAGTTTACTGAAAATTAAGTCAATTAAACTGGTTATTTAGCATGTCCCAGGCGCTAAATAACCCAAGATTTTAAGATTGAATAATGAAAATGTTTTTAATTTGGATGTTTAAATTTTATTACAAAATAGAGGTTAAACTATAAATACTCAATACGTCTAAATTTTAAACATTCTTTATTATAATCCTTATAATACCAATATTCGTTATATTTTCTAAGTGTCGAAGCACCGCATTTACAACAAATTTGAAATTGAGCAGTAGTACCCAATCCACAATTTAAACAAGGTAGAATTTTACAAGTTTTCATTCTATTTTTATGAACTTTACAATATTTCGAATTTTTAACAGGTTTTTTGGTACAAATACCGTTTGAACTGATCTTTAGGAACTGACACGGAATCATTGCTTTATATTTATAGTAATAATTTTTTATATTAAATAAAAATATTTTTAGGTATAAAGAAAAGACATGAAAGATACTATAAATAATTTATTATCCCTGTATAATACAGGTATAATAGATAAGGAATCACTAAATATGGCACTGAAATCATTAGGAGGTCAACCAACCAAAATTGAGGAAGAAATTGCATCACTTAGGAAAGAAGTTAAAGAAATTGCATCACTTAGGAAAGAAGTTAAAGAAATTGCATTAGTTAAGAAAAAATTGGAATTACTTGAGGAAGAAAATAAAGTCTTGAAAACAAGGGCAACTACCATCCAACCTTTTGAAGATAAAAAGATAGAACCAACTAGTAAATCTTTTGAAAGTTTTATGAAAAGAAGAAAGCTTAAAAAACTTAAGAAAATGCAGGCTAAAAAAGAATTAAGTCAAGATGATAAATACAAAAAACAAATGGCTAAAGTAATCCAAGAGCTGCAAGAAAATCAAAAAGAAGAAAAAAAAGAAGACAAATTAAAACTAGTTGACAGTCCAAAATGCGTATATTTTAGAGCATACGAAATATCTGTAAATAAATACAAAGATCCTCAAAATGTATTTCGTGATAAAAAATCTATTATTGCAAAACAAATTATCAAAGAGCTGATAGAGATGAATGGATTAAAGTTTCAATTAGGTCTTACTGTAAATTTATTCAAAGATGATGGTGATACCAAAAAATATACCACAGCAGTATTACACAGCGAGCAAAATGCAATCTTAAACTCTGAAAAAATAAATGAGTTGTACGATAAATCATCTGCAAATATACAAGGGAGTCTTGAAAGATTTACAAACACAGCATCTGGATTGGAGATTGATCACTGTGTTACGTTTTACTTAAATATTGCAAAGTACGAGCCGTTAGAAGGTTCTTCATATATTCCTTTACCCAAAGCAGTAGCTGATAAGAAAGCAATTATAAATGTGAAAAACAATGATGATAAATGTTTGTTCCATGCAATAAATTCTGCTTTAAATCCAGCTGCAGATCATACAGACAGATTATCAAAGTATCCTAGTATAGAGTTCTTGAAGAAAGATAACATTGACTTTCCCACTCCAATTTCTCAAATTTCCAAAGTAGAGAAACAAAACAACCTTGCTATCAACGTTTATGGATATGCTATAACAGGAAAAAATAAAAAGGTATCTGTTTTTCCATATAAAATATCAGAACAACCAAAAGATATTGAACGAATTAATTTGATCTTAATATCTGAAGACACTGAGGTTGAATCAGAGAACGAAGACGATCCAAATAATGAAGAAGGAATTATAGATGACAACTATAACCCTGATGATTATTCTAAAGAACCAAAAAAATTAACAACAAAATATCACTATTGCTGGATTAAAAATTTAAATAGATTACTTTATGATCAAAACAAATATCACGGTAAAACTTATTTTTGTGATCGTTGTCTTTACGGCTTTTCAAGAGAAGATTTACTTACCAAACACAGAGAAGACTGTGATGGTATTAACAAAAATTCTTGCAGAATAGAAATGCCAAAAAAAGGTGCATCATCAAATTTAAAAATCATCAAAATCAAATGTCTGTGCCTTATGTAATATATGCTGATTTTGAAAGTATAGTCAAACCACAATCAACTAAATTTGGAAAGAAATCTGAAATCACAAGTGTGAACGAAGCTTGTGGGTTTGGATATCAAGTTGTCAGATATGATGGTAAAACAGAAGAACCTGTTATTTACAGAGGTGAAGATACTGTTGAAAAGTTTTTAAATCACTTAGAATGTGAGAAGAGCAACATTAATAAAATATTTGCTCACCCAAAACCTTGAATTATGACACAACAAAATGAGGAAGATTATGAAAAAGCAACACACTGCTGGATATGCGAAAATAAAATAGGTAGAAAATGTGGCAAAAACTGTAAAGTAAGAGACCACTGTCATTTTACAGGAGAATACAGAGGTGCAGCACATAAAAACTGCAACCTAAAACTAAAACTAAAACCAAATAAAACAATTATTCCTGTTATATTTCACAACCTCAAAGGATATGATAGTCATCTCATTATGCAAAAAATACATAAAATGACAGGTAATATTACATGCATTCCAAACAACGCTGAAAAGTATATTTCATTTAGTGCCGGACAACTGAGATTTTTAGACAGTTTCCAATTCATGGCTTCGTCTCTGGAAAAATTGGTTAAAGCAACAGACAAATCTGATTTCAAAATTACCAAAAATCAGTTTGGAGAACAAACAGATTTACTTTTACGAAAAGGTGTTTATCCATACGAATATATGGACAGTATGGAAAGATTTAAGGAAACGCAATTACCGCCTATAGAAAAGTTTTACAGTAGTCTTTACGATGAAAGTATCAGTCCCGAAGATTACGAATACGCTCAAAAAATATGGAAAGAGTTTAACTGTAAAACTCTTGGAGACTATCATGATTTATATCTAAAAACTGATGTAACTCTGTTAGCAGATGTGTTTCAAACTTTTAGAAAAACATGTATGAGTGCATACAAACTTGATGCTTTACATTACTATACAGCACTTGGATTATCTTGGGATGCTTTACTAAACATTCAAAAATAGAATTGGAACTTTTGACAGACATTGATATGCACTTATTTATAGAAAAAGGTATGCGTGGTGGAATTAGTATGTTATAAAAACGATATGCCAAAGCAAATAATCCATATGTAGCTGATTATAACCCTAACGAGGAAAAACACTTCTTAGTGGATCTGGATGCAAATAATCTTTATGGTTGGGCAATGAGTCAACCACTTCCATATTCTGGCTTCAAGTGGGTGGAATCAGAAACCTTGCCAGAGCCAAAAGAAGGAAAAGGATATTTTGCAGAAGTTGATTTGGAATATCCTAAAGAACTTCATGAAGCTCACAATGACTATCCGCTTGCACCGGAAAGATTAGCAGTGAAAAAAGAATGGTTGTCTGAATACCAGACAGATCTGTTAGAAAATAATAGCATGATAAATACAGAACAACTAGTCCCTAATCTTATGGACAAAGAAAAATATGTGATACATCACAAAAACCTGCAACTGTATTTATCTTTAGGCATGAAACTAAAGAAAATACACAGAGTATTAGAATTTAATGAAAAACCATGGATGGCATCATATATTCGTTTAAACACAGAACTTAGGAAAAAAGCTAAATCACAATTTGAAAAAGATTTTTACAAACTTATGAAAAACTCTGTGTTTGGCAAGACAATGGAAAATTTACGCAAGCGGACAGATATAAAACTAGTCAAAACTAACGGCTCTGAAAATGAAAAGATAAGAAAAATAATAGCCAAACCCAACTTTAACAGGCGTATAAAATTTTCAGATGAATTATCAGCAGTACATGTAAACAAAACAAAATTAACAGTAAACAAACCAATCTATGTTGGGATGTCAGTATTGGATTTATCAAAGTATATGATGTATGATTGGTATTATAATACTTTGAAAAAAAGGTATGGAGATAACTGTACTTTATTATACACAGATACTGACAGCTTGCTTGTAGACATCAGAACAGATGATGCATACAGAGACATGGCTGAAATGAAAGATGAGTATGACTTGAGTGATTATCCTCAAGATCACCCAATGCACGATGATACAAACAAAAAAGTATTGGGTAAAATGAAAGACGAATGTGCTGGTGTTGCTATAGCTGAGTATGTTGGATTGAGGCCTAAGCTATATTCTATTTTGAAAGCGGATGAGCAGATTATTAAGAAAGCAAAGGGAGTAAAAAAATATGTAATCCAAAAACATATCAACTTTGAAAACTACAAAGATGCATTATTCAACAAGAAAAGATATAACCATGAAATGAATATGTTGCGATCAATAAAACATCAAATATACGGCATAACAGTAAACAAAGTAACTTTGTCACCATTTTACTCAAAAAGATACATCCGAGAAGATGGTATACAACTGATGCACATGGTTTCTATAAAAACTTATGAATTTTGGTATCAGCAGGAACAATAAGTAGTTCTTCTTTGACAAATCCTCTCTGCGGCGCTGGTGCTTTCAAATAATAAACTCTTATGCCTTGCGTCACCATATAACTTTTAATCTTGTGAATATCTACACTCCACATTGGATCAGTTGCTCTGCGTCTTCCACCTTCTTGTTCCCCGGGTTGATATAAATATCTTACACTTGCATTTATACAGATAGGATCATCTTTTAATATTTTTGTTTCAACAGGAGGAGGCTTTTTTGTCTCCGCATTTATGGTTTTAACAACTTCTGGTAATCTTTTTACCCATTCTCTATTACGTTTTTGCGAATCTATTTCCTTAGCATACTGATAGCCAAATAATCTTTCAGCTAATGTTCTGTTAAATCTTTCCACTAAAGCTTGGTCTCTATGTATTTCTGTTCTGCCCCGTCTGATATTTACTTTGTGTTTTGCCATCAACTGTGATACTGCACCCATAAATTCTCTGCCTGGATCTACTTGTAATAACTTTGGATATTTTAAATGTCGACTGTATATATTTTCAAATGCTTTAGCAACTTCTTTACTATCCTTGGAAGTCAGTGGCTCTGCTTCTTTGTATCTACTTGCAATATCAACCACAGTCAACGCATATTTATATGTCTTGCGTCCACGACAAATCCCAAAAGTATCATGCGGTAAAAATAACAAATCAGCTTGATGCACTCCATTTTTAGCAGAAACATCAAACCTGGGTCTAATTATTTTCTTCGGCGCAGGTAAATAAATCTGCCACACAGCTTGCTTCTTTAAAAATTCTAATGCCTTTTTTTCACTAACACCAGCCTCTTTTGCTAATTTTTTAACTGCTGTGTAACCTCTCCAAAATCCTTTTGGGCTGTAATAAATCTTTTCCATTTTTTTCTACTAAAGATTAAACTTTATATAACTATAAAGAAAAAATGGATATCACAACTGCACAATTTGATGAACTGCTCGAAGAGCAAAATCAAAATAGCACAAAGAAATGGACAGACTTGGAAATAGATAAAATATACACTATTACAGATACGAAAATAGTAGAAACTGAATATGGTCCATCCATGGTATTGACATTATTAGACAACGGTGAAGTATGGGCGCCTGGTCATCTCAAAGATAAATTAGAGAAGAGTGCTAAACCACCATATTATATGCGACCACTTGGATTGAAACCATGTAAAAACAACAACAAAAATAGGTATCATGCATATGACTTAGTCTTTTCAAAGTAAACTTAGTCATTCCAAATCTAAAGTAATTATAGTTATAAACTTTTTTTTATGAAATCAATTTGTACGCCACAAATCCAGTTGCAGCCATGCCCACCACAATAAACGTAATTTCTCTATTTTGTTGATCCGGAGATGGTGTATAAAAATCACTCAACTTGGGCTCCGGTTCCAAAAGCAAATGTTTACCAGTTATGTAATAATACTGCTTCATAGCTTGGTCTACATCATCAAAAGTCTGCTCTGCATGATGCTCTTTTTGCAGTTGCTTGTTAATAAAATCTAATCTCTCTGTTCTTTTTTTATTCCACTCCGCTTGTGCTGCGTTTAATTGTTCCACTGCTTTGTCATGCCTTTGTCTTTCCTCATCTGAATGACTTCCCATTTTTGAAAAGAAATAATTTGAACCGCTAAACGCTAATGCATTTGTTAATGCGCCACCGATCATCATTGCTACTGCACTTGCCATTTTTTTATATATATTTTTTAAAATTATTTCATAATATCCGCAGGAATAATACCTTGCTTAATCAACATATCCTTTGTAGCCATTGCTAACATTATATCTACAGACAGCATCCCAACATCTACCATATTAAAATCCACTTTAGGTGCTGGTCTTTTTAGTAGTTTTCTGCCAATCTCAGAATATCCAACAGTTAGAAGTGTTTCCACTCCAGCATGATACATCATATTTACAATTTGTTTTCCGTCAATACTTGCTGCCATTTTTTTTTATTATTTTTATATTATTTTTTTAAATAAATTATTAAAAACAATCAAACGGGTCTTTTGGTGCAACATGAACAGCAGCTTGCACAGGTTCCGTAGCAGATTTTTTGTTATAAATATACAAACCCAACCCAGCAATACCAAATAAAACCAGACACGGTGGAATATAATTTTTGTATACATTTATTTTGATTTCTGGTTCCTCTTCACCTATTGTTATTTTTTGTTATTTGATTTGCAGTATCTTGATTTGCAGCATTTTGATTTGTAACATCTTGAAGCAAACGCTTTGCCTTTTTTGCCGCTGCTCCTTTTTTTCCAGCTTCTACTCGTTTTGGATTTTTTACTTTTTGTTGTTCAACAGGTTGTGTAACAACAGGTATAACTTCACTCTCTTGATTCTCCATTTATATTATCTATATTTTTATTTTTATTAAAATCAATATGTCTGACAGTTGTCAGTATTGCTGTAAATGGTGCTAAGCACATTCCATACCTGTAATACAACTCACAACAAGCACTTGTCAAAGCATGATTAATAAATGGGTCTTCCTCCAAATCTTCTATCAGCTTTGGTGGATTGGTTAAAAAAGAATTGCTGGTAGAAATTATTCAACCCAATAACCAGTTGGTTGGTCAGTTCTCAAAATTAACTTGGAATATTTAGTCTTAGCTAAAGCTTTTCTTATTCTGGTTCTCTCTTCCAGCGTTTGAATAACATCATTTTCTCTCAAACAATTTTCATAACTATCTCTGTCTTTGGTGTAAAATATACACAACCATTTTGCTTGCTCTCTCAAATCTTTCAATACAGAATTATATCTCTGTGATATAACCCACACTGATTGTTTGGCGTGACGACCGGAGAATGCCAACTCTGACAACATATCTTTTTTCTTTGTTAATTCTTTTGTGGCGGAGCAATCATCAATGATGTATAATGTGGGCTGGCCAGCATATCTTTTGAAAAATAAACGCAACAGTTCTTGTAACATTTCTTTACCGTTGCTCACGGGATTGACAATTTTTTTTTTTTTATCTTTTGGGTTTTTCACATCACCTATCCAAGATCTATTTTTATAAGCCTCGTTCCACTCTATGGTTGGACACAATATAATTATATGTTTAAAAACTCCAACATACTCTTGTTCAAGTATGTCAAGAACAAACTCTGTTTTACCACAGCCTGTCTGACCACAAATAATGGCACTGTGTGAATATTTAGGATATTTTTGTTGCAAACTAGTATCGTACTTCGTTGAATCTTCCATCTTCAAAATTGATTTGCGCATCTATTATTATATATATATAAATATTTAAAGTTTGATCTGCATCTGCTTTTTTATTTATTAATATCGTTATGCCTTCATTGCCGTTTTCTATTCTTCTTCCACTGCCGTATAATAAATTGTCCTCACATGTTCTAAGGTCAAGCCACAAAGCATATGATTTTGTCAGATAAGTCTCAAGAGAAACATTGGTAAAGTTTAAATCCCTCGCTGCTATTTCTGTCTCTTTGTTTCTTTTTGATGTCAAGGCAAAATATTTGTTAATTTCATCCCAATGTTGATATGCCTTCATGCCCTGACTATACAACTGATTTGGTACTCCCTCTATTGTCATTTTAACCTTTTCAATCTTTGGGTTGTAATAGGTTTCTGCGCTTGTTCTTTCTGGGACTTCAAACAGCATTAGAATACCTTTCATGCTCTGTGCTGGTACATTAATGTTGATATTCCAAAGTGTTTCAGATTTGTTTGCTATTATTTTTTTATGTCGCAAGATACGATCATACATATATACTATCTTACCATTGATTTGCTGTCTTATTTGTCTGGATAATTCAACATCACTAACCGTATCAAATTCCAAGCAGATATTTTTTATTACATAAGATGCATCAGCATCAGTGCTTTTGATAACTTTGTTATAATCGTTAAACGTTAATTCATATTCTAACCTATCACCAAGCCCCGCTTGATAAAATGGCATATGACTTTCTAACATTTCAAAATCCAGTGGAATACAAAATCTATTTCCATAAGCTGCTGCTATAGCTTCATCTCCGGTGTCTGAGGAAGCATCTTACGCGCTAACTCTATGTTTTAGCATGTTTGATTTACCAATACCTTGGTAAGCTGTGTTTAATCGTTCAGTAGGGCTTTTCCATAAATCTACATAACAATGATATATATCACTGTCATCTATTGACATGACTTCATTGCCACTTATTCTTATTGTCATTTTTTTTACAATTGTTCTACCCAGATTTTGAAATAGAGTAGCGTTGGCGTCTGTTCTGCTTTTAAGTTCTATTTCAAAGGCAAGACGAGCAGTACGAGGAACTATCACATCATTAGTACTTAAATTGGGAAATCTCACAAGCAGTTGCTGGTTTTGGTCTATTGTTGAGGGATTATTAGTTATTACTACACTTGTGCGGATGCCTTTGGCACCATGAGATTCTCTTAGTTTTCTATGAGGGTTAAGTTTGTTTCCGTAAGCCGACATTGTTTTTATTTTTAAATATATTTTTTAAAATTAAATAAAATAAACAATGGCTGAAGGAGGATTTGAATATGACAATCCTACGTACGATCCAGATGATTATGATGAATTATTTGATGATGATTTACCAATGGTGCCTGATGAGCCGGTTCGAAGAAGTCTTCTTAATCAAAGCGATCATATTGCTGAACTTAGGGGAGAGCTGGCAGAATCCACACTTGAAATATACAAGAAAAATCTTGTAAAATCCTTTTATAATGAAATAGGAAAACGATATAAGATGGCATCGGACAAAATGGATTATGACCAGTTTAAAGTATCAGATGATGGTAAAACATTATACTGGATTGTTGGTGATAAAGAAATAAGAATAACTGCCAGGCAAGGCTCTTTTACATTTCTTGCTCTTGGTTCTTTGGCAAATGAATATAACAGGATTATTGGCTCTGGGGGAACAAGGGCGGTAAGACAGTTTTTAAATTTACCGGAGTATGACAGTAAAACAAAAGTATCACAAAATTTTAGACAAGTATTGGAGAGCACAATAAACGATTTACCAGATAATGTGGATGCTATCCCATTACAAGATTTATCAAGTGTTGCGAATGACACAGCACAGTCAATGGAAAGTGCTCTTTATGACTGGGATGTGATTGAGCGTCCTGATGCTGAAACACAAACAAATATAGACAAGCGTGAAATGGATGGAATAGTAAAAGCGATGACAACTGTCAAGGAAGAACTTACCAATAACGTAGCAAAACTCACACAACTTGATGATGACATAACAAGAGAAAAACAAAAGTTAGAACAAGCTAAGACTGATAATGATGAATTCCAGATAAAAAGAATTAGCGATCGCATCAAAAACCTTGAAGATGAGAGAGGTGCAATAATGGATGTCATTAATGAAAACAGAGAAGCATTTCGTAACCAAGTAAGCAGGATAAAAGAGACAATAAACAAAATGTTAAACGAGGATACAACTCTTGGTGAGAGGATCAAAACCTTGTTTAGGGAGCAAGGTATTACTATTGTTAGTATTTTAACTGCATTTGGTATGATTCTTGGGGTGATGATTAATTCTATTATTCCCACATCAAGTGCTGCGCCAACTCCAACTCCAAAACCTGATCCATCAAGTGTCAAGGACTGGATAAAAAAAAAAACTACTTAATCTTGGTAAACTTCTTGCCAACCTAGCTGGTAAAGCTGCTGCAGCACTTCCAGGAGTTATTGGTGCAATAGTATCATGGCTTTTATCTGCAACAGGTAATGTTATTAATTGGCTTGGTAACAAACTATGGGCTTTGCTTGTGTTTGTTTCCGGGTTGTTGTATGTGGCAGCCAAAGAGTGGTTTAGTAAATCTCGTAAATAAGTAATGCAGCAAGACCTATTACTATAGTACCAACAATTATAGTTGTTTTGTTATCTTCGTGTTCAATCGCTATTTTTTGTATTTCTGGTGGGTTATGTTCCATAGTTTTATGTATTAATGATTTATCAAAGTCAGAATGTTCCGGTAAAAATTTCTTTGTTGTGGTGCCTTGAAAAGGTTGAATATTTTTTGGTGGCACTGGTTTTACATTTACATCATTATTCAATCCTAATGCTTGTGCATCGGTTGCTATTACAATTTCATTATTGTAGTCTTGTATTGTTCCGATTCTTAATTCCCTGTCACTCGGAGACATGTACAATCCACTTCCATAGACAAAATTTACTTTACTTCTTGCATATTTTAAGGTGTTTTCATATCTTGAAATTTGACTGGGCAAGTCGATGGAGCTGTTTATTGCGTCCTCTACATTTGCTAAAAATTGTTTCTGTGCATCAAATGCCGTTCCAGTTCCAAGTATATCAGTTCTTGTTTGTGATTGTGAGCCAAGGATTGCCCAGCAGTATGTTCTTATGCTGTCATTGATTCTTTCTACTCCTGCTCTTGTAAATCCAGATGAACTATCTAGTATAAAAGTAGACCAGCTGTTGTCAGCCTCAAATCCTTGTGCAATGTAATCAATGTGATATGTTTTATCACTCTCATAGACTGTAAAACTCATCGTTTTGTTGTCGTATACAGTATTTACCAAAGGATGATAACCAAAATTTGTCCAGTAATTATAAATTGTTCCTAGACCATTATTATTGCTTTGTTTCTGTCTCCAGTCTGAATTTAAGTCAACGTTAAACTCCTTGCATATTCTCTCGTATGCGTTTCGGTTATATGTGTTATTAAAAGCATTCCAATTTGAGTCTTGCGGCATTGCTACACTCATCTCAAATAATATTCTTCTGACTTGGTAGTAGACATGAAATCGAAATAACGAACCAACCAAGGCACCAGCTTTTAGATGATTGTTGAAATCAATACCACATCCAGTTGACGCACACCAAATAGCAAAGTTTAACTGATTCTGCCAAAATGACATCCAATCTGTCCCCCAGCGTTGGACTATAGCATCTGATTTGACGTATGGGAGTTTGTATTTTTCAAAGACATTAGGAAATGATGCTTTAAAGTCTTTACCGTCTGATGTAATGACTATGTTTTGATTTATTATATCTATCACTTTCTTGCTAAAAGTATTTGAATAGTGAGCATCTGGGTTATATTTAAATTCTTTAGAAATCATTATTATTTATGTTTTTATATATATATATTAAAAAAATGTTTCATACAATTTTAAACATAGACAACTCTATTAATTTACAACAGTATATCGATATAAGAAATGGAACTAAGCGCGTCGGATTAAAATGTTTTACATACACTATCGGTTGGTATAATATTATTCATAAAGCCATCAAAAAAAAGGTACCAAACGAAACATATCGTATACCAGATGGACTCTATGGCTTTCAACAGTTAGCAGATATATTTGAAGCGCTGTTTATTACCCTAACCGTTGATGCGCAGAATGGTATAGCATCTTTAGAGACGTCAACAGAGATACGATTATCAAGCGGTCTTTCAAAAATGCTGGGATTCGATGAAAAGGGGTGGATGGTGGAAGGTACTTATTTTGGAAAACAATCAATTGATTTTGCTCCTTATGAACAGCTATATGTTCATCTGGAACAAGTTAATACGAGTAGTAATTATTTCAATGGTGCGCCAAGCACTATTATAGGGGTTATACCAGTGGTAAATAAGCAGTTTGGGGATATTGTACATACACGTTTTTATCCTGAATATCACTGTCTTTCAAATGATACAATTACTGAATTAAAAGTAGAAGTCAAAGATGAGCATGGCAACAAGATAGATAATCACGGTTTGCCTATGAGTTGTGTTTTAGAATTTATTTAAAAATTATATTTTTATAAAAAAAAACAATGAGTATATTTGGGCCAACAAACCCTGCGGAAAGAACAGATTTAGGGACTTTAAAAAATGATATTCAAAATTTACATAGGCGAGTTATGCCTTTTGTTAACCAGTTTAACCATTTGAGAAATAGAGTTGATAATCTTAAATATGGGATTATAACAATATTTGCGGAGGCTAAGGGCCCACTTATGTTGAATAGAATACTCTCATTTGGTAATGGTGGGGCAGAATCAAATGTGGGGCATGTAATGACACGCCGTGGACGGATTATGGGAATAGGTTTAGCAAGTGACAGATTAGTTGGTGACGTAACTGTAATAGTTTCTGTCAATGGTGTTGAACAACCAAATTATGGTATAACGCTTCACATCATCCCACGCAATCATGATAACTTTGATAAACCTTTAGAAATTGGTGCTGGTTCTGTTGTTAACTTTGTATGCAAGGTTGCTAACGCTACAGCTGTAAATACGGTGGCATCATTATTAATTGAATTAATTTAATTTTTTATTTATTAATAACAAATGAAGCAACCAACAGCACCAAGTTTATACCCTGAGTTGCCAGTGGAAGACGGACAAAATTATAGATTACAAAAGATTTCAGAAATTGAAAAAAAGTTAATTACAGAACGAGATATACGTCAGTCACTTTATAAAAAATATAAACGTGGTATTAATATTACAGATGGAATTGACACTACCTTGATATCTGCAGGTGTTATTATGGCTGGGATTGGATTTGTTGTTCCAGTTTTGTTACCTTTGGAAATAGCAGCAATAGTATGTGGAGCTACAGGTGTTTGTGTTAATTTTATCAGACGCAAGCTTAATGTAAAAGCTCAAAAACATCATGAAATAAAAACGTTGGCAGAGGCTAAGTTAAATAGTATAAAGCAGTTAATATCAAAAGCGTTGAGTGATGCACAAATATCTGATCAAGAGTTTAAGATGATTTTAGATGAGTTAGATAAATATTATAGTTTAAAAGAATTGAATTGAATTGAATGTTGTTTAACGGCTCATCAACACAGTATAGGTTATTTAGAGCCGCCCCAGAGAGAGGGGAAGGATACATAGGAATCCGGGAACCTGCCCTACTCTTATTATCGAATAGATTCCTATGGTTCTTTAACGTGCTCTGAGGATAGACCGATACACGGGACCGCCCGGTTTACGTCCCCATCCGACGGACGAGGTTAAGGTCAAGTGTCTTGCCCAAGAACCCACCGACGGAACTCAGTGGCACCACGGAGGATTGAACCCGGGGCCTCCGGTTACAAATCCGCCGCGCTACCGACTGCGCCACGCCAGTCCCTTTAAAAGAAGACACCAAACAAAAAAAGGCTAAAATAAGTGAAGCTCAAAAAAAAGAACTAGTAGAGCAGGGAAGAAAGGAAGCAATGGCAACCTTACAAAAAAGTCTAAAAAGTGTGTAATAAATTGTTTTAGTAATGTGTATGAGTACGATCCACCACCTTTGTATTCAAGGTCGGAAAATTGTTGATTTGAATGTAATTTTAATAACAAATCAACAAATTTGTTTTGTATTAAATAAACATTTTATAATTTTGATAACTTATAAAAAAAAAATTAAACTTGCAATCTTCACTACCCCTATTTTAAAAAAGTTTGTTAACCTAAGTTTTAATGTTTAACCTCTATTTCAATCTTAAAATCTTGGGTTGTTTATCGCCTGGGACATGCTAAATAACCAGTTTAATTGACTTAATTTTCAGTAAACTGCATATGTTTGTGTGGTGATTTTAGATTATTTGGGGTGATTTGGGTTTTGGGCCAGAAATTATTGTGGGGTGATTTTAGATTCTTTGGGGTGATTTGGGTTTTGGGCCAGAACACCTATTATACATATATATTATGCATTACGGATATTTTTGATATAACAACGAGTGGGGTAGTTAAGGCACGATTGGAGACTTCGCACTTAACTTTCTCATATGGTCTCTCCCTTACAGTCGCCAACTGGTCGTGTACGTCCCACCAATTAAGTATGCTTGTTTCATCCTTTCCTCGACATAGATGTCCACTGTTACTGATTCCGAGCCGCCATTTGTATTGCACTTGATGGTGAATTTAGTACCACTGGCTCCGTATAAACATTGATCACGGTCATCAAAGTCTCTCGTGTTCACTAACATCGGTTTACTGATTGGGGCTGAACATATATGTACATACGATTATGACATTGTTCTATACAATACACTCGAACCAGTATGTAATAGAACATATATTAAAACTTCTAGAACACACATGCACATGTACCGGATTAAGAACGTGATATAGGATATAGATGCAGCCAGCCTAATTCTAAATGCAAGTGACATTGTTAGTATGTTTATGTATCTCTAATACACAGACAGCTTCATCATAATAATACTGCGTACAGTGTAAAATCCTAGTTTCATTAGATATTACAAATGTCAAGTTAGAAAGTCAAACAGAAAACATCAGAATGACAATAAAGTTTCTAAACAGCCAACATTTAGATCATAACAACACAGCACATAACACATTATATGAGTATGTTTTAACGGAAAACTCGATAGTGTATCTTTTTTAGTTCCAGTTCTATAATATTTTGCATTTCATTGCTGACATGCAATATTGCTAGTGACGAATTAATAAATATTTTAAAAATGCATATTAAAATGTATATATGGTAAACAGGTTGAAATGGCAGAATAACTGTTATCATTGATGTATTAAATTGCCACTGGTACTGCTTAAAATCAACACGATATAAACGGACACTATTTCCCAAAAGCAGCCTACTCAGTATGTACATCTTCGAAACTACTACACGTGATTCCATTAAGGCATTGTTGGAGACTTCGCACTTTACTTCCTCCATGTGGTCTCTATCATCACAAAGATGACTACTATTGTAAACTCCATCAGCTAGGACTCCATGTTGCGCCAGCTGCCCGACAGATAGTGTCACGTTGACTGGTTCCGCGATACTAGTTGTAATGCAGATAATGTTGATCGTGTTGCCATGGATACCGGGTACACATCGCTCGCATCCATCAAAGTTGCGAGTGTTCACAAATATCGATGGGACTAGATCATTACACATAGTCATGGTTATAGCAGTATACAGTCATATAAGTATAACGTTAATAAACAAAGTATATGTGCCTACGAGTGTTTTGAAATCCAAAAATGTATAAAAATACATTTGTGACGTGTCAGTGGCGTGCGTCAACTAATTGATTGATATAGTGATTGATTGATTGATTGATTATTTGATTGATTGATTGATTGATTGATTGATCAAGCATTGGTATATAAATTTATCAAAAGTTACAAATCTTACTTTTCTTAAAACAATGTTTAACATAGTGTTCGTTATAACAGGGCTCTATATTTTCGTCCCAGGTTAAAACAACGTCGAACATTAAAAATTAAAAAAATATATTTCTGCATCCCGGCATACACGTGTAAGATCAGTATAATTTATTTGGCTGTGTGCGTATACCGTTATTAATTAATAATTGGGTGGAGTGCGTGGTCCAGTGGTAGAGCGCCGAACTTCAGATCGAAAGGTTCGATCCTCGCCGCGGCCACGTTGTTTATCCTTGAGCAAAATAATTAATCCACATTGCTTAGTACTGGTTCTACCCAGGAAGCCATCGATAGTGATTAATCTAATTTGCCTCAACTTGTTTCGCAATCGATGCAAAATAAATATGTTTAAACTAAACTATTAATTAACTAAATTGTATTAGCCGTGTTTTACTAGAAACTCTACACATACTACAACGCAAACTCGGCCAGTACGAACCGGAAATCGGCCAATACAAAAAAAAGAAAAAGGTCAATATGAAAAAACTCGCCAATATGAACTTTAAGTGACGTCATTCACGTTAGGTGACGTCAGTCACGCTCACTTTGATAAACTTTTAAATGAATTAAACCTACTATAAACAAATGCAAATCATGTCAAAATAATTTTATTATTATAAAATGCTACTATGGTGGAAGTTAATTAATAAAATTGTCATTAATGAAGCGTTTTCATATTGTCCCAGTTATTGGTCCTCGGATTGCCATATTGGCCCGCGGCCTTCGGCAATGGGCCAATATGACAGTCCTTGAAATCATGTAAATACTAACACATAATATCGAATGACACTCTTTTAACGTGCGCAATCCGAACACCATGGACGCACTGCTAGATTTATTTAAAATATGTCAATGCACATTATTTCTTATTAACATTATTAAAATTGTATACACGGATTGTGTATCGGCAAGTGACCACGGATTGTGTAGAGATCAGAAGAATGTGAAACAAAAATGAGTACATTTAAAAAAGAAGAAAACCTGAGCTCTCATTTAAATCTAAATTGTTCAATAGAAACTTAAAAATAAAAATAATATTTTAAAGTGTGCATTATCTTAAAATTGTATAGGATAAGACGCACATTTTCCATTCGTTCGTAGATACATTTCTGAATACAAATGAAATCGTAACTAGTAAATAAGTCACGCATATGTATTCTTACTTTAACATCCGTGGCGTAATTTGGTTCGAACTACAAACAAAATGATAAAACTTATACAATATAAAGTGAAACATGTAATAAATAGGACACTAAAATGAAATAAACATATTATTTAACTGAGAGCTGACCGTTCTAAGTCGGTAGCCCTATTTCCAACACTTTTAACACGCAAAACGACAAACATGAATGGCAATGTTAATAAAGAAAAAGGGCATATGACGTCACAAACCCAAAATCGTTTGACAATTGGGCTACCGCCTTGGAACGGTCAGTGGCAAAAAAGTCCGATGTGGGTTTAAACCAGGTTCTCGGGTGCACCAAACCTCACACTTACCCTGCTGTCATCCCCCGCCATGAACTATTCTCTAACAAACAAGGCAGCATTAATAGGCAATATAAGTAAAACACAGAGATGCTCATGTATATATAAATACAAAAAACAATAGCCTAGAAAGCCGCAAAGAAGGTACTCAATGACCTTGCAGAAGCGGCAACAAGATAATACACCATTGAGGGCACGACAAGACAAGATTGCAGACTAACATCAAACGTCACCGTCCATTTTGGCTTTAGGTAGATGTCATCATAGGGTCCACAGCCTTTCCGGTTATCGCACAATTAAAGAGGAAAGCATAGTGGCGAACTGTAAATTGGTCCACCACCAAGCATGCAGTGCGTTGCAAAATGATAGGATCATAACCTCTTTTGATAAAGTTTTTAACAAGTTTAACAAAGATAGTATGGAAGTGATCATGACCAAGAATCTTACGAAGTATGTAAATCAAGTCACCATAGAAGTCAGGTTGTGATAGTTCTTGTCGGAGAAGAGTTCTTAAATTACTTGTATATTTGGAAAGAAGATCACGATAATACAATTTTGCAAAGGTTTTACGAAGATTATGATAACGGTAGCCCTGATGAAGTAGATTTTTAGTTGTACAAAGATTACGAATATTAAAGTCCTCAACTCGAGTACAAGTTCTAGAAAAACGAATAAGTTGAGACACATAGACCCCATAAGAAGTTGCTAGGGGAACATCCCCATCTAAATGGGGATAATTGACAATATATAAATTAAAATCTCTTGCCATAGATTTTGCTAATTATTTCACCATTTTCAATAGAGAGATGTAAATCGAGAAAAGTAGCGTTAGTATCAGACATATTAGCTTTGTTAAGTCAGGTTTTGATAGTCCTTTTAACAAAACAATTTCTTTCTTTTAATATCATTCCATGTCTTAAGAACCAAAATTGATCAAGGAACCTTTATAATATTACTAACCAAAACCCCAACAAATCAACTTCACAATCCAAAAGGGAGGAAATGTATAACATAGAAGAAGAAACATGGAATGATATATATATATATATATATACATAACCCTCTTTAATCCCTCAGCAAGTACAACAATACAATGGTTTCAACTTCACCCTTCCATTTTGTGTTTTCGTACTATTCTGACCAAGGAACTTACATAACTGTTTGATATCTATATTATTAACAATGAATGAGAGGCGAAATGTAAACAAGTGGGGAGAACATAAACAACGCAAATTGTAGTATTGCAATGTTATTTATTTATTTATTTGTAGTTTTCTCCCTAATAAATAGTCCTTTTCGGAATAGTGACTGTTTTATTGTACAAATAGAGATAAAACACAACACAAACAATGTTTAAAGTACAACCTTTTATACAGAATAGAATAAGTATAATAGATGTCTATTACGTATAACACGGATGTATAATATAATATTATAGATGTGTTTGTTTGTAAGGAATACGGTTGGATGTGGTTTCCCAACCCACAACATGCCAAATTACGGAGAGAATAAATGATGACTGGAAAAAGGTTGTGTCTGTGTCTGAGAATTTAAACCGACGATGACTAGTGCCGATAAATAAACATGTGTACTCACGACGAACTAGTAGTTTGTTCAAAATATATAAATATATATTCTTTAAACTGCACGTGATGATTTTTTAAAATATAATTCTATGTTTTAGCTGTCTTTTACTTAACGTTTTAGAACTTTCGTCAACAATCAGGGCATAAAAGAGTATGAAATTGGATCTTTGGAAACGACCGAACACGACACATACGACATATTGCAGTCTTGGTTTGATTGAACCTGTTCATGAACGGTAGTGAAATATGCTTGCTACCGCTCACGCCCACTAGCCCCCTTTTTGAGCAGAACTCAATATTCATAAACTCAATAGTAGATAATTTTAACCATCTCGAAGATGGCATTGTGTGACATTGTGTCCGTAGTTTTCAACAATCTGAACAACTGCCAACCAAACCAAAGCTGAGATGGTATACATTTGTCTTTAGCAACCTACTAAATATATGTTCATAAAAAGTGAAAAAGTAAACCAATACTTACCGCCTTGTCCTCTATGTAAATTTACAAAAAGAATGGTAAGAGGATACAGTAAAGCCAGCATATTTGTTAACGAATATTACTATAACAATAACACAAAGAATGTTCGGATACAACGCATCAAGAGTTATGAGCATGTTGCAAATCACTAAACTGTACTATGAGAAGTGTTTATATTAGCGGTAGTATTATTGGGAAGAAAGTATTGCGCAAACATCATTTAAAGGTTCTATGCATAGTGTGACTATTATAATTATTATTATTATTATTACTAGTAATAGTAGCAGCAGCAGCAGAAGCAGCAGTTGCAGTGGTAGTGGCAGTGATAGTGGTAGTGGTAGTTGTAGTAGTAGTAGTATAATTATTATTATTATTACAATTATTAATATTATTATTATTATTATTATTAAGAAGAAATGAGTATATAGTAAATCATTTAAAGTTAGTAGGAATATTGTTATTTTTGTAGTTGCTATTACTATTATTAAGAATAAATGAGTATGTAGACATTTATTTAAATGTTCTATAGGTAGTAGTAGTAGTAGTAGTAGTAGGAGTAGTAGTAGTAGTACATGTAGAAGTAATTTGTATTGTTATTGAGAACAAATTATTATAATGTAAATCCTTAGAAAGTACAGTTTGCAATTTTGCAATTTCCACTGTTTCTTTTGTGGAAGAAATCACAAAATCCATTGGTTTTATAATAAAAACAGTTACTGTAGTAGTACTTATTCTAAATGTTGAATAAAGAATATTTGGTAGCTTTTATGAACTTGTATCTATACCATTGGCATTGTGAATGGGTTGAACTTGAATTGTGTAAGTAGGAACATTAGTATAGTTCAGATTCTAAGATTCGAAAACTGTCTGGGTTAAAACAGTTTAAAAAGGAAGTGTAAAACTATTCTGGAGTTTGAGAACAAATAAACCAATCGTTTTAGGAATTTGAAAGAAAAAAAGGTCATACCATTTGTGCGATCATCATACTTCTCATTTTATAAAGAGGTAGATAGATTGCTATGTAATGTATCGTAAAAATGTGCATGTTCATTATATGTGTAAACCTTTTGAGTATATACTAAGCTAGCCTTGTCGTCTATTCTGATGTGTGAACTTTTTAGTGACAACATAATGATGTCATTCACGACATCGAAAATAGGTATAAAAGTCGAACAGAAAAGACCACAGTCAAGCACAAACACGCACAGAAAAAAACAGCTACAAAGATATATAAAGGGCAGGATATGACATAACAAACATAAAAGGATTGATAATAGATCTATCGCCTTTGAACGGTCAGTGGCAAGGAGGTGTTTTGTGTGTAATAACTTTTGTTTTGATCATTTCGTGTTATACTTAGGAAACTGATACATCCAATTGGCCATATTATATATTTTCTGACTACAAAAATAAAAAGGATTTCAATAAGTGATTGTTTGTTAAAAACATTTTCTCTTAAAAATTACTGTATTGTTACACTAATACAAAGTTATTTCTAAGTAATCCTTTGGAAACCGAATTATGCAGCTGCTTCAACATTATTGTATTGTTACACTAATACAAAGTTATTTCTATGTAATCCTTTTTAAAGCGAATTGTGCAGCTTCTGTAACATTACTGTATTGTTACACTAATACAAAATTAATTCTAAGTAATCCTTTGGAAAGCGAATTGCGCAGCAGCTGCATCATTACTCTATTGTTACATTAATACAAAGTTATTTCTATGTAATCCTTTGGAAAGCGAAATGTGCAGCTGATGCAGCATTACTGTATTGTTACACTTATACAAAGTTATTTTTATGTAATCCTTTGAAAACCGAATTGTGCAGCTGCTGCAACATTACTGTATTGTTACACTAATACAAAGTTATTTCTATCTAATCCTTTGGAAAGCGAATTGTGCAGCTGCTGCAACATTACTGTATAGTTACACTAATATAAAATTATTTCTATGTAATCCTTTGGAAAGCGAATTGTGCAGCTGCTGCAACATTAGTGTATTGTTACAATGATACAAAGTTATTTCTATGTACTCCTTTGGAAAGCGAATTGTGCAGCTGCTGCAACATTACTGTATTGTGACACTAATATAAAGTTATTTCTATGTAATCCGTTGGAAAGCGAATTGTGCAGCTGCTGAAACATTACTGTATTGTTACACCAATACAAAGTTATTTCTATGTAATCCTTTTGAACCCGAATTGTGCAGCTGCTGCAGCTATCTCTTGAAAGCATAGCTCAGCTTGTCTTACGTGGTCTGAAGATTAACTTTCATATCCCATCCAACCCTTTCTCCAAAAAGCGAAAACGGGGTTGGCTGGGGTATGAAATGTCCTTAATGTCAACTTAAAAAGTTTGCATATTGTAAAATTAAAACATTTCATAGGTGATATTTTTTCAGTAAAGCATGTTTATAAACATATTTTATTGTCGGAATATCCGTTATAAAATCCTGCGAATATAAGCTTTCCCATCGCTTAATGGAATTAAAGCGGGACCACGTAATGCCTGTACTTTTAAAACCGTTTTGGTTGAAATTAAAGGAAATGCTAGAATCTAAATGCACCATATCGTTTTCACCAGGTTCAATTTTTCTTTTCCATGGACTTTTAGACACAAATACAATTATTGATGATATGCTTAACATAATTGTTTTACTTGCCAAATATTTTATTTTGATTTCAAAATTATAGAAAAATTTACCCAGTGTTCAAAACTGCTTTTTTAAATTCCTATGACCTGCTGTTGTTGTTTTTGAACTACCACTTTATATTTAGATTGTTTATGAAATAAACCTTAACATTGAACTTGTATGTACAAACAAATGTATTTAACACTGACTATTCAATAGCATGTTGAAATTTAATTTTTGTGTATAAAAAGTATGTAACCGTTATTGTTTTACATAATGTTGTAATGTTGAAATATGATCAAAAATAAAATATATATGACAAAAAAGAAAATATTTCATCTAAATATTGTTTACAAGGTAGTATATTGTCAAATGTCATCCCTGGAAATGAAAAGTGCGTTTAAACTTTACATTTACCTATCTTGTATCTAAATTGTGCATGCGATGAAGTGAAGTACCTTACGTTTTGTAGGAAATATACAGATAGCTGAAATATATAAGTATTTATTTTTCTTTATATAGAACACTTATTATATTCTTCCTTGTGCGGAATTAGTCACCAAAAAGGTTAAGTACATCGTATACGTATATACATCCATATGTCAAGGACTCGGATGTGTGTGAAGGGATGTTTAGTAAGATTGTGTCGTTTGTGTGTGTGGGTGGGTGGGAAGTGGGTGAACGTTTAAATCAATTTAGCCGTATGAGTAGTGTTAGGAAATGTGTCAGCATATAATGATTTACTGTGGAGGGGTCAATCACCCACTAAGCCTCAAGTGCGTTGCAATACTAAAGGGTCGTATCATTTCGTGACGAACTTCCTGAAGCCATGTTACAAATATGTGTTAAGCAATTTCTAAAACTGAATAACGATGAATCCAGTGATATATCAGTAATATATGCTGTTACATGTTAACATAGTATTTATGAGTGTAACAGTATGTGTGTATTTACATACGTTTAATGAAATATTATAATTGTATATTTCGAAAAATTGTGCGAAAAATAGTACAATCCTGGAAACAGAAACAGGATGGTTTACAACGGATCCTAACTACAGATACATCTAGAACATGTCGGTGATCTCAAATATGTTAAATTACATTCTTACCGACATCACAATCAAGTGTTTATAGAATGACTACAACAGTATCAACATGCATGTTAAAAAATCAACGTGCGAGGTTAAAAATGGTAAAATGCAGTCTATTTACTCATTTACAAAATATATTACCTTTTATATAAAAATGAATCGTACTTTAATTCAACACTTTCTATTTTCTTTCGTTTTTCCTAAGATAAGCACAACCGCAAACTACATCCTTCAACATGCAAATTATAATTAACTGAATTGAATTGGATTTATAGTCGCACCAACAGCTAAGGTCATATGGCGATTTTCCAGATTCCACTAGTGGCGGAAGACCCCATGTTCCCTTCCGGGATATTTTCGTGCACGGGCGGGCACGTGGGTAAAACCACCGACGTTCCGCAAGCCAGCTGGATAGAAATTACTTACTATTTTCCTTCTTACCTCCTTTCCTTCATTCGCATGTGGAAGTGTGTAAGCCCAGAAAGAAACCTCAGTTGTTGCAACTGAGGGTGGTGCAACTCAATGTTTAATTACACTAAATCAACCGGATGTGCCCACCTGATGCAGTAAAAAGTAGTTCTCTATTAAAGAGTGCTAATATTTTTTTCTTTAAATAACATTTTAGTGCAGCTTCCTGTTATTTGTTGGCTGTATCTGCATTCTGGACATATTGTTGCTATTTGGGCATGCAGCTCATCATGCGTCTGACTAATTTAGATTTAAATTGCAAAAGTGAAAGTAGACAGTGCATGCAATTGCAAGCGGGCAAGACAATGTTGACCTTTGACCAATTGTTAGTATACATCCCCCACCCACCACCCACTCCCACCACCACCATTTCCATGTTGATGTTTACTTGCATGGTAAAGTAAGTTTTTCCCAGAAGTCTAAAAGGTTTGAGTTTTTAGCAGATTGTCAACGTCCTCACTTTACTATGGAAGAGGCATGGAGAACCACTTACTCTATTATAAAGAAATATAAAAAGATCGGACAGGGAAAGTAGCATCTAAGGAGGACAGTCAACCACAAAACACAGAAACAAACACGCAAACAGACAAACAAGAAGGCAAAAGTAATATTAAATGCAAACGACATCACAAACACAAAAGGGTTGACAATAGGGCTACCGCCTTGGAATTGTCAGTGGCAAAGTAGGCCACTGGGGGTTTAAACCGGTTCTAGGATGCACCAAATATCACACTTACCCTACTTCATCCCATTAAAACAGGACAGTGTAAATAAAGAAATCCCCGCCATGATCTAATCTCTAACCAACAAGGTAGCATCAATAGGCAATTTAAGTCAAACACACATACGCTCGTATAATACAAAAACACAATAGCATAGAAAGCCACAACGAAGGTACTCAATGACTTGGGCTTGAGGTAGGTGTCATCATAAGGTCCACAGCCTGTCCGGTCATCGTACAATTAAAAAGGAAAGCATAGTGGCGAACTGTAAAAGGGTCCACCACCAAGCATGCAGTACGTTGCAAAATGATAGGGTCATAACCTCTTTTGATAAACGTTTTAACAAGTTTAACAAAGATAGTATGAAAGTGATCATGACCAAGGATCTTACGAAGATCACCATAGAAGTCATGTTGTGATAGTCCCTGTCGCAGAAGAGTGCTTAAATTACTTTTATATTTGGAAAGAAGATCAGGGTTACGGAAAAAAAAATGCAAATGTTTTACGAAGTTTATGGTAACGGTAACCCTGTTTGAGTAGCTTTTTAGTTATACAAAGATTACTAATATTAAAGTCCTCAACTCGAGTACAAGCTGTTGAAAAACGAATAAGTTGAAACACATACACCCCAAAAGAAATTGCTCGGGGAACATCCCCATCCAAGTGGGGATAATTAACACAAGTGCCACTTAGATCTCGACATTTGTATAAGTATGTGTAACAGTCGAACAGGAAATATAGCATTCAATGACCACGTAAATCAAAAGCACGCAGAGAGTACAACAATTACAAAATTGAATAAAAGGCAAGATATGACATCACAAGGAATAACGACAGTAAAAGTAGCATGTCTGTAATATAGCGACGTGAACATATATCTAACTCAAGAATAGTCTTTAATATGTATTTTATTAAACTACTATCTAATTATATTTCACAAGAATCTATACACAGTTAAAAACCAGAATAAATGTTCAACTTTGATTAAATGTACAAGTTACAATTCGTAAGCAGTTCTAACGTTCAAAAGTGTGAGCTAAGCAGTCAAAATGAATTAGAATGAATATCTATCAGTCTGTAAGAATCTCCCCGAATGAAGGCAATCTCGTATCTTATATAGGGTGGCTATGTCCCACCTCTTTGACTGTCACGTGTACCCTCGACCATGAACTCTAACCTCCGAAACTGGTTCTAGGACGCCAAATTTGGGTCGATCGTACAAATCTCCTCTTTTTGGAGTAAACAAATTATTTAGCTTACTTTCCAGACTGCTGGTACGGGGTATTTATATAATTCTCCCGAGTTGCCCGGTCATTCCATTGTTTAAACAGACAAACCTCTACTTGACTAAAGGTTATGGTCATACTGTTACTAAATATATACTTAATTGGATTAATTAACTTTCATGCGAATCTGTCATGAACTTTCAGAGAAAATGGTCAAACCAAGGTCTCTACACAAACAACGTAATTAAGCTACTTCTGAGACAAATGACAGAGGCCGTGAATGAATGTTTGTCACCTAGTTTTTCATGTACATGTAATGATCAGCCATGGGTGCAATACAATAACTTACTTTAAAACCCCTTCCCAGCTCATTATAACAAAGGCCATGCATACACACATAGGAATAATTCACTATAATTTCTTACAGGGCTAACACGATCAAGGTATATAGATCAGAGAATAATCAAATCAAAACATGTTATCACATACATAAGTTTACACAATGTCAGTTAATCCAAATTGTTCATATGTTTAGAGTCTATACTGATTCCAATAATTAATGTTGTAGTCCACAATTGTTTAGTGTTAATTGTTATGTATAGTTCATCACTGTTTTAGTTAATGATATCCCGTTGGTATGACATCTGACATCTGGTTGGTATGACATCATGTTGGTATGACATCATGTAGGTATGACATCTGATTGGTGTGACGTCATGTTGGTATGACATCATGTTGGTATGACATCTCGTTGGTATGACATCATGTTGGTATGACATCACGTTGGTATGACATCACGTCGGTTCGCCAGTGTACCGGTATATATTTAGTACACATACGCCTCGTCAAGTATTATCCAGTTTTGATTACTTGAAGTTGTCTCTTTACTGCCTTTAATTCCACTAAGCCCATCTGTGTTGTGTGATTGTGTCTGCTGTCTGCACTGGTTATTTTCCCTTTCTCCATAAAATGAAACTACAAGTTCATTAATCTGAATACATTGTCTATTTACAAGGTTACAAAATGTCTCAAGTGTGTTCTTAGCTTAACTTTCTTCTGCCTTAAGTCGCGTTGAGCGCCACCCAATGTCTTTTCAGCATTTTAAGTTGACGCGTAATCTCTTCACCAATCAAACCTTTGAGAGATAATGAGAGGACTTGGTTATATAATTAACCACACTTGAACATATATTTACATAAACTGCTCCTAAGCCACTTTGTTTTGTTCGGGGGGAACCTCAGTTGTCGGTAGACCCTGCTGTACGTCAACTCCACGATACAGCGGTCTCAAAACCATTGGCTTGTCTCTTTTCCCATTTGACAGAGTCAGGTGTTTGTCCGCTCTACTCTGAGACTCGGCTAAAGTGTTCCTACCGGCGTCGGATAATGACATCGCCGCTTCGCCAGGTATCTCTGGAATATCGCAATGTACGACTTCTTCGTATGGGTCTGGACTCTGCAGTGGAATGACATTCATACGCCCCCTATATGACCCTTTTCTAATTTTAGAGAGTAACCATTTTTTATAATGTTTGGCTAAGCATTTAATAATAATTAGAAATATTAGAAAACCCACTATTGCCAAAAAAAACAATTTGATTATTTCTCATCATTTGGCATAACTTCAATCTCTTGAATATCACCTAATTTACTTTTAAGTTCTGATATTGGGAATTCGCCAAGAGCACTTAAACTTTTAGGTACTATAATCGCCTTTTCCGACGAATTTACCATAACATAAAGTTGATGTTTATTTGATTGATTTTCGTACCCGCCTACAAGTGTCAAACGTTCAGACGTGGCAGTACAAGCCGGATCTTCATTAAAGTCACCATATGGTGGATTAATTGTTAAGGTTGTTGGTGGTTTATTTTTACAGTTTATATGAAAAGTCAGTTCTTCGTTGGTCATTAAACAGTATGTCGTTTTAGCGACATATATAGCTTTGGGCAAATCCATTGATGATGCATACCGCTCTGTATTTTTAATAAATAGATTTACTAGACAAGAAGTTGATTGGTATGTATTTTGGATGCCTCTTTTTAAACTACATGACATTATCAATGGATCTTTACAGTAACCTGCCTCTGTTTCTGATAGAAAGAAGTAAAGCGTTCTTTCCTAATTGATAGCTAGAAAATCACTTTCTAGCTTATAGTATGTTACAATACCTTTTGAGTCAGTGGTTTTCACATCACTGTAGGGGAAGAACAAACTGTTTGCGTAATATAACTCAAACAATCTAGTATGTTCTACTAACATAATTTCGGTGACTACAATTATCTGTTCGCCGTCTAAATAAGTTGTGCATTTCAAGTGTTTCTAGTAATCAAACAAGTTTTCGTATGGGTCAATGGGCAATGAGAAAGTTGCAGGAAGTTGAGCACTTATCCCTAAGAGAGCCTCTTGAAGTTGACTTGCTGAAATGATATTCGCACTTAGACGACCTATTGTGAGTATATTCAATTTGATCTCTAATTGAATGAAATTATACATGCAGCTTTGAGTCACTGCTTTAATTTCATCTGTGATTAGACTCATTTTCGTGAACAAATATAAAAACTTATCAATGTTTCCTATATGTCTATTAAAGTAACCGTTAGTATTTACAAATTCTGCACTTAACGTCCGCAGAATTTCCAATACCTCATTAATGTTTTGCCTGTTTTCTGATACCGCAAATGATGTTGTGTTCATTACTGACATACTATCTAAAAGTGAATGCTCCAATACTTTCTGGCTGCTTGAATAGCAGTTCCTAAGTAGAATATAATAAACTCTTAATAATATATATATTGAAAAATAGTGAAGAGTACTTAAATGCTCTCATATTTATAGTAATGGCCTTTTCAATAGGATTTACTACACCACATAATTTACTATAAAGGAAATGTCCCGTCAATAAACTGTCCGTCACTAGGTCAATATCTAGTACATAGTAGTCTGTCCATTCTACGTCATATGTCATTACTGTATTACTGTGTGCCGTCATGGCCTTATAAACCTAATGAATACTGTCGCTACTTAAAACCATAGTCACACGCGTAACATGTGTATTACGTATCATATGCATTACGTTGTATTACTTCAATTGTTTACAGAAAAGCGAAAGGCCTTACTTAAATTGATTTTAACATCAATAATTAGCCATTTTTCATCGCGTAACCTGTACTGGCCCTAATCTATCCCCGTGTCACCTAATTTACTATCTGCCATAATCATAACCTAATTTACTATCTACTATAATCATAATATACATTACTGCACTAGTTATCTACTAACTTAGTATCTCCCTATAACTCAATCGAGCGCCTAACTAAAACAGACGGTTCCGATAATCACGATACATTACATGATGTATATCTCGATTCCTCCCTTAGTTTTACCTTGCCGTAAAACACCGTTCCTAACCTATCTTAAGGTTTGTCTCCGCTAGTTATCAACTTAACTAGCCTATCGCCTATAGCTCAGTTCGAATGTTTATGGGTCGACTCGAGTGTTCGACCACCCAACTCGACCACTTAACAAAACAATACTGTTAAACACAGTGCGTAGCATAATTTCTACCTCGATAGCTCAATTAGTTTTACCTTCCCGTAAAACACAGCACCTAACCTAACTTAAGGTACCTTTCCACTAGTTCTCAACTAAAACCTAACCTATCGTCTATAAACACAGTACAATACGATATCGTATATCTCGACTTCTCAGTCGCCAGTGTATTTGAATGAGGATCTATACGTCATACGATGACTATTAATTCAAGATCAATATCGCAAACTCACGATATAAATACCTAGACAGGTATTTCTCGGTGGACCGTACCTTGACAGACCTACACTATGCTAATCTATCTCGGTGACCCTTTCCTAGAGCCCTACTACGCTAACTTCCATATCCTCCCTGTTCTGGCACAAACCTTTAGAACAACATTGTCGTCTTAGAGGAGATATACCCTCAGGCCGTATCAACCTCTCATCATAACCGACAACCATACCGCTACTACTACTACCACAACTATTACTATCACTATCACTACGACTACCCTATCTTTGTCCAGATGACAATACCTACTATCTACCCTATCACTACTATTACTACTTTTTCACCCTTTTAGCCTACTGTTCCTTTCATTAGAGTGCACATCTATTTTTGTTTGATTATCCGATACACTACTTAATAATAGTTATTTCTGAACCATGTTGTTTACCTTACACCTCATAAACTTATTACACTACAAGTGTTTATTTTTCTAACTTTGTGTATGTCCTACGATGACCCAATGTATTGTGAATACATAGTCAAATGAACACACTTGTCGCATATGAAAATACTTGATCTAATTACACGCCCCTGGCTACTCATGACAGACAGTAACCACTTCTTACTTATGGTCAAATAATCTACTTCAGTTATAGACGTAATAACCAGACAAATGCGTCTATCCTGCACATTTAATCTCGTTACTATATCTACACGCTTAACTTGAGGTTTATGCTCATTTTGAGGTGACAATTATTTCCGCTTTCAAATATATTGAAGCCTACCATCATTCATAAAACTGTGCGTCTACTATCTGTTATGACTAAAACTACTTCTACCAATACTATAACTACACACAAACCAATATTTTATTTATAACGTCATATTCGTTTTAGTCGTTTATTTGAGAAACTAAGTTTATCTTAAACCGGTATTCTGTTCCTTGTGGCTATTAAACATAACTATGTCAATTACAAAACCTTGTTTGACAGGTTAACGGTTATGGTCAAGAACTCTTTAAAGGTACTGTTACCATTTTCTACATTTGTTTACAGACTAGACGAATTTCAACTAGTCTATCCTATCTACCATAGCCGTTATTTGTATTATATAAGCTAACATTGATGCTATTTTTCGTGGTTTACAAACAAGTCCTCTTTTCATTTTAAAATAAGTTAATCAGTAAATCGATCAAAACAATGTGTATAACATGTCCCAAAACATTTTGTTTTTGGTGTTTTTCAAACAAGTAATTTGTATAAGCAAAACTTTATTATATTGTTTTATCACATTTCTTTTGCTTTTTGTAGTACCTAGCTTCCTTAATATTAAATGTGGTACATGTTTTAATGATTGATACATTTTTCATTTAATAGCGAGCAATTAGCGCGCGTGTCAATGTGAGCTCTAAATTTAGTTTTTCCTATTTTGATAATGCATGAATTTGAACTACGAGCTGTCAAAATCCTAAATGTAGGTATTATTTTTCTTTTCACTCAAATCATTTAACCTACAATTGTGACTCGAGCATCTTATACGTTTTTTTTAATAGGTTTCCAGTTTTTGTGATAATCGCCTCGAATTTGATCAGGCGTATTACAGAATTTCGAGGGATGGTTCTTTGAAACACACTTGAAACAAGCGCGGCGTGGTCTAAAATGGTTATTTTGCATGGGTTCGTGCCCATCTTGTCGGTCGGGTCTATGTGTAAATTTGAGTGTATTAATGGTTCTTAGTGCGAATCGTTTCCTCAAGCTTTGTTCCTCAATTGCTACTCTTACAGCGTGCTCAAACCGTCTAGGTCTGTCTCTCATAACCCTAATTTTAATAGGGTCGTCGGTCCTTAAAATGTCTCTATTGTTCGTATTTTGTGCTTCCATATTTTTATTTAACATAGTTATCTGATATGCCATATGGTTAAAAACGTGTCCTATTTCTGCTTAGACATTTTTTGTTTTTATTTATTTTTTTGTTTTTCAAAAAATAATATTAAATAATATTATCTAGAACAAAATTTTGAAGTTAGGTCTAAAGTGAGATCCTTATCTTATAATTTTGTGATTTTGTGGTCGTACAGAGAATACGTAAAAATATCACTCACCGTTTTGTCCGCTTGCGTTGTGCTTCGTCAGTACTTCGTGTTGTTCCCGCGACTTGCCTGGGTCGGATCCTAGGTTGCTAGGCACCAGACGTTTTAATGTAATATAGCGACGTGAAAATATCTCAAGAATAGTCTCTAATATGTATTTTATTAAACTACTATCTAAATTTATTTCACAATAATCTATACACAGTTAAAAACCAGAATAAATGTTCAACTTTGATTAAATGTACAAGTTACAATTCGAAAGCAGATCTAACGTTCAAAAGTGCGAGCTAAGCAGTAAAAATGAATTAGAATGAATATCTTTTAGTCTGTAAGAATCTCCCCGAATGAAGGCAATCTCGTATCTTATAAAGGGTGGCTATGTCCCACCTCTTTGACTGTCACGTGTACCCTCGACCATGAACTCTAACCTCCGAAACTGGTTCTAGGACGCCAAATTTGGGGTCGATCGTACAAATCTCCTCTTTTTGGAGTAAACAAATTATTTAGCTTAGTTTCCAGACTGCTGGTACGGGGTATTTATATAATTCTCACAGAGTTGCCCCGGTCATTCCATTGTTTCAACAGACAAACCTCTACTTGACTAAAGGTTATGGTCATACTGTTACTAAATATATACTTAATTGGATTAATTAACTTTCATGCGCAACTGTCATGAACTTTCAGAGGAAATTGTCAAACCCAGGTCTCTACACAAACAAATGACAGAGGCCGTGAATGAGACAAATGACAGAGGCCGTGAATGAATGTTGGTCACCTAGTTTTTCATGTACATGTAATGATCAGCCATTGGTGCAATATAATAACTTACTTTAAGACCACTCCCCAGCTCACTATAACACATGTCCACCACTATATGCATACCATATTCGGGATGGTTAAAATTCTGTACTATTGGATTTTTTAATGTTGAGTTCTGCTCAACCCGGGACTAGGGGGCGTGAACGGTAGCAAGCATATTTCACTACCGTTCATGAACAGTCTCAATCTAATCGAGACTGCAATATTTCGTATTTATCTTGTTCGGCAGTTTCCAAAGGTCCACTCTCAAACTCTTTGATAATAGGGTTTTAAAAGTATGTAAAATATGAAAATGATGTATTGTTACCGTCATCAATTTGTGTGACGTCACCTGTCTATGGAAGGATACTCAGTAAGATACTCGTTCGATCTAATCCAAGTATAGAAACCAATAGTTCGGCAATGTGGGCGATTTTGAATGGATAATAATGGTGACAAAGTCTTGCTATTCCAGAGTAAGTAAGCAATTGTTTAAACGTGAAGGGTTAAATCAGTTATAGTCAATTTATGATAACATTTATGAAAAAAGACTCTGATATCAAGCTCTCAGCAACTATGAGGCGACTCGGTATCTTTGTTTTTTGTACGTTGTTTGTTGTTGTGCTGTTATGGTCTTTGCCGACTTTGTTTGGTAGACCTTGCCTGAAAATAATCCGAGGAGCTCGTTTTGTGTATAATCAATTTGTCAGGTTTACGTTGACTCTAAATTAAAAATAAAGGAAACTGATATCACAGTGACAGTGATTTATTATAATAGTTTTACTCAGTATAATTATATCATTCGATAATCATAGATACCAATCTGATAATGACAGTTACCCTCTCAAAATCAGTATTGACTGTCGTCCTTGAATGCTACTTTTTCTGTTTGATTTTTATATCTATATTTATCGAATGATAATGTATGTTTATCGAGTTAAAAACTGTTGCAAGGGTTAAATTTGGTCTTAAAACTGGATTTGAGACTAAATCCCGTTTTTCGTCGATAAATAAAGATTATCGATCGATAATGTGTGTTTATTGAGCTAATACCGCTTTGAGAGCTGATTTCCAGGTTGTTAAAAAGACTTGAGACTTAAAAATCGTTTTTCGATTATTTAAAAAACACCGTGCCATACATGCAAACTACTACTCGAAGTATTTTCACTCCTTCGTCATCCGCAAATGGAAGAACTAAGTGAACATTCGCGGCAAGCCAACACAATTTGTTCATTTTAAAATTACACTGAATCTAAATAATTATACAATTCCAAGACACTATATCGTCGGAAAAAGAAACCTTAAGATAGTGTACACTAGATATCGTACAAATGCAGTTAAACTGGTTTCAAACAAATCATGTTTGATTCGCCTTTGTGTTTCTGTGGTCGTTTAGAAAACGCAGACCATTACTTTTGTCCACTGCAAGCATTACAATGATAACAGAAATGTAGCGATCAATTCATTAACACTTTTATTAACTAGTACATGAAAATAATCCCTCTTTGGAGCTAGATACAAACATTCTCATCATTGTCATAATTCATGCTTTATTAAAAGCTCAAATATTTTTAACTTATAGATTAGTTCCTAATTTGTTGAATTCTCAAAATATCTGCAAACACCCCACTCCCTTGTTACGTCCCCAAATTCCTCTGTTATATTATTAATTAGGATTCTACTTTCAGAATCAATTGCAACTTATATTACATCTCATGAACAGACTCAAGTAAATGGAGTCTGCTACTTTTCTCTATTGTTTGTGTTTGTTGTTCTAACTCCTTTTCAGCATTTATTGGCATTCACACTAGCTTTTGTTTAGTGCTGTATGGCGGCCGTAAATGCTCGCCCCGACTACAAACAAGAACAAGAAGTGTTATTACTTACTGGTCCTTTAGAATCACCAAGCCCAATCTTTGAGGCTTCATAGTAGATGACCGTTTGTAGAATACCGCCTAATCTGGTAATAGAGAGCGTGAGAGGTTTTGCACCTAATAGTACATGCATCTCTCATGAACTGACTGAAACAAAACGATGCATTTTATTCATACTTCACCCATATTTGGGCATGGGCTCCCTCCACCCCGCCCTCCACCCCACCCCATATATATTTTTTTACATATTTCTGTTTTGTCTTGGCATATAGCTATGTTGCCACCACACCCCGCCGGACTCCCCACCACACCCCCACCCCGCTTACCCCACACTCGAAACAATTTTTTTTTACATATTTCTGTGTTGATTTTGTAAATTCTTACACATATAGTTATGTTGCCCCCTCCCCACCCGCCCGACCGCATTCACCCCGCCCTCACACACTCCACACAAAACAAATCTATATTTATTTTTTACATATTTCAGTATTGTTTTGGTCAATTCTTACACACATAGCTATGTTGCCCCCTACCCCCTCCCACTCGCCTTCCCACCTCCCCCCTTCCATCCCACACATCCCCCACACACTCGACACTCTTTTTTTATTTCTTTTTTTTTAACATATTTCTGTGTTGTTTTGGTCAATTCTTACACATATAGCTATGTTGCACCCCTCCCCTCTCCCACCCGCCTTCCCACATTCCCGCCCTTCCCCCACACACTCGAAACTCTTTTTTTTACATATTTCTGTATTGTTTTGGTCAATTCTTACATATATACCTATGTTGCCACCCTCACACCCTCCCATACGCTTCCCCGCCACCCCCCCCCCCGCCGCACCCCCACTCGAAACGTTTTTTCTTCATATTTCTGTGTTGTTTTGGTCAATTCTTACACATATAGCTATGTTGCTCCCTTCCCTCCCGCCCGCCAGCATTCACCCCGCTCTCTCTCCCAACCCACACTCGAAACTCGGTCTTTTTTTGTTTTACATATTTACGTGTTGTTTTGGTCAATCAATTCCTACACATAAAGCTATGTTGACAACCTCACACCCGCCTTCCACCCCACAGCCCTCCCCCACTTGAAACAATTTTAATTTTATTTATTATTACATATTTCTGTGTTGTTTTGGTCAATTCTTACACATATACCTATGTTGCCACCCTCATACCCAAACCACACCAGACTCCCCCTCGCCCTCCTCATACCCCCTCCACTTGAAACAATTTATTTTTTTTACATATTTTAGTGTTGTTTTGGTCAATTCTTACACATATAGCTATGTTTCTACTCCCCCTCCCTCCCACCCACCTTCCCACCCCACACACACTCTTTTTTATTTCGTTTCTTTACATATTTCTGTGTTGTTTTGGTCTGTTCTTACACATATAGCTATGTCGTCCCTCCCACTCGCCTTCCCACCTCCACCTGATCTCCCCCACACACTCGAAACTATATTTGTTTTACATATTTCGATGTTGTTTTGGTCAATTCTTACACATATAGCTTTTTTTTCCCTCCCCCCTCCCACCAGCCTTCCCACCCCACCTGCCTCCCACCCCACACACACTCGAAACTCTTTTTTATTTCGTTTCTTTACATATTTCTGTGTTGTTTTGGTAAATTCTTACACATATAGCTATGTTGCCCCTCCCCCTCCCACCCGCCTTTCAACCACCCCCGCCCTCCCCCACACACTCGAAACTCTATTTTTTTGTTTACATATTTCTGTGTTGTTTTGGTCAATTCTTACACATATACCTATGTCGCCACCCTTATACCAACGCTCACCGCCCATCCGCCCCTCCCACCCCATATCGGCCCGAGTTTCTATAAACGCCCCGCCTCCAACCCCACCCCACATTGTTTAAGCCTTGTTTTTTGATGGTATATAAGTACTAGCTATACAATTTATTATTCTCTGAAAAATCGAATAGTCGAGCTGCGCTGTTCTCCGACAGCCCTTGTTTATGTTATAAATAAGTTTTACTTAAATTGCATATCAATTCTGTTTTGTTTGTTAGAAATGATGACCTGGTGAGGATATCTTTATTTGCATTGTCCCAATAAGTTAAGACATCACATACAGACCAGGTTCTAGGGTTCACCAAATCTCACACTTGATATACTGTCATCCCAATAAAACGGGACTGTGTAAATAAAGAAAGCCCCGCCATGAACTATTCTCATCCTCCTCTGTATTGGCATTGAATGAAATAGACGGAAGATATTAACAAATAAATATTGCAAATGATTAATGTTTACCTTTTTCATTTTGGATAGCATGTTTTATTATATTTTACCATTGTAACATGTTTTATTTGTAGCTAAAATAACGGACCTCTGATAATTTGTCGACAACAATACGCTTTTAATATGTTACTTTCAAATCAGGTATTAACTCTCGTGATAATATGGTGCTTCTCCGTGATTCAGATGCGCAAATCACTGATTGATTAGTTTTGTAAAACATGAAGCAACGCATATTTTTAAGAACGCTAAGAACATATTGAGTATAAACGGTAGACTTAAACGGTATTTAGATTTTTGAACAATGATGGTTTTATATATAGCGAACTCAGCCGAGGCGCTAAGTGCCGAGACGTTCGCGCTACAGTAAGGTACGTAATTACAGAAAAAATATGTAGGCTCTACCCGGTTCAGATATGATGGGCTGAAAAAAGGGTTCCACAGTTGTTCGCATGGTCAGGACTTCATTTTTATCACTGGACTGTACGTCAATTTCCTCAGTCAACCGAATGAGCACTCGTTGTTTATCCCACCCAATTATTAAGCCAAAAGTGTCCCGTTCGTTGCGGTTGGAAATAACAACGAAATCGCAAAGTCTCAATGACGTCATCAGCCGAGCATACGGGGAAATCAAAAATAAATGCATGATATCATATTGTAATCTGCTCGACAATATACTTATATTAACATGCTCTTCGAACGTTTACTTATTTTATTTACAAAAAATATATATCATCGGCTGCCGAAGGCTGATGGAAATCCACGAATGACGTTTTTTTCTTTTGAAAAATCCGCCAAATTTGGCGATGTTTAGAATGTTGACGTCATGGACGTAAACATTTAAAGCCGTGACGTATTATAAATGAAATAGTCGGAGAAAACGTTACGGGGAAATAGGCAGAATAAAAAAAAAACGGGTTTGTGTGAATGTTATTCCAGACAGGAAATGTTAGCATATGTCCCTGTTAAGAATCCAAATAACTATACAGGAGCGTAGCACGGCCTGTTTTCAAAATAATCCTAAAAAGCGCCCGAGGGGGAAGGGTTTGTGAGTAGGTGTCCCTCTTCCATTTGTTTTTTTAATATTTGGACCAAAATAGTGCTCGTACATGTACAAGCGATATTTGTCAGGAATAGAGACAATCTATGCTCGCAAAAATGAGGTAAAATTCTACCTTATTGTTTAATATATCATTATGTTTTCCAAGTTAGATCTACTCCCGAGAGTAAGGGAGTATGCCCCTGCTAATAATGTTTAATACGTCCCTTGTGTTGGTGTTTGTGGGGTACCTGGCCGCGACCCCCTCCCCCAACAATATTTTCCCTGTGAAACATGTCACAAAAAAGGCCATCACCGGAAAGAAATTCTTTTTCTGTTCAATATGCAAAAATAATAGACCTAAACAAAATATATAATACTGTTTTATCAGGTCACTTGTGGTTTGTGTGTGAGGGGGTGAAAGGTTGGAGGTGGGGCGTGGGGTTCGTGGGGTCTCCCCCGGACATTTGTTCCCTGTGAAACATAATTTTAAACCAGATCTCTGAAAAAGCAAATATTTTTTCAAGCATTATGTCATTTTCACGTGTAAACAATAAAAAATAATATTAAAAAATATTGTATTCTGAGTAGTACCAGATAGGTCTATACCACTTTAATTCCACAAATCTCGAAAACACATATTTTCATAGTCAATAGTGATTCTATATAATTATCCACCCAATGGTTAGTAAGCTGGATTCCTGATTACTCTACGGTATCCAACAAGGTACCAGTTGGTTCTACGGTATGCATGGTTGTACCAGTCATATGGCAAATAGGACGCATTCATTTTTAAAATGTCAAATGATTACCATTTTTGATTCAAACTCTTCAATTACCTCAATATGTTGTTAGATTGGTCATTTATTTCTAGACACTCACATTTATTTTAGACCATATTATGTTTAGCCTTCTTTGTGTTTAAAACATATTTTCTTGTTTTTGTTGCTAGATGTAATATGCCCTTTACTTTAAACAATGGTAATAAGTAAATGGCTGAGTTCGCTTTAAGGTTTGACCTTAGTTCAAATTAGGCCTTATGGTTATATACAGGATCAAATAACATTCAAAATATAACGGACGTTTAAAATTAATAAAGTCTATAGCGGAAAAAATATAAATTAATAAAATGAACAATCTCCAGCTTAGCTGCTTTAACACAATACTTGAATCAGTTGTACTTTGCTATTGTCTTTTCCTGTATCAAGGACAAAGCGGACAATTATAATCAAGTTCAAACTGGATGTCAAAGTCAACAGAAAAGTAAGTATAAAAGTCGAACAGGAAATGCAGCTTTCACAGAACACAGTAAACAAAATAACACGCAAACAGTCTTATATATTAATTTGTTAATTACTTGCACTAGTTTGCTCTGAAACTAAGCAGCTAGAGTCATGAATCTATCCATGGTATTGTAGTTTTCTTTCGGCCGAGTTTCATCTTTTTTTCCTTATTGATATATCCGTTTGTAACAAATAACAAAATCAGTAATACGAATATATCAATCGAACTTGTTTCCTGTCACTTTGAGAAATATCAACAATATATAAAGGTGATATTAATTAGGCATTTCTATACAGTGTCAACAAAAGTTGAACAAATAGTTATATTTACGGTTTGTTTCGTTAAACCAAACTACATTAAAGCAGTATAGATAATGAGGGTACCAGAATAGTTTTGCCTCGACGGGCCTCAAACAAGAAATGTTCACCGAAACTAAATGTTAAATAAAATAAATAGTTTAATACAAATAAATTAACATTTAGAAAGGTATAAACAATTAAACATTCATAACGTCGTATTATTGCAATCAAACAAGAAACGTTTATATGTAAAATAAGCATGATTAATAACCTTCTCCTAATCCTAATCAAACACAAACTTGAGAAAGTCAGGAAGATCGTTATTCGGCAATGTTTGCATATGGATAAACTGTATATAAACATGATATCATTTCGATTTAATTTGACATTTTAAGACTGGAAATTCCCGTTCGAAAAATATTAAAAATATTATGATTAACGTGAAAGAAAATATTTTCCTTCAAGAAGTGTTTGTCGAGAGTAAATTGTGGAGCGTTGGCCCCATAATCCATAAAGTCGTAGGTTCGATCCCCGCCATTGCGTTGTGTCCCTGAGCAAGACACTTTATCTTCATTTTCTTAGTACTGGTTCTACCCAGGAAGACATCGGGAGTGATTCAAATACGTTCATAGAGCTTTTTTTACAATTAATGTAAAATTTTAAACTGAGTACATTTTTTGAAAACGACGTCACACGTTATGTTTCATGCAATGACATAACGTTAAAAACAGATATGCTAAATATTTGAAATCATAATTTAATACAGTGGCAAATGCTTGCATTTGTAATCTGTCGGTGCCGTCTCCGAGCATTTCCTCGTCATTAACGTCTCATGGGACACACAGCATGTAATGTTTCTGCCCTTCCATTCCCTCTGTATCTGCGTTAGTGCTATGGTGGTCGTATACATTCCCGAACTGTCGCTTGTATGTGTCTGGATCAATGAATAAGATGTGTTGGGTGTCCCAGATATATGCATTACGTATACTTTTGTCGAAACAGCAAGTGGTGTGACTAAAGCTTTGTTTGAGACTTCGCACTTGATTTCCTTCAGATGGTCTTCCTCCTCAACTCGCCAACTGGTCGTGTATGTCCCTCCTGATAAGTAGCCTTGTACCTTCCTTCGCGCAAACTACATGTACACGGTTACTGGTTCTGAGCCGCCAATTTTGTGGAAGCCAATAGTAACTGTTTTGCCAATTGTTCCATTGATACATTGATTGCAACCATCAACGTTGCAGGTATTCACAAACATCAGTATACTGGGTGAGACTTGGTTAACTGAAAGGAATTATGCTTAAGTATGTATGTAACATGATGTGAATAAGATTTATATTGAGTTTATTTGACAGGAAATGCACCTAAAATCGCCCTTATCGGTTTATAGGTAAATGAGTTAAAGCTCATTTGCTTTATAAATCCTTGTTATATGCTTAAGTACCATGCCCTTGAGGACGTCTACTCGTCTATATCGTCTATATCTATACCACTGATAAGCCAATAGCACGTGCGTTACTGGATTTAGTCGAAATCATTACGACCTGGATTTATACAAAAAAGTATTAAAGGAGAAATTTGAACGATAAGTACACAATATATATTGCAGTCATGGTTTAAAAGTTCATGAACGGTAGCGAAAAGTGCTTGCTACCGTTCACGTCCTCTAGCCTAGCCTCGGGATGAGCAGAACTCGATATTTAAAATAACAATTGCACAAAAATAAAACCGCGTTGGAAACTTAAGTTCTAACTCTACATTGATACAAGAGTTCATACCAAAGGGATATTCCATCTTGTTATTATTAAATTGATATTGATATAAATGGTAAAAGTAGATATATAGATCCAAGGGTATACTGCGATTCTCGACTGATCTTAGACATGCATATTTTTTGTGTTTTTATTCTTTGTAAGAACCCATTGAATACTCTTCGATTTCAGTGTTGTTTTGGAGCAATAATCACCTAAGAACGCGATTGAACAAATTAATTGACATATCACGTTGCCATTTACATACATTTACGTAACTAATGTGTTTGTATAAACTATATCGAGTACATGATAGTAATACAACAGCGAATCTGTAAGGCCTTATCTGATTTCTTATCGACTTGTTTCGAAATGCACTTCATGTTTGACATAAAACTCTCAGTTTCGATGTCAGTGAAATTGGATAAGCTTAGCTAATACACTTATTTCTTTTGGTATGTATATACAAATATGTTACATATATAACAAGTTTTAATCCTAATATGGATGCATGTTTATTGCATGTCATCGTTTCTTGTTACGGCAGAGTGAATGGCACAACCATCAATCATGTCAATGTTATAGATGTGCTAAATATCGGCTTCACAGTTTTGAGTTACCCTCACTTTCAGTAGATTCGTTTATAGTTTTACCAGAATATAAATGGGCCATCAACCGTTTCAAGACAGCCTTGACGAAGAATAAAATGTACACCATCTAAAAGGTCAACACAACATAGATCAAGCGAAACACTTAACAAAAAATGCTGAATGAAACTTACTGCTTCCGAAGACTATGCTTAAAACTGCAAAAAGCACAGTAAGCTGACAAATTAAAGACTGCATGTCTGTCAAATAACGTTTTATGTCACTTTAACATGAAACTGTTCACAGTTCTTCTTAAGGAAGAGTATGTAAAGAAAATAACCACATCGATAATTTCAGAAAAGGTACTGTATGTTTTAATGAATGTGACGGCTACTAGATTATGTCAGATGACAACTGTTCTATCTTATCATCAAATCGTCTAAAGTTATACACACATGCAGCAACTGTGCCAAGGTATGTTAAGAAAAGCATTTTACTCTAGTATCGTACCATAGATTGGTTTTCTCTTTGGCGGCAACTGCTGTGGTTATTCAGTACAATTCTGGATACATCCTGAGATGTTTTATATTTTGTATTTTATATAGATTTACAACATCTTAGTGTTTCTGTTGTTATTTTCTCTGGATGTGGACTTTATTGTTAGAGAATTCCTTTTAATGGGATGTAGTTCTGTTTACAATGTCTTGTCTATTTAGGCGCAGGATAATAGCGAGGATTGTTTACACATAAAATCGATTCAAGCTAACCTGTAGGCCTTATTGTAAATTATATTTACACAAGAAATAAATAAATTTCAGGCAAACATATTCCAATTTAACAGGCTTTACCAAAATCTTGTAAATTAGTAGTTAGCAGAGATATATGTGAATGCAAGGAAAGATAACTCTGCGTGGAGGTTGAAAACTTGCAATAAACGTCAAGCTTCATTTATACATATGTAAGTACTTATGATATTTCTACATTATTTACAACTTTACTACACAACCTTATCAAAGACAAGCTTATAGCTCTCATTCAAAAAACCATTGCCAGGGAAAATACTAAATGTTTGGCCTGTAACAATATTAAAGCGTTTTTTACTAACAGCAGTTTGGACAATAACACTATGTGGACTTGCCATGACGTTTGCGAATGACTTCTTTTTCTATTAGATAATATTTTCGTCAGGTATGGAACTACCATATATATATGGGTACGAACTGTGCACACCTTGTCGCAGATTTGTTTTTATATTGCTATGAAAGAGAGTTCGTGTAACGTCTTTCACCAGGGCAGATGTTACTGAAACCTTTAATGACACCTCTCGGTATCCTGATGACATATTGAACATTGTCAACCATTTCTTTTCTACTACGGCTAATAATATATATCCTAAATAACTTCAGCTTAACAGAGCAAATATTTCTGATATTAACGCTTCTTTTCTCGATTTACATCTCTCGATTGAAAATGGTGAAATAATTATCAAATTCTATGACAAGAGAGATGATTTTAATTTTGTTATTGTTAATTATCCTATTTTAGATGGGGATGTTCCCCGAGCAACCTTTTATGAGGTCTGTGTGTCTCAACTTTTTCGTTTTTCTAGAGCTTGTACTCGAGTTGAGGATTTTAATATTCGTAATCTTTGTATAACTAAAAAGCTACTCAATCAGGGTTATAACTAAAACGCTACTCAATCAGGGTTACCGTTACCATAAACTTCGTAAAACCTTTGCAAAATTTTATTATCGTAACCCTGATCTTCTTTCTGTTCGCCACTGTGCTTTCCTCTTTAATTGTGCGATGCCCGGACAGGCTGTGGACACTATGATGACGTCTACCTAAAGTCTCAAAGGACGGTGACGTTTGATGTTTGTCTGCAATCTTGTCAATGGTTTATTATGTTGTTGCTCTGACTTCTGCCAAGTCATGGAGTACCTTCTTTGTGGCTTTCTATAGCATTTCTTTATTTACACTGTCCAGTTTTATTGGGATGGTCGTAGGGTAAGTGTGGGGTTGGGTGCCCCCAACGACCTTTTTTGTCAGTGACCGTTCCAACGTGGTAGCCCTATTGTCAACCCGTTTTGCATTTGTGACGTCATATGCATTTATTCCTTTTTAACATTGCCATTCATGACTGTGTTCTGTGAAAGCTGCTTTTCCTGTTCGACTTTTATACTTATTTTGATTAGTTATATGTTCTACGTATATTCTGTGATAAAAATCTAATATTTAAAAAAAGGATATAGATTTTCTTAATATTTAATTTTAACTGTTAACTATGCATGTTTAATTTAAATCTAGACATACGCATGCATTTGAACATAAGGTGTTGCCTTTAAACTGTTAAAACTATCTAAGAAACTAACCTAAAATCCGTTTATCAAAATTATGGTCATGTCATATAATGATGTGTCGATTAAATGTAAGTTTTATTCACGGGTTCTTAAAATATCTATGATTGCATATGCGTAAAATTAATTATGAGTGAACTTTTAATTCGACGCTCCGGTTTTGGGGGTTTGACCTGGCTGGTTAAATCGTCTGTAAGTTTAGTAACGGTGTGCATATGTTGTTAAACTCGCCTTAGGGACTTTAATGTATATATATATATATATTGATGAATATTAAGGAAACCATTTGGTGTAAGTCACCTGTGATTCAGTGTAAAGTAAACAACATAAAGGAAGATTATATATGTGTAAACGAAAATAAAACGAAAATAATATTACCTAAACAGGTTTTATTAAAATAAATAGTGTGTGTGTGTGTGTGTGTGTGTGTGTGTGTGTGTGTATGTATGTGTGTGTGTGTGTGTGTGTGTGTGTGTGTTTGTGTGTGTGTGTGTGTGTGTGTGTGTGTGTGTGTATGCTCGTGCATTACTACATGTATCTGACTGAGGACCTCCGTATGAAAACACACCAACCGTCCGAGGACTTCTCAAACGTCCGAGGACTTTTTACGGGTCCTCGGAAGAAAACTAGTTTTGATTAGTTAAAAATCGTTGTAGGTATCACGTGACCAATTTTCGGGGAAGACCTCGTTTGATAGGCGAAATAAGAAGTGTGTGTACAGGGTGAACACAGTTTACGCTTTCCGATAAACACACATTATTTCGGACTTCCGGTTTTAGAGAAGAAGTTTGTGTCGAGGTCATTTCCACTGAGGTGCCATTTCCGACGAGTAAGGTTTCCATTAAAAGTCGTTTAAACAGTAGTTTTGAATAAATGATAGGATACATAATGCAGTATGTGTTTTAATAAAACAAGAATTACAGTATAGATCTAGATTAATCATTAAATTTCAAATGCCAATTGAATTGTGGGAGGGGTATTGAATTTAAAATACAGGAAATGTTTGAACTCTGAGTTTTAGACAGCAGTTTTGAGTTTACGATAGGATATTTGTTTTGAATAAACTAGAATAACAGTATAGATTGATCTTTGAATTCAAAATGTAAATGCAAAGTAAATTTTAGCTCGAAATTGTGGGAGGAGTATTGAATTTGAAACACAGAGAATGCTTGAACTCTCGGTTAAGAGAGAACTTGAAGAATTTTGACATTTTCAGTTCAGATGCCGAGATGTTTATGAATTTATATGTGTGGATGAATTACGTGGTGTTTACTTTATTACAAATATATTGACAATTTCAAGCCAATTTTCAAATTTTGATTGAACACAATGTAAGCCTTCAAACTTGAGTAGCAGAAGAATTTATTTCCTCAAAATTAATGACGATATACTCTGAGTACAACTAACGTTATACATATATTAAATTTAATAAATAATAATAGTTCGGTAACTAACGCAATTGAACCTGCACTTATCTGCTCAAGGAACCTCATTGGTAGAGCAATTTAAGGTACCTAAATCCATGGTCGGGAAACAAGAATTGTGACATTTAAGCACAAATGATACTCACGGTTTGCACTGCAAATGACAGCCATTACTGATAAAAAAATAATCCGGAAAACATGGAAATGATGTATGAATCAATCTGGAATTACTTCTATCATATAAGCGCATTAAAATGCTGTTTTTAGCGATACATTTACTTTCTCTCACGTTTAAGTTGTTGAGATCATTCGGGAAGTTTGGTTAAGTTAAGCATTGAAAGAAATCGCGAATGCCAACAATTGGGTAGCAAATATCGTATATTATTGTCGGTTATTTGTTTTTAGCGATACATTTACTTTCTCTCACGTTTAAATTGTTGAGATCATTCGGGAAGTTTGGTTAAGTTAAGCATTGAAAGAAATCGCGAATGCCAACAATTGGGTAGCAAAAATCGTATAATATTGTCGGTTATTTGAATAGTTTAGTTTATTTCATTCAGGACTGTTATTCATTCGATCTTTGGAGATCGCTGAGCCCAATACGTATATTTAGTTATCGGTGGTACATTTTCAATATCATTTGTTTTCTTACTTAATTTTCGATTCGGTTGTTCCACTACTCCGGCCGATAGAAGGCTCTGGGTATTGTTTAACCACTCATTGGATATGCTGTCTGCTTTTTACTTGTCTTTTGGCTGTTACTTGTGATATGCAGGCTTCATAACCGCTGCTCCCAACTAAATTCCATTTTGTTTATTTTGCTCTTCGGGGCATAGTATTTTGTTAGATATTGGGACCATACACCACTGGACATGGGGGAGGAAAATCTCTATGTTCACAGCCTATGCATGCCATCTTCGGGATGGTTAAAATTATGTACTGATTTTATAAATATTGAGTTCTGCTCAACCCGGGGCTAGAGGGCGTAAATCAAACCGAGACTGCAATATTCTGTATGTGTCGTGTTCGGCCGTTTCCAAAGGTCGATTATCATACTCTTTTATTATAAATTTACGAGTGGCGTCAACTAGAATAGAAACAAGCACTATTATGATATCACGTTGGCTGTTGTAAATCTATACCATTTATTTCTTCGAAAACAAATCATATCAGTGATTCATTTTAATGTTCCCCAAGGAAACCGGTGGAATATAGCTTCGGCGCTGAACATGGATACGTCTGTCCGTTCGTAAGTTACTATCTTTGTGCGTGTCTTTCGCATGTATGGATGGATTTTAAACGGACACACAATCTGGACGTTTTTAAAGGAACACACGGCAATCTTGAAGTGTTTTGAATGGGTGTTACGATTTATATATCCAGTATCTTTTTTACTCTGACCCTTGTAACGTTTAAATAAATCAAATTTAAGTATTCACTATTACATCTTATCAGAGTTCCAGATAAGGTGAGTATTTGCGTCTATAAAATGGTAGAAAAAGCAATATAAATACAAAACCATGCGTATCATAACGCAAAAGAAATGTTTGATACGCAATTCCTCGCAAATTGCTTGCATATTTGCAATTTTTCATTTCTGATCGATCGCATATTGGCTCAGAGTTCTCACAATATCTCCAAACAAAATCAAATATAGGTAAAAGACCGAAACTGCCGAGTGAACAAACTGGTTCCAAAATTCAGTTTTAATTGTGCGCAATTTACTCATTTTTGCCTGCACCCTATTTATATCATGTAGGCGCTCGGCAATCTAAATCAAGCATCGGTTAAAAATGTCGGCAAATGTAAACAAACGAAAAAAAAACACTGCAAAAAACACAAATAAATATAATTAGTAACTGTTTTTTCCACAGTAAGTCAACAGAGGCAAAACAAATTTCAAAAATAACCTTAGATGACATACTATTCAATGTTGTCCAAGATTCACAAAGCATTGTTCAGGATATTTTATCTGATGTGTTGGAAAACGTTGATCGTAAAACGCAACAAACGCACTCTGGGAACCGTGTAAGTAAAAATACCATAAATGACTCGAACGTGAGTACCATGTTTGATTATGTGTTTTCTTTGTTGTTGGTTAATTTTACAAGGAAATACCCAATTGAAAACATCCGGGTAGGGTAAAACTACCCAATTGAAAAACAATTGAGGTAAAAAAAATTCCAATATCCAACTCCTTATCTGGAGCTCTGGTCTTATTATAATATAAGTTTTTATATATTATTGGGGCAGTAATATAAAATATTAGAAACATGCAAAAACAAATGAATTAATACCAGGGTCCGACAAATCACATGCCCGGAGCCCGCGGGCTACCAAAAGTCGTTGTCCGGACTACCATAAATTTCATTCGTGAACCTGACGGGCTACTACAAATTTCCTTTTGCAGTAGCCCAGTCAAAATCAGATTTTACCCTAAAATACTATTTTCACAGCTGACTAATCAAGATAAGATTAGAAAGTCACGCGCTAATAACCAAGTTAACGAGGTGTTAAAACAACACGAGCAATGCATCGGCAGTGTTACTGCAGGTCTCAATTTTTTAGGGATCATCCTTGACCCCCTATGGGGGTTATTTTATATATATAGTGGTCATATTTTTTGGACATGCTTTTTGATGAATAGACCATGTCAGATCTATAGATATGCATTATAAGTTGATTAGTAAACGTCTACTTGACCTCAGACTAGTGTTGGTAATCGGTTGAAAATTCATGATCGATTATCAGAAATTTCAACCAACCGATGATCGATCATTCATCGATTAAACATGGCTTCCATAAAAGACACAAGTTTAAGCCTTTTTCAGACTATAATGAAGAAAATAAACACATTTCAAGTTTGTTCTGGTCATTACATTAATGAATGAAACTGGCCAAGCATTTATTTTAAGTAAAAATTAAAACTCATTTTAATTTCTTGTATATTTTAGTACAAGAAAATGAAATAAGCCATTATTTTACCACCAAGTAAAGCCGATCAGGAAAAAATGTAATCGATTAATCAGATCAAATACGTAACTGATCGATGATCGATCAGATCGATTAATAGGAACAGCACTACCTCTGACAAAACATCACATGTCAGAAACATGATCACTAAAACGTCCCCTTACATGTCAGATGCATTATTAGTTTAGACATTTTAATTGTTGCGTTTAAATTATTTGTATCAAGAACAAAGGAATGAAGGAAAAAGAAGTTAACCAACGTTGTTTCATTTTGGGTTCGTATGCATTTAGTGGCCGTATCATGATCATCTACGCGATTTTATTAAATACAATACTTTGCTTTTGTTAGCTCCACTCTGATCAGAGATCAGCAGAGCTTATGTCGTGTGCAGTGTCCGTCGTCTGTCCGAGAGCCATTTTAGTAGCCTGTACAGAAGGAAAGGGTCATTTTCCAACAAGGGGCCTGGCCCCTTGTTTTTTGTGCTCAAATGATAGCAAAGAGCTAGAAGACCAAAGAGCTAAAAAAAAAGGCCCCCTCTGTAGGCAGCCCAAGTTCATTAGACACAATTTGTCCACATACTTGGACAAAAAATAGAGGGTCTTTTTCTGAAAGAAGGGGCCATTTTCCTTCATTATGGTCCCTTTAAACATGGCCCTTCGCAAGGTAGCTCCTTGCTGTATTCCGTTCGTCCGTCTGTCTGTCCGTCCGCCCGTAAACATTTTTTGTAGCGACTACTCCTCTGAAACTACATGACATATTTTCACGAAACTTTACAGAAATTATGCCCATGAAGTTTAGTTGATCCCAATCTCATTAAAAACAGATCCAAAATATTCGCTCCACTACTTTCCGCTATTTAGATCTAGATGATCCGGACAACAGTTTCACTAATGTAAACATTTGACGCGAAGCGTCGATTATAAATAAGATTGTATGTGAGATTATATGTATTTCATTGATAAAGTATGTGATTTCATGTAAATCATGTACATGCTAGTGCATTTTTCCAAAATCAGTTTAAAAAATGCAGCGATGTTCGAGTCACAATCCAGTGTCATTAGTTTTCGCGATTCAAAAAGAACTAAGTTCAGGGTTATAAACTTTTGTCAGTGTTATATATCCTTACCAGTGCTGCTTAAACAATTAAATGGAAGACCCAATGTATGCTACATGCTGTCTTTTTTAGCTCTACTGGCCAAAGGCCAGGAGGGCTTATGCGATCACTTTTCCTCCGTCGTCCGTCTGGCCGTCTGTCTGTCTGTCTGTTAGCAATTTTATAAAATCGACATCTCCTCTGAAACCGCTTGAAGGATTTTAATGAAACTTTATCACAATGTTACTTGGGAGGGACCCTCTCAGATTTGTGTTTTTCCAAGATGGCCGCCATGGCTAAAACTAGGTCAAATTTAAGGAAATTTCAATCGGCATCTCTTCCGAAACCACTTATTCCAATTTACTGTCTGAACTATCATATATACATGTTCCTTGGGTTGGCCTCTATCAAGTTTGTGTTTTTCGTTATCGTCGAATAATCAAAACTGATGCAATAGTAATAACAAGTTTGCAATTAATCAAAATTAACAATTGTTTATAGCGAGGCGACGCGCACGCAAGCGAGCTCTACGGTAATGCGAGTAGCTAGTCCTCCAGTTGGCCGGTTACCAGACTTCATTGTTAATGTGACATCATTAGTGTAAACAACCGTCTGGCAATTTAAAAAATAATGGTGATTATTACCAGCCGAGATTCAAGGTAACGGTACTTATACCTAAACTTTAAAAGCTACTGCAGTATCGATAATCTAAAATACAATGTTTAAATGAACCGCATCGCACTTTAGTGATATAGATAGATGTTACGGTAAAGTCGGTGGGTGGGGAAATTTAACCACTGCAGTCTGCTGTTGCCAAGTTTCCAAGAAATGTGCACGTTTTTATTTAGATGTTGAATGGTGCTTAAAGATTCAATTATTTTATTAAGTTCTGAAAAATGGTTTGGCTTAGGAACGGGTGGGGTGGGTGCCCAATAATCTGAGATTTGCGGGGTGGGGGGGGGAGAGGGAGTGATCAGAGTATGTTAAAAGAGGCTCGGGTGGGGCAGAGTATGTTTTGGCTCCCACTCCATCCCCTGCCTCCCCACATTTTTGGTATTCCTGGGGTTTTAACGACGGTAGTGGTTGGAAAATTTACCATAAAATGCAAAGGGAATGGAAACTTTATGATGAATCTATTTATTGTAAAGTTACCATTCACTACTACCGTTCACATCCCAATATTTACATTTCTATTGCATTTACCTTAAATGAAACACGTTTATGTGCTGCATTTAAACCGTAAGTGGCTATAAAAACGCGTGCAAGGTTGGCAACGTCACTGTTACCAAGTACATAAAAGGATTAAATTCAATATTTCGATATTTTTACGGGTGTTGAAAAACATAAGCTAGTTTAAATTTAGCGAGAAGTGTCTCGGACTTAACACACTTTAAACTAGCCTAATAGTTTGCATAGCCTGTCCAAAGATCTAAATATTGAATTAAATCCTTAAAAAATCAATTCTTCAATGGATTCATCTAGTTTTTCATTTGCCTGACTCCAGTACATGCTTGTTAACATCCCTCTGCCAGGAATCATTTTCCTTTTTGAAGTGTTAAACAGTGGCTTGTTGAACATGTTTTTAATGGCGTATCAACACATTATCTATTAGGTTATTTACTATTTAGAGCCGCCCCAGACAGAAGAGAAGGATATTATATAGCAGTGCTTTTTTTCTACATTTTGGGAATTTTAGCGCGATTTTTCATGAAATTGGGGGAAAAACAGTCAAATATTTATTTCATAATTGTATCTTTCATACTGTTTACAGTATAACAAGATCAACAGAGGCATTTAAAAGCATTTCATATTCAATACTTGTCACATTTTTACTACTTTACAGTGTTCTTTTTTTTTCTTCTTTCCATTGGGAATTTTCTTCTCAAAATTCGGGGGGAAATATATGTTTTGTCATTGGGAATGGGACCCAATAACGGCTATAAAAACAGCCAGAAAAAAAGCCCTTTATAATAGGAATCGTATAACCTTCAATACATGGGACTGCCCACTTTATGTCCGGCGCATCCTTGGCCGGGATAGTAAAGAGGCTGCGTCTAAAACTTTCTCGTCTCTCACAGCTACGTGTTTGAATCCCACGGTAAGCTTGACTTGTCAAGTGAGAAAGTGTCGATAATCACGGACGGCTGGAGCTATACAGTACTGGTTATACCCAAGAAAAAAAATGGGTCAGCTTCTACCACAAAAAAAATAGACCGTCACATATAGCCTAACATGTGCTAAAAATGACGTAAACAACACAACATTCAAACAGTTTAGGTCCACATCAAAAAGACAAAGCAAAGAAATTAAACGCTTTCCAATGGGCACATTGATACACTCAGTGGTGCAAGTAATATCTCTAGATTCAAAGTCTACCATGCTGTGTCACAACCATTTCAGAAATTAAGAGGGTTAAGACAAATGCTATCAATAGTGTTTCCTGAATCAGTTATAAAACTGTGTTTTGAAAATATGTGTCTTTTTTGTTGTTGTTTTTAATATCTTTTATATTTTCAGTGCCATTTCTGCTTAGTTAAGCTGCACCCTTAGATGTCCTGAATGTTCAAGAATGTCCAAGAAAAGAATATAGTATGTGTCAGTCTTCCATTGTTTGTGGTTGTTTATGACTGCATTCTGCTTATGTAGAACTCAGTATTAATAACCTGCAACTGATGGCTTGAACTTGCAACCGAACTAAAAAGGACTGGATGTACATGTACCATTAATGAGTCGCAGTTATCTGTGGTTGATGGATACAATAGTGGGAATAAGTGATGTACCAAACAATCAATTGTGGCCACCGATCAATTATTTAGTAATTGATATTAAGTTATGACATTCCACAAGAGATCATTGCAAAAATTAGAATTCTATTTTCGCTGAAAACAAAAACAAAACATACAAGCTACTTAGTCAAGAACCAGTCGGATTTACCACCATCTTAAAATAGTACAAAATAAACTCCTTTTTTTATATACAAAGAAAGTTACATTTTTTTTCGCGTACAATTCAGAGACGGGTAAGCGAACCCGAGCTGCATTCGTCTAGTGACTTCGGTTAGAAGTGAGTGAGTTCAAGTACGTTACCCAGACATGATTTGATATTTTGTAGCGTGGTTGAGAGGGTAAAGATGCTGCATTGGAAACCATCTCAACGCTGCGGGTTCGAATCTCACTGGGAGCTCAGCTTGTAAGTGTCGATTCTTATGGATGATAGGAAGTATACAGTACGTGTAAAAAATGTTGACCATCATACATAGCCTAAAATGTACTGGAAAATTACGTTACAAGCCAAACAAACAAAAACGATTTAAGTTTTATTTCAATTGACCTTAAGAAAAATGTTCTTGTCCGGTCCATGTGGTAAGTAGCATGCACATCTATGGGTCCTTTATTCAAGGTCATGCAGTTTTCATGTCCAGTCATACTCCTTAACTTCCGAGTAAAGAGCTAGGATCTTCATAGATTATAATTAGCTCTTAAAATAATGAGACACAACCTTATTTGCCTATGTGTTTTCAATAGATCATGTGTTGCACATTAAAGTAATGTTTACATGTTCCAGGTCAGTGTGAATACTGATGTACATTCCAATAAGCTGTCCAACAATTTCAGATAATGAGATGAAACTGTTACCTTATCATTAATATATTGGGCGTGAACATCACTCAAGTTCAAGGTCAAGCATATTGCGCAAGACATTTTCTCTTGGCTTTGTCAGTCTGATGGGGATGGTAAATAGAAGGTCCAAACTACCAAAGGCTGTCCTGTCTGCATGTTAAATAATTATTACAATCTTTCTGCCAGTAAGAGTAGGCCAGGGTTTCATGATTATTTTGTATTCTTAACCTCTCAGTTCACCTCTCACTGAGGTGGTGCTAATAACCATAATGTGCTGATGATTGTTTTCATTTGCATTCAAGTGTGGTTTTTTAGCTCGACTATTCGAAGAATAAGAGAGCTTATGTAATCACCCCGGCATCGGCGTCCCACATCAAAATTTGCGTGTAAGCTGTGTTTACAAGTCTATATCTCTTACATTTCTTATCCTACCACAACCAAATGTGTTCATGGGCTTCCTTGTAGCATTATCTTAAGGGCTGCATAAGCAATTTTGGTTCCTGTAACCCATGGGCTCCCATGGAATGCAAATTATGATAGCCCATAAAATGTGCCCCATTTCACATCAAATTGTGCGTGTAAGCTGTGTTTACAAGTCTATATCTCTTACAATTCTGACCCTAGCACAACCAAATTTGGCCATTAGCTTCCTTATATCATTATCGTAAGGGCTGCTTAAGTAATTTTGGTTCCTGTAACCACTGGGCTCCCATGAAACCCAAATTCTGATAGCCCTTAAAATATGTCTGTTTTACATCAAATTTTGCGTGTAAGCTGTGTTTACAGGTCTATATCTCTTACATTTTTTTCCTAGCTGAACTAAATTTTGGAATTGGTTTCCTGATAGTATGTTGTAAAGGGTTGGATAAGTAATTTTTTTCTTCTGCAAATTCTGGGCTCCCATGGAACCCAAATTGTGATGGCCCATAAAATGTGCAATAAATGCAGATCTAGGTTTGCGTGTAAGCATGTATATATCTATAATTTTGGTTTAAGATTTGTTATAGCATTATGCATCTTATTACTTTCATGGGCTCCCTCCTCCCCCACCCCCTCTACCCCTGCCCCCATTCCCCTCCAAACCTTTTTTTTTTTTTTTTTTTACATATTTCTGTGTTGTTTTAGTCAATTCTTACACAAATATGTTACAACCCTCCCAGCCCCGACCACCCCACCTCTCACCCCATCACCATCCCTCCCCATCCCAGACTTGAAACTTTTTTTTTTTTTTACATATTTCTGTGAGCTTTTGTCAATTCTTACACATATATGTTGCAACCCTCCACGCCAACACCCCCCCCCCCCCCCCCCACCCACGCCCCACACTTGAGTTTTTATTTATTTATTTTGTTAAAAATATTTCTGTGTTGTTTTAGTCAATTCTTACACATATTATATGTTGCAACCCTCCCTGCCCCCACCACCCCACCCTCCCGCCTCTCACCCCCGCACCCCAACCCCGCCCCAGACTTGATTTTTTTTATTTTTTTTTACATATCTCTGTGTTACTTTTGTCAGTTCTTACACATATATGTTGCAACCCTCCCCCGCGCCCCCCCACCCCCCACTCTACCTGCCTCTCACACCACCCACCACACCCCACACTTGATTTTTTTTTTTTACATATTTCTTTGTTGCTTTAGTCAATTTTTACACACATATGTTGCCCCCCCCCCCCCAACAACCCACAACGCACTCCCCCCCCCACACACACACACACACCACCCCCGCCTCTCTATCCGCCCCACTTGATTTTTTTTTTTTAATATTTCTTTGTTGTTTTAGTCAATTCTTACACATGTTGCCCTCCCCACCCCACGCCTCTACCCCATCCCCACTCAAACTCGATTTTTTAATTATTTTTTTTCTTCATATTTTGTGTTGTTTTGGTGAATTATTACATAGCTTCTTACACATGTATGTTGCCCTCACCACCCCCACCCCCACTCCCCCCACCATCCACCCCCGCCTCTCTCCCACCCCCCTCCCGCATCCCATACAACACTCGATTTTTTTTTATATATTTTTTTACATATTTCTGTGTAGTTTTGGTCAGTTCTTACACATAGTTATGTTGTGCTTCCAACCCCACCCCACATTGTTGTAGCCTTGTTTTCTGATGGTATATACTAGCTATAAATTGATTATTCTCCGAAAAATCGAATAGTCGAGCTACGCTGTCCTCCCACAGCTCTTGTTTAATGAGTTATAAATACCATCCTTATAATTATTTAAGTACTATTTTAACAGATGCAAGTTGTGCAGAAATTCTAACAGAACGCCTAGAGTTTAATGTTTCCCTTGAAATTAAATACTCACCTCATCGAGACAACTCACCGGTTCCTAAATTCAGGTCGTTATTCAAGTTCAAGATCATAAAATTCACATACCTCTCATGTTCATGCATATGATGAAGTCAATTTATTGTCCACTGACTAAATTTCGCATAAAAGAAAGTAATTTTGAAATAAATTTGAAACAAACACCTCATCGACACGAACCAAACACCCGGATCTGTATCTAAAATCTTGATTTTTAAATCACGTATAGCTTATAGCTGTTCTAACACTTCTAAATAAAGGCTGGTTAAGACTTCTTTTCATGCAATATCTCAAGTTTTGTTGTGAGAAATACAGATTGCCAAAATTCGCTTCAGGAATACCGCAAGGCAATACCTACTCAATTGCAAAAGAAAGTGTGCACAGCTCAGTTGAGAAAGAACGTGTGCACAGAGTTTTTGTTTTAATTAATTGTATAAATTCTAAAATGAATACCGCATTTCCTCTATTAGTAGCGCTCGGGCGCTAGGCAAAGTGCTAAGGGGGCGCTACTATTATGGTTCAAATTTTCAATATATTTCATAAACGTTCCCGACTGTTTTCCTTATATAATTACTGTACTAATCTCTATCCAGAGTACACTCGTTCCTCATGTTTTGAATAATCACTTGATAGGTCACGTGATTATTCAAAAAAGTTATGACGATGTTTATAATAAATCCTTTTGCGTGATCTGCAAAGACAAAATATAGACCTATATTAAATAATTTCAATTTTTATTTCTATGAGTTAATTTTTTTTAGTAATTTTCTGCTATCAAGCTTCGGTTTGAAATCTTTAAATATGCGTTTCGATTAAGGAGACCTAAGTACGTATTATTTGTGTAGTAAAATAGTCCCGATTAAAACTAAATTGTTTTCATGCATTATTTCAAATCTTGCAACATCTAATTTGTAGATATTCTGAAAACTATATTTACACAAGAAATAAATAAGTTTCAGGCAAACATATTTCAATTTAACAGGTTTTACCAAAATCTTGTAATTTAGTAGTTAGCAGAGATATATGTGTGTGAGTGCAAGGAATGATAACTCTGCGTGGAGATTGTTACTCTGCGCCGATATTTTACTGTCACACCGGTATTGACTAAACCTAAACCCGACAATATACTAAGTATAGCACTCTGCATCTGTATGATACAATATCGTCGAACTTGACGATTACAACACAGGTTGGTTGCGTATGAATTAAATAATAATAAAAGATAACTAAATAATAAATTGAAAGAAAGGAGATAAATAAAAGCGGTAATTTGTATTGATGATAGTGCTTTAAGGTTTATGTCATTTTCTGCCTTGTGAACACTCTAGCACCTTCATTCATTTTTTGATCTTTACCAAACTTGCACATATTGTTAATATCAATGGAAGCTCAGACAATTTCGAAAACCAGACCGGATCAGTAACACTAGAGTTATGGCCCTTTTTTTTTCTAGAAAATGCCATTTTCTGCCTTGTGAACACTCTTGCACATTCATTTATAATTTGATCTTTACCAAACTGGCACAGATTGTTAATATCAATAAAAGAGCGAACTAGTTCGAAAACCAGTTAGATCAAATTAGTTTCACCGGAGTAATGGCCCTTGATTTTCTGAAAAATGCCATATTTTGCCTTGTAAACACTCTAGCTCCTTCATTTATTATTTGATCTTTACCAAACGTGCACAGATTGTTAATATCAATGAAAGCTCGGACAAGTTCGAAAACCAGATCGGATTGAGTAACACTAGAGTTATGGCCCTTGTTGTTTCTAGAAAATGCCATTTTCTGCCTTGTGAACACTCTTTCACATTCATTTATTATTTGATCTTTACCAAACTGGCACAGATTGTTAATATCAATAAAAGAGCGAACTAGTTCGAAAACCATTTAGATCGGATTAGTTTCACCGGAGTTATGGCCCTTGATTTTCTGAAAAATGCCATATTTTGCCTCGTAAACATTCTAGCTCCTTCATTTATTATTGTGCGCCGGGCCCCATTGTAACACATATATCTTGTTGGGTCCACTGACAGTAAACACAGTTTCAACTTCACTGTAACACAGCAACCGAGAACCTCTTACTATTCTAAGGTCCTCTATTAGAAATAAACACAATTACTTAATGGTAACACACCAATTAAGGACCTTATCACATGGTGGTCCGACAACAATAAACACTGTGCGCCAATTGCAACACTTATTTCTTGTTGGGTCCTCTGACAGTAAACACAATGTCAACTTCACTGTAATATACCAACAGAGAACCTGTTACTATTCTAAGATCCTTTTTTAACAATAAACACAATTTCTTTATGGTGACGCACCAATTAAGGACCTACTCTTTTGGTTTTCAGTCAACAATAAACACAGTGCGCCCACTGTAACAAATATTTCTTGTTGTGTCCTTTCACAGTCACCACAGTGTCAACTGCACTGTAACACACCAACGGAGGACCTAGTACTATTCTAAGGTCCTCTCCTAACAATAACCACAATTATTTCATGGTAACACATCAATTAAGGACCTAATCTCTTTGTGTTCCAACAACAATAAAGACAGTGCGCCCACTGTAACACATATTACTTGTTGGGTCCTCTGACAGTAAACACTGTGTCAACTTCACTGTAACACACCAACCGAGGACCTTCTATTCTTAGGTCATCTATTAACAATAAACACAAATTATTCATGGTAACCCATCAATCAATTAAGGACATAATCTGTTGGTGTTCTGACAAGAATAAACACAGTGCGCCCATTTTAACACATATTTCTTCTTGGTTCCTCTGACAGTAAACACAGTCTCATCTTCACTGTAACACACCAACCGAGGTTGTGTGTTTTATGGTTGACTGTCCTCCTTGAATGCTACTTTCCCTGTCCGATCTTTTTATATTTCTTTATAAAGGTTTTTCAAAGTTTATATGGTACCCTCCGACCAAAAACCGGTGTTAGTATAAATAATACCCGCGGGATGCTTCCCTGTAAGCGCAAAAAGGCTGCGCATACAACACTACCGCAACAACCGCATTTGTCTTTAAAAGTAAAACAAGCTTGAAGACATTTTCTGGAGATAGTTCATCATAGGGTCAACAATACTATTATATCTTAAAAGTAGATCAGGTTTGCGACAATATAACTTTACAAAGGTTTGTTAAAGTGTTTATGGTACCCTCCGACCAAAAACCGGTGTTAGTATGAAGAATACACGCACGTTGCTTCCCTGTAAGCGCAAAAATACGCTGTGGTTTCTATAGGACCCTATATCTCATTTTCGCATATAAAACTTCCGCAACCACCGCAATTGTCTTTAAAGGTACGACAAGCTTGAAGACAATTTCAGGAGTTTATCATAGGGTCAACAATATGTCGGATCATAGCACTATCAAAAGTGAAAGCATAGTGGCGAACTGTAAATGGGTCAACCAATAAACATACAGTGCATTGCAAAATGATATGGTTATAACGTATTTGCTATTTGTCTAACAAATTCCAAACAGATTGCATGAAAGTGATCAAGAACAAGGGTTTAACGAAGTTTGTAAATCACGTCACCATAAAAGTCAGGTTGTGATAGCCCTTGTTGCAGAATACTTGTTTTTTTAAAGTAGATTAGTCAACAAAGTATCAAATGTAAATGATGAAGTCTTAATAAACAGTTAACATATTTAAATGTAATTGTTGGCAAAATCTCGAGGTCATCCCATACAATAGAATATGTTATATATTAGCTACAGTACCTTTATAGTATTAATTATATGATCATTGTTTACATTTACATCCTTAACAAACACGTTTAATGGGGAAAGAATAATTATTTTAAAAATAAATTATGTTAACTTTAATTTATATTTTTGCATGGCTTTTTGTAAATGTTTACATTGTTTCTGGAGAAGGTTAGTGATACTACCATTTACTTTAATAGTCCTAAAGAATTAAAAGTGTTTATCCGTTGGTATATTTTATGTTATGAAAACATTGTAAATGTTACACATTATGCTGATTGTATCACGTGTTCTCAGCTGTCTGCCTGTAAGAGTCCATGTCACTTATTAGCAAAAACATAATGGTATTATAAATATAATGCGAATATCTTTTATGTAAATATACAAGACACCAAAGTATTGAATGTCTCACTTAAATACTGTTTATCTTTATACATGTACAGCTATAAACAACTCTTGTGGGACGCTTACAACTGAGGAACCGGTATTAAAATACGCACCATTACTTTTTTCGTTTGTGCCATCCTTCACGTCCAAACGATAATTTGTGCATTGGAGTATACGAACACCAGGATCAGAATGGCGGATTACCATTTAAATGTATTCTTACGTTCGTAGTTACAAACAGGATTTAGTTTTTTATTTATGGTTCTCAAATTACACTCAAGCAGAAAATACAGAGCATAGAGTTATTTATTACGGGGGATCCGAAGATTTTCTCAGTTGCATCATACAAACTCATGTCAGCTTTACAGGTTTGTTGTTTGTTATTTTTATTATTCAATGTATAGATTATACGTTTTTCTTTAGATATTACATTTACCATGCTTACTGGCTTATTAAACAGGACATTTTCACTGTGTTCAAACTGAAGTATGGTTAAGAAAGAAGAAGAACTTTATTGTGCATCGTCATGGGTCAGAGAAGGTTAGATGCCATTCCCCTTCTGCCAGAAGAACATATCACAACCTGACTTCTATGCTGATGTAATTTACAAACTTCGTACGATCCTTGGATATAATCACTTTCTTACAATCTATATTAAACATGTTAACACGTTTATCAAAATAGGATATACCATTTTGCAACGCACTATGGTTTACTGGTTGACCTATTCACAGTTTGTCACTACTATGCTTTCCTCTTTGATTGTGCGATGACCGGACAGATTGTGAACCCTATGATGGCGTCTACATAAATCCTAAAAGACACATTTCCAAACTCAATGTAGTCGTTGAAAAATCATGGATAGCACGCTTTTTAACTGATTACTTCTCGCTGACTGATTACCACAGAGACATTATGTTGAGGCCCTATCACAGTTTTTTTCTTTTCATTTACTATTACCTTAGTTTTTGATATAAAATATATTGTAACTAAAAACACTATATTGTTTATCATGGGGGAGCATATGGTCGCCGCTTTTTCCGTCAGTCCGTGTGTGCATACGTGCTTCACACTTTTTGTCCGGAGCATAACTCAAAAAGTATGCTTGATTAAAGTTCGTGTGAATGATAAGGACAATGAGACGGAGTGCAGTTCATAGGATCCATAACTCTAGCTTCACTACTTTTTTAAGTATCTGCCTTTTTTGAAAAATCTGATCCGGAGCATAATATAGTTCCGTACGGATTCATTTTGAATAAGGAAGCACTCACAATAAACATTACTTTTTTCTGTGTAACTTCAGGATGCATCCATCGGTTCCACAGATGCTCTTGATGTTATTATTAATATCAGAAAAGAAACAACAACACACGAACTAGAAGTCCCCATTGGGCCAGTATGTGAGTATCAAGCTATCCAGCTTGCTTGCGGAACGTCGGTGGTTCTACTCAGGTGCACCCGTGCACGAAAAAATGCCCGGATTTGCAACTGGGGTCTTCTTCCACCAATAAAAAGATGGAATGTCGACAAATGACCTTAGCTTTTGGTGCAACTATAAAATCCAGTTTTAAAATTAATGGATTCATATACGATTTGGTTGAATTCCGACAAGCGGTTTCTGAGAAAAAGTCGTCAGAAGCAAAAGATAACGACGACGACGGACGACGGACAGACAACGGACGGACGACGGACGAAGAGTGATTCCAAAACATCACACTGAGCCTTCGGATCAGGTGATCAAAAACAATGACAGATGACAACTATTTTTGAATTTTGAAGTCCCGATAAGTTTCTTGCATTTGAGATTTACTAAAACATGGCAGAGAAGTAACTGATAATAGAGTATATTGTGCTAAAAATACAAAAACAATTAATTGTTAACACGGGTTTTTAAAGAAAATCCATCTATACATAGTTGTTTTATCATATATACAAGTGCACATAAAATGCAAAACGGTTATAATCTTTACTACATTATTATACACTCTTTATGGGACGGGTCTCATCCTTTGACAAAAAACTAATAATCTCAATTTCCTTGTGCAAATGTATTTCTAACAGCGATTTACAGTTGCCTATAGCAATTCCCCCCCCCCCAGTTACCTATAGATATTCATCCCCCCCTGCCCCCCCCCCCCCCCCCCCACCACCCCCAAAGTACAATAGGCTCGAAATGTGTCTTTAAAGGACGATAGCGTTTGATGTGCGTCTTAAATCGTGTCATATCTTACCATTAACGGTTGGTTGTCTTGTTTTTCTGGCTTCTGTCAAGTCATTGAATACTTGCTTTGTGCCTTTATAGGCTGTTTTTATATTCATATATACATGATCATGTACATGATGTATATGTTATATTTATATTGCATATTAATTCTGCCTTGTTCGTTAGAGAATATAATCTGGCGGGGATATCTTTATTTACACTTTCCCGATTTATGGGGCTGGCAATGTGGTAAGAATGATGTGTGTTGTACTCTGGAACCTGGTTAAACCCCCCCCCCCCCCCCCAGCCCCACAACCAAAGGCCTATTTTGTCACTGACCGTTTCAATGTGGTAGTCCTATTTTCAACCCTTTTACATTTGAGATGTCATATCTTGCCTTTTATTCATCTTTGATATCGTTGGTTGTTTCTGTTCGTGTTTTAGGTTGACTGCGGTCATTGAATGCTACACTTTTGTTGCTTGACTTTTACAGTGTGTACATACGTGTAATCAATTACAATAGGCTAAACACAACATTGAGCACATACAAATAATCGTTTACTTAAAGACGCCTTTCTAAGGAACATTGCTACACGTTATACAAAGTAGAAAATTGTATGCTATTTGTATAAACTCGTGTGAATCTATTTAGACATATTTAAAAATGATGAATAAGTAATATTTCAAAGAAGCAGCATAACATATACCAAAGTGATAATTAAGTGAATAATATTTCTGAAAGGGGCAATGTGGAATATGCCAACATGGTGAATTACTGGTATTTCAAACGCTTTAACATTGCTATCAAATTAATCTAACGCACATCCATTGACGTCAAGTATATATTTAGGTGTGACATATTATTTAAATTTCATCGAACGTGTACATGCAACCTCACGAATGGTAAAGATTGTATTAGTACTGTTTAATCTTTTCTGAAATTCGTCATGGAACAAATGTATGAAATACATTTATTTCTGATAAATGAATTCGTTAAATCCAACAATATAAATTTTTACTTGAATAAGCCTTTGTGCTTAGCAACACGAAATTCAATTACCCCTTGTTTATGCTCTTCCGCGAAAGTATAGCAGGAACATATTATTACATTTGTCCATCATAGAGCTTTTAAATACTTTTACATATACATAAAAGCAGCATGTTCCTACCAAAGGTAAGTCTATATGAATGACCTTCATCTTTCTTTCGGGATGTATTTGGATTAAAGTTTTAAATAACATATTTAAATTCAAGCTTTTCGTTAAGTCCATTTCATAGACATCAGAAGTCGTAGATCTTTCAATCTGCCAACAGCATACATCTACATTACACCAATAATAAGGTTTCTACTAAAAGTAGGTCTATATCAATGATATTCATCTACTTTGGCACTTCGTTAATTACATTGAAGAAAGATAAAAATATCGGACAGGGAAAGCAGCATTCAAGGACGACAGTCAACCACAAAACACAAAAACAAACACGCAAACAGACAAACGAGAAGGCAAAAGTAACAAAAAATGCAAACGACATCACAAACACAAAATGGTTGACAATAGGGCTACCGCCTTGGAACGGTCAGTGGCAACAAAGACCACTGGGGTTTAAACCGGTTCTAGGGTGCACCAAACCTAACACTTACCCTACTGTCATCCCATTAAAACAGTTTAAGTTGAAGTTTAAGATTCAAGCTTTTTATAATTAACCTTACTCAGATACCACAAAAAGTGGATATAAAAGTCGAGCAGGAAATGTAGCATTCAACCGCAAACTCGCACATAAACAAACAACAACTAGAAAGATGAATACACGGTAAGATATGATATCACAAACATAAAAGTGTTGACAATAATGGGCTACCGCCTTGGAACGAACAGTGGCAAAAAAGGCCGCTGCGGGTTAAAACCAGGTTCCAGGGTACACCAAATTTCACTCTTACCCTATTGTTATCCCAATAAAGCGGGACAATATAAATAAAGATATCTCCGCCAGGTTATATTCTCTATATAACAAACAAGGCAGCATTAATAGGCAATATACGTAAAACACATAAATAAGCAGGTACATTTAATATAAAAAAAGCCTAGAAAGCCACAGAGCGAATACTCAGTGACTCGGCAGAAGCCATAGCAACAAGAGAACAAACGTTAAGGGTACGACAAGACACGATTTAAGACAAACATCATGTCCGTTCATCGCAAAAAAAGTGGAAAGCATAATGGCGAACTGTGAAAGGGTCAACAACTAAGCCATTCAAACTTCAAACTAACATTTACATAAATGTATATTTGAATTACATTAATATATATTTAAATATAGTTAATGATTTGTTTAAATAAAAAGGACTTCATTTTCTAAGTAAGTAATACGCCTCAATCGGTAATGCGGGTCTCATGAACACATGTTCTTGTTTAATAAAACTTCATTGACACATTTTAGATTTATGTTTCACATAAGTATTTATTGAGCATTTTCTTGTCTAAATATGTTTGCCAATAAACTACATATTTATTTAAATTATTTTTCAAAATCAAAATTCTTTTGGTACCACCAAGCATTTAGGTACAATAAAAATGTAAAAAAAGAAATGCACTTGGATGAACATGAACTTCAAAAAATATGGATTATGTTTAGAATTAATCGTCGCTTCCAAATATACATGAGGACATATTAATCGCGATAGCGTTGTTGGCACATATTGTCTATAATGCTGTAATGAAGACGAATACATTGTATTGGGAAATAGTTCATGTCTACACAGGATAAATGTTACACATATGTTTTACTTTCTTATTATTTGCATGTTTCTCTCATATGTATGGCATGTTATTTACATGTTATTTACATATGTGCCACATATGTAAATGATAAATATGTGTCACATATGTACCACATATATTGTTCATGTTAAAATAATAAAACATACATAAAGTATTAATAAATATACATAAAGTATTAATAAAAAGATATTTGTAGAATCCTGTAGAAAATGTTTTAACAACCTGTTTAGGTTTTAATGTTATTTAGTTAAAAATAGTTTTATATGTATTATACATGTGTTATTTTCATATGTAGAATACATATGTATCACATATGTAAAACATACGAATTTCATGCCTGGATATTTGTCCTATGTATGTTTCTATTGATTAATAAGCGAAACTACTGCTGCATAGGGGAAATCGCATATTTAATATAACCTTCTCATATGAGCTTTAATCACATTCTTATTTTCAATTTACCTACATTCGAATTTGAGTATTTACATCCTTTTTTCACCAATGTTTGTGTTATCTATTGGTCTTTTTATGAACTACTTAATTTGGTCATTCGGTTTAGTTAGTTGTGGTACAGTGCGAACGTAGGATGCCATTGTGTTTTGGTGTTGGGGGTTCGATAGGACCATTTTTTCTCTTTTTAAGATAAATAATTATATTGGAAACTAAATCTCTGGGTTGCTTGCTTTATTAAATATGAGATTTCTTTCCACCGATGACCGGATACAAGTAATGATGAATATTGCTTGATGCCTATGCATAATTATTGTTATATTGGTTTACCTAGCCCCACCCAGTTAACCGAAGTTTGTTAACACCAGAGACTTTGAGGGCTGCGAGAAATGCGTACATGGACCAGTCGCCAATACCATCACCATAATGTGCAATATCACCGGAGGTTCACTTCCACTTTCCGTCTACATTTCTGTTGAGCATAGAAGGCAGCAGGCCTTGGCATTGACGGCTGGTGAAACGTACTGGACTAGTTAGCGAGTTGAAGAAGAAGACCATTTGAAGGAAGTTAAGTGCGAAGTATCCAGCAAAGCCTTAACAACACCACTTGTTACTTCATCGAAGCTATATATAACCCGTATGTTGATCTTAAGGGAAACCAATCTGCCTTAGGTGTCCATTTCTTTTGGTGTATTCTAATAGTACGATGGCCCGTTTAGGACACATACTTTTTATTTTTTATCTCGAGCGCTCGACTTAGTATCTCGAGCGCTCTACTTATGGGATAGCGAGTTGTCCGTCGTTTGTCGTCCGTCCGTCCGTCTGTTAACTTTTAAGAGGATGTTTTTCATCTGATCTTTACCAAACTTTACCAGATTACTAAAATTAATGAAAGCTCCGATAAGTTTGAAAACCAACCAAATCGGATTACTATCACCAGAGTTATGACCATTGATTTAGTTAAAAATGTAGTATTTTGGCATTGATATTAACAATCCGGTAAAGTTTGGTAAAGATCAGATGAAAAACGATTACCTTATGGTCTTAACGGGCAACACATAGCATTTTTAACTAAATCAAGGGTCATAACTGTGCTGTTACCGGTTCGATCCGACTGTTTCTCGAACTTCTCCGAGCTTTCAGTGATATTAACAATCTCGTAAAGTTTGTTAAATATCAGATGAAAAATGAAGTCTCCATTATTTTAACGAGGTAAAAGTTCGTACAAATGGACGACAAGACAACTCGCCATCCCATAAGTCGAGCGCTCCAGTTACTAAGTCGAACGCTCAAAATACTAAGTCGAGCGCTCGAGATACTAAGTCAAACTACTGCAATCTCGGGTTGATTAAGACTTTTCATGAACGGAAGTGAAAAATGCTAGCTAACGTTCACGCCCTCTATCTCCGATTTGATCAGAAATCAATATTGAAAATGTCAAGAGTACGAAATGTTGATCCATCCCGAAGATGGTATGCATATGACGGTGAACATGGAACGTTCAGTGTGGTATGTTCATACCATTCCATGGTCAGCGGCGTATGATCTCAATTTCTAACAAAATGCTTTGCCCTAAACGAGAAAACTATGGGCGAAATAAACAAAATGTAATTTACTTGGGAGTAGAGGTTATGAAGCCTGCGTATCACAAGTAACAGTCAAAATACTAAATTAAAAAAGGCAACCTATCATAAGGTTGATTAAACAACAGAGCTAAAGCGACGTTAAACCTCATACAGAAATATATATTGTTTTATCTATGAATACTATTTGTATAATAATATGTTGTATTGAAGTCCAACCGCAAAAGACAGAACTACATATTAATGCCTTACAAGAGGATAAACCAATCAACGTGTCGTGTAGTAGCAAAGGTGGTCGCCCAGCAGCCAACGTAACCATGTGTTTATCCGATACAATGCTCCCATTCGAATCAGTGTTTCAGCAGAATACACGTGAGAGTTCGGGCAACTTCACTAGCACTGCAGTGCTAACGTCCATGAAGAGAGAATGGAACGGTAGAACACTACAATGTTGTATGTCTCATGAAGTATTAGAAAGAAAGGAATGCTCAAAGAAGATTTCGATAGATTATAAATGTGAGGTTGAATTGTGTTATCTTTTAGCTTCAATTTAATATTCTTCTTGACTATGTTATCTATACACTTATTTGTTATATTACGTTTTCCATAATGCTGGTAGGGCTGTTAACAATGTTATGCTAGGGCTGTTAACAATGTTATGCTTTAGCATACAGGTATTTCTTATTTGTTTCTATATATGTTAGTTTTCAACTTTAAAATTATTTAAAACATCTGCGGCCATTCTACTCTATAAGATATATGTTTTTTCATAGTTAATTCGCTCCTATTCACAGTTCCACCAGAATCTGTAACAATACGACCTCTTAAACCAATCAATGTAGACCAGCCTTACCATCGTATACACATGACATGTGTCATCAGGAATGCCAATCCTCCGTGCACTGCAGAATGGAATTTCAAAGACAGTATCATCCCAAACAATATCGCATATAATCAAACCACGTCGGACCAAGGGTACACCACGATAAATGAAGCCTTTATCGATGTATACAAGGATGACAGTGGAGAGTCAATAGTATGTAGCGCCAGTTGTAAAGAGTTCGACTTGGATAAAAGTGACAACTATATACTATATGTGCCATGTAAGGACACATTTCTGATAGTAAATAATAAATGTACACACTACAATATACAGTAAAGAAAGGAAACAAAACGTTTTTAATCAAATGATTTTAATTTAATTAAATTACATAAATATACAGATGTGTACAAGAAAAGAATACAGGCAAATAACAAATCAAGACTTCTTGCGTATACAATTATTAATATTGAATGTTTTAGATGCACCTATAATAGTAATCAATGCATCAACACCAACAGTCCATGTTATGGAAGGAACTACTGTAGATTTGCAATGCACGGCGAAAAGCAGGCCTATCTCAGAGATCATCTGGATGAAGAGGCACCACAACACTTCTCTCACGGAGCATATGTGCGGAAGTAACGATATGTGCTTGAGTATAGTTGATATACAGCTCGACGATAGCGGCGTATACACTTGCTGGGTTGATAACCACATATTTGGATCAAAAGCAAGAGATATCGAGATCTACGTCAGAGGTTATATTATTATTTACTAATTAATAATGTTTAACATTTGTTGTTTTAACCGGCTGTAAACTACGATATAGGTTGTGTATTTCTGTATGTTGTAGGGATAACAATTTTAATCTATACACGTCTAATATAAAATGTTTAGCTTCAAAAAGTACTTGAACAATTAAAAGGGGGTATTAACAACTGTTAAGAACTTTTTTCCAGCCTATTGTATTTAATGGGGGTGGAGAGAGAATGTATATAGTTAACTTTAGATCACTGTTATATGTAGACAATTATATGACGAAATGAAGGTATTTAGTTTTGTTTGTTTCAGCTGATGAGGCCATCCCAATAAATCGTTTGTATGAAACCAACATATCTAAACGTAGAATGAAAACAATGAAGTATCAACAGAGTTTTGTATTTAGTAAAACTTACATGTTAATTTACTTTTTTTTCTGCTTCAGAACAATGAAGTTGGAAGTATTATGTACTGCTATGCCCTAGATACTGCTTAATATACCCATGCCTTTTTAAGAGAAAACTTTACTCAAGCCTCAGTTTATATTCCTGAGCTTATCGGTCATGTAAGCGGTGAATAAGTAAGCTTTCCCTGCCTTTTCAATGATCATTTAACGTTGGAAAATAAGTCCTTAATGATTTATTTATACCAATTTCCCGTATCTCTTAATCCACTACTTATTACTTCTATGTAGTTCTCTTAGCTATACTTATAAGCGTTTCAATTGAATAGGGGGTAAATACTCGCTGTTTCAAAAAGACTTAATATGATAACGCCCAGGATAGGTGGTGTTTGTTTGTTTAAATGTTGGTTAAGTCATTTTAGGCAAGGACTATCACAATCTTCCATGGCGGCGTGATTTACAAACTTCGTAAGATCCTTGGTCATGTACACTTTCATACTATCTTTGTTAAACTTGTTAAAAGGTTTATCAAAAGCGGTTATGACCTTATCATTTTGCAACGCACTGCATGCTTGGTGCATTTACAGTTCGCCACTATGCTAAACTCTTAGCTTTGTTAAGTTGAAGTGCTTTAGGGTGTATATTATTAAGGACTATTGGTCAGCCAGCTTTGAAAAAAAATCCAAAATGGATGGGATATGATTAATTGAAATGTTCGTCCAAATGCATATTATAGGCATGAATATTGTCAATGATATAATAGATGACATTAATGCAACACTGTTGATGTGAACATAATATCAGAAACAATATTTATTTGGCAGAAATAGTGCCCTTTATATTCGAAAAGTTTGACGCAAGTTTACTCTAAGATGTTTTGTTTTTTATGTTAAATAAATTTGTCCATAGAATTGTCCATTTATCTATAAATGGCACACGAGACATCATTTCTAAATAAAGTAAGCCATGTTATCACATCATCCAAAATTCGAAGTACACCATTGTTAAAAATGAAGATTTTCTTTATACGCCATGTGCCTCCAACACACGCACATGATACACATGAAAAGCATGCAGGTGAATTGTAAATTGAAACATGTTGTATGGTGAAACATTCGGATAAACAGGTACTTTGATCCTATTCATGTGTTATTATTTAATTTGTGATGTTTTTATAGGAATATAATAATAAATTACTCTTGTGTTGCCATGTTTCTATTCACAACAGTCACTCAGTTGTGTTTAATACATCCAAAAATATAGTTTCCATTTATAATAGTTTGACAATTAAAACCCGTCAGTGCCACCATACTATATCATTGAGATTATTTTGGAAGTACATGCCATTGAAAAAATAGCTTCTTGTTTTTACAATGATTGACTTTGAAATGTGGATGATGTGATAACATGGCATATTTAATTTAGAAATGATGTCTCGTGTGCCATTTTTAGATAAATGGACAATGCTATGGACAAAATTATTTAACATAAAAAACAAAACATCTTATACCAATAGTCCTTAACCATAGTAGAAAAGAAAAGATTGTCAATGTTCAATATGTCGTTAAAGGTTTCAATACCATCTGCCTGGGTATCTGGTGAAAGACTCAACATGAACTCCCTTTCATTGCAATATAAAAACAAAACAACGACAAGGGGTGCACAGTTCGTACCCATAGGGATACCAACAATTTGTCTATAAACGGTTGTTCCATACCTGACGAAAATATTATCTAATAGGAAGATCAGCGCTTCACAAACTTCTTGGCAAGTCCACATAATGTAATTGTTTGAACTGCCGTTAGTAAAAAACGCTTTAATATAATTGTTACAGGCCAAACATGTAGTATTTTCCCTAGCGGATGTTTGTCTTTGATAAGATGATGTGGTAAAGTTGTATACAGTGTAGAGAAGTCATAAGTGCCTATGACGTTTATTGCAAATTGTATCAAGAACTTCTCATGCATTTTTAATAGACCAAAACAAATTAATCTCAGAGTTTTCATAAGTTTTAACACAATATTGTTTAACGTGATCTTTAACGGCAGTCAGACAGGAAGTTAAAAGTTTGGAGATGTTTGTTGTGGTGCATGCACTAGAATTGGAAATAAAGCGGGCCTTATACGGATTTTTATGAAATTTAGGAATCCAGTACATAGTTGGCAGTTTGTGCTGCTTTTCGTCTACCACAGCCTTGAAAGTAGTGCACAGAGTGATATGTGTGGAAACAACATCCTTCTCAGTAGACTGAACTGGAGTATACGAATAAGTGTTACCGAGTTCCAGAGATAAAAAAGAGTATGATAATGGACATTTGGAAACGGCCGAAAACGACACATACGAAATATTGCAGTCTCGGTTTGATTGAGACTGTTCATGAGCGGTAGTGAAATATGCTAGCTACCGCTCACGCCCTCTAGCCCCGGGTTGAGCAGAACTCAATATTAATAAAGTCAAAGGTACAACATTTTAACCATCCCAAAGATGGCATGCATATGGCGGTGGATATGGAGTTAATTGCTTCCCCATGTCGTACGGCGTATGGTCCCAGTATCTAATAAAATTAGATGCTCCAAAGAGCGAAATAAACATAATGGAATTTAGTTGGGGGCAGCGGTTATGAAGCCTGCATATCACAATTAACAGTCAAAAGTCTAAATTAAAAAGCAGACAACATATCCTATAAGTGGTTAAACAATACCCAGAGCCTTTAATCGGCCGGAGTAGTGGAACCACTGAATCGAAAATTAAGTAAGAAAACAAAAAGAAATGAAAAAGTACCACCGATAAATCAGTATCGGGCTCAGCGATCTCCAAATATCGAATGAATAACAGTACTGATTGCAAGCGCGGGGAGACGTTTTACTGCCGCCACACTGCACAGGCAACGCCACTGTGCTATAAAAAAGAGTATGATAATGGACCTTTGGAAACGGCCGAAAACGACACATACGAAATATTGCAGTCTCGGTTTGACTGAGACTGTTCATGAGCGGTAGTGAAATATGCTAGCTACCGCTCACGCCCTCTAGCCCCGGGTTAAGCAGAACTCAATATTAATAAAAATCAAAGGTATAAAATGTTAAGTCTAACTCCCAGTGGGATTCGAAACGGCATCAGTGAGACTCGAGAATGTTTTAGACGCAGCGTCTTTACTATCAAGTGCGATTGCATAGATGTGGACCTCGCCAACAACTGCTAAGTTTATTGTTATATAATCCTTATAGGGAATCAACCCACCTACAAGGAATACACTCCTAGCACAGTTGTTTTGTGGATAGTTGGATCAGTAACAGCGGCAGTTTTCTTAATAGTATGTGGGCTATTACTCAGAGGAATTATCTCGAAAATGGGAAATGGTCACCCAAGTGGTTAGTTACAGTTCTTTTTATTAACATCTTGTTTTTAATAATTTCGTTATACTACATATTTTATTAAAGCATTTAATGATATTGGGAAAAGGTGGTAACTTGTTGAAATGTATGTATCAAGATTAAATATTAGAATTGTTGATGTCAAACTAGAAAAAAATATTGTGTACATTTTTAAATCTTAAAACCGAAAGTGAAAGTTGACAATTACGACACTTACATTAGTTTTTGTTTTAGATTCAACGAATCAAGAAACGCACCATCGTTACATAACGTAAGTATTAATGTAACAAATATGATAATGTGATGTAACATGCCGTATTTCCAACACAAAGTAGATACAAACGTCTAACAGGAAATGTAGCATTCAAGGACCACAGTCAACCACAAACACTCAGAGAGAAAACGGAACAACTAAAAAAATGAATAAACGGCAAGATATGACATTACAAACATAAAATGGTTGGAAATAAGTCTACCGCCTTGGAACGGTTAGTGGCAAAATATACGGTGTTTAAATCAGGTTCTAAGGTGCACCAAACCTCATGCGTACCTCATGTCATCCCAATAAAACGGGACAGTGTAAAATAAAGTAATCCCCGCCAGGTTAGGTTATATTCTCTAACAAACAAGTCGACATTCATAAGAAATATAAGTATAAATAGATATAAAACATACTGCCTGAGTATCTGATGATTTACTCAACTTGAAATCCCTTTCAAAGCAATACAAGAACAAACCTGCGGCAAGACGTAAACAATTCGTACCCATCGTGGCAAGTCCGCATATTGTAATTGTATAAACCGCTATTAGTGAAAAAACGCTTTAATATTGTTGCAGGCTAAAATATAGTTTTTTTCTCTAGCGAAAATATTTGATGTAATTGTTGGTTGTTTTAATGCGTGTTTTGGTTGACTGTATTAAACTTAGATAAATACATTTTCCTTCTCTGTTTATCTATGTTGGTGTGAACTGCGTTAGCTTACGTAATTTTACAAACATACTCCCTGTCGAGATCGAAACACGGTATCGCGTTTTTTAAACACTGTGTAGTTTTGACAAGATGGCGGACGAGCACGTTTGTCACAGGTAGGTTAAATATTTAAATGAAACTATATTTCATGTAGTTGGTACTTAATTATCATTCTAGTAGAACCCGTACATGCAGTGATGTTATAATTCAACACGCCAGCTCTCCATTAGTAGTTTTCTCTCATTTTAAGCATATACTATGTCTGCAAAACCGAAGATTGTCTTCTTTTGAAAAATCGAAGCGAGGGACAATCCCTATTTTTCTTCTTCTGATAAACTGAACATATTTAATAACATTTACGATATAAAATAACCTAATTGTTATCTCCAGAATAGATTGGAATAGTCTATTGCTCTTAAAAAGAAGTCATTGAGGCGTATTATTGATTTGAAAATAACATGAATTACACGTTGTAGAGCGCATGTATTTTGCTAACCACACTGTGTCGAATTTAGCATATTCTGCCCCTAATAACACTGTATAGCTTTTGAATTTAAACAATGTGTAGTGTACAAAATATGATGCAATTGAAAGTTGTCTGCAAATGAACGTCTGAGTTTACCTACATATTACTTTATACATAAAAAACGATTATGATCAAATAGAGCAACACATTTTTAGTAATACAAAATAAGCCTCTTACATTGTTCTTACATCGGTTAAACTTTAACCTCGGTTATAACTGATATTTGTGGGCTGTTAACCCATATTTATACAAGGATTATATTTATCACTACATTATCCAAGGTTACAGTTAAAGCAATGTACGAACAAATGGACCCTGTAATGTTTAGTGTGTATTTATGTTCACACTGAACCTCTTTATGTGCTCTCGGTAAAATACTTAAGGTCACTCAATACCAACACATATCCTCAAGTAAAAGATTATTTGTTCTAGCGTTATTGACATGGACTTGTCTATTACAGAAATGGAAACCTATATGTCTATATATGAGGACTTGAGAGACGACGTTAAAACACAGAGTGGCTGGCTTCTGCCAAGTCATTGAGTACCTTCGTTGTGGCTTTCTACGCTATTGTTTTTTTTGTATTATATTTACACGAACATATTTGTGTTTTACTTATATTGCCTATTGATGCTGCCTTGTTGGATAGAGATTAGATCATGGCGGGGATTTCTTTATTTACACTGTCCTGTTTTAATGGGATGACAGTAGGGTAAGTGTGAGGTTTGGTGCACCTTAGAACCGGTTTAAGCCCCCAGTGGCCTACTTTGCCACTGACCGTTCCAAGGCGGTAGCCCTATTGTCAACTCTTTTGTGTTTGTGATGTCGTTTTCATTTTGTATTACTCTACCTTATCGTTTGTCTGTTTGCGTGTTTGTTTTTGTGTTTTGTTGTTGACTGTCGTCCTTGAATGCTGCTTTCCCTGTCCGATATTTTTATCCTTTTTTGAGAAAGCATATCCGGTCTAAACATTTAACCCAAGAGCACTTCAAATACAAGTGCCAGACGTGCATCAAGACATTCATAGAGATACATCAGACAAGAGCACACGTTGTTCTGCATGACGGTGACAAATATAACTGTGTTTTTTTCCTCGGAAAAGATATTCACTACCATATCTCAGCAACTAATTTTAAAAACGCATACACAAATCAATCAAACTTGAGCTTTTACCAATATCAGTATTGCTATGTTCAATAATCAATCATTTAAGTCAATTTGGACGCTTAGGAACAGCATTACGCAGCAGTCGTTAACTATTGTATACACTACACCGTGTCTTAATTTAAAGTTACACAGTGTTAAAAGAGGCAGAATATGTTGAAATTCGACACCGTGTTGTTAACAAAATGCATGTGCTCTACAACGAGTACTTGGTGTTTTTTTGAAATACCTAATACGCATCAGTAACATGTTTTTTTTTCAAAGCAACAGAGTATTCCATTGTAGGTAGGATGTAAACATTAGGTTATTTTAAATCGTACATGTAATTAAATGTTTTCAAATTATCAGAAAAAGCAAAAATAGTGACCGTCTCTCGCTTCGATTTTTTTTTCAAAACAAGACTTTGCGCTTAAAATGAGAGAAAACGTCTAATAGAGAGTTGACGTGTTGAATTAAAACATCCTTGCACACACCGGCCGGCTAGAATGGTCAGTAAGTGTCAACTACATGAAATACAGTTACATTTAAACGACACCTGCCTTTGACAAACGTGCTCGTTTTGCAAAATCTACACAGTGTTTAAAAAACGCGACACCGTGTTTCAATCTCGCCAGTGAGAACGGCATACGGATGTATCTTTAAAAATATTTTTTTATTTGTATATACATAAACTCTAGCATATGGACTCCTTCTAAATACGACTTAAATTACTAGTCCTTAAATAACAGCTGTATAAACCGGCCCATACATATATATAGCAGTCGTAAAATTCATTACGCGATAATTACATTTATTTTTAAACATGTTTATAATTATTAAATACAGCCGTCAACATGCTCTAATTCTATTGTATTTTTATAACAGTGAACAATGTCGATTGACTAATACATTATTAACCCCGCCAGATGGATTGAATACAGAAACGCATTATGATATGTACGATGTCATAAGTGACAGTGGACAAGGTTATCATCAAGATCACCCAGAAACCAGTCAGAACTATGATAGGGATTATCTTCATCCTGTATTCATAGAAAGCAGCAATACAACGACTATGAATACCCAAGAACTAAATCAGAATGAAAATGAATATTATCTACATCCAATAAATAGAGAAGATGAATATACTGATCTGGAGCCAGGTTATCTTAATATGGACTTCAATACGCAAACACGAGCTGATAAAGACAGTGTAGTGTGTGTCATTGAACAAGATCACGATCATTCAGAAACCAGCCATGATCCAGTACATAAAGACGATAACACTTCTCTGTATCCGACAACAAGTAAGAATGACGATTATCTGGTTCCAGTAAATAGAGAAGATGACAACTACCAATACTATGAGCTCGCATAAAATATTTACAACGATGAAAACCGAATATCTACTCTGTTACAATTTTTTTCCACAATAAAAGTAATACTTGTTTCTATATATAATTTAAGGAAATTGTATTTGACCTTCACCTTACTTATTAAAACCTACGGTAAAATTATGTTTAATGCTATGTACAATGAGCAAATATATTCATTTTAAATATAGTTATTGACCATGTCACATGCATTGCCTCTCATTTGTCCTTGAAATTGTTTTTTGTTTCGATGTGATGCTTGGTTGACTGTGGTCGTTAAATACTAGATTTCCTCTTCGACTTTTAAATCTACTTTTAGTTTGTTTTTGTTATACCTTACCTAATTGAATACTTCCATCAGGTGTGATAAGAAGGTACCGACCAGAATACTCAATCCATTATCACACTTTAGGATGTTTTATAGTGCATTCAAAGGTCGTGATAGTATAATAGTTTATGCAGTGAAGATTCCATACGGATTTTACTATGGCATTCCAAGAAAACTTTTAAAAGTTTATATTAAATTAATTTTACAATTAAGTTATAATTATCAAAGAATATGTCAAATTAAGCTTAGCTTAGGTATCGGAAATAAAGAGAAATCCTGTTTATTTGCTTGTTTTTATATTATTGTAAATAACTGGTATTGGAATTGAACCCAGTTTAGTTTAAATGTTTTGTTCCTAAAAAGATGTATACGTTTCGTAGTTATTTAACTTTAATAAGTAAAATAAGTGAGTATTTTTTTTTGGATTTGCATTTCTCAATTGAAAATAAAGAAATAATAAGCAAACTTTATGACAAGAGAGATATTGTTTTCGATATCGTTAATTATGCCTACTTTGATGGTGATATTACCAGAACAATTTCTCTTAAGGTATATATTTATCATCTTATTCGTTTTCTATAGCTTGTAGTCGAGTTCAGGACTTTATATTCGTAACCTTTGTTTAACTAAAAAGCTAATCCGCCAGGGTTACCGTTACTATAACCATCGAAAACAATTTGAACAATGTATTTTCGTTACCCTGATCTGCTTTTAAAATATAAAAGTAAAACAATATTATATAAACCTAATTATACAATTAATTTATTACTATCAAATAATATTATAAGTTAAGCTTAGATGCTTGGTTGCCTATTGCCTAAGTAGTGTGTACTAGTGTCATCCATTTGCGCAGAATGTATGTATTTCATTTAAAGTCAGCATGATTAAATTCAGCGCATACTATGACATTATGTTAAATTTAAAAACTGAAATTATGTTTATATGAAACAACTAGAATGGTGTTCCACGTAACACTTATGTCGCCTGCCATGTGCTAATTTCAATTACAATCTAACCATAACGTTTTAAGACAGGGGATGCAATATATCATGAATTGTATGAAGTATCTTTTTTAATTATTGTTAAAGTTTATTTAAAAAGGGGCATAACTCTGTATTGGATAAGGAAGAGCTGTATAAAGTTTCATGACCATAGTTCAATATTTTGCCAAGTTATGAACTAGGTCAGGTTACAGGTTAGCATTGTATGAAAAGGAGTATTACTCTGCCGAAATGAAAGTCCGAGATATTAGACATTTAAGGGCATTGATGAATTGCTGAAGAAGAACTGTATAGAGTTTTATCACCATACGTCAATATTTTGCCAAGTTACGAGCCAGGTAAGGTTATAGATTAACATTTAACAAAAATGGGTATAACTCTGCCGAAATGAAAGTCATAGTTATTGGATATGTGTAACCACATTCCTTGGTTTTAGATGAAAATGTGTTTCATGAACATAGGTCATATACTTTCCATGTTATGGTATGTGCTTGATTAGGTTGGAATTGGAGGTTTACGTTTTATGAAAATGGTCATAACTCTGCCGAATGAAAGTCAGTGTCATGGGTAACAACATTCTTTGTAGTAAATGAATCAGTGTGTGAAGTTTGATGAACTTAAATACTTTTTGAGTTATGTTCAGTTATGAGTTTGTCTAGGTTGCAGGTTAAAGTTTTATGAAAAGCGACATAACTCAACGCCAAAATGGAAGTCAGAGTTATTAGACACGTTTAACGACATTTCTTGAGATAAGATGAACACATTTTTGAAGAATGAACATAGGTCGAATAATTTTCACGTTATGGCCATTGCTAGATGGCAGGTTAAAGTTTGACGGATGGAGTGCGGACGGGCGGGCGGACAAACGGATGACGGAAGACGACGGATGACGAACAAAGTGATCCCTAAGTGTCCACCATGCTACGCAGGAGACACAAAAAGTCATTGAAACACAAATGGTTTGCTTCAGTCGTTACTCTTGCGTAAATCTATAGAGACTCTAGTTTAAATTTAACCCTCATGAATATGAACGAGTCACGGGTGAAGTAGTTTCAATTCGACGAACATACAAAAAGTCGTTATAAAGCCAGAAATGTATACATAAAATATTACAATTGTAGCTTACCTTCATAAAACTGGTGTCAATAAATTGACGGATAGAATCGTGTTGCTCGGAATGGGATTTGAAACAGGAAGCTTGCGTTTTTATTTTGCAATACATGAAGGTATGACCTCTAGATCACAACTATGTGTTGGTACGTATGTTGGTACGTTCTAACATTTCTAACTCTAAATATGCATTGCTCAATAAATAGCGCAGACACGCGCACACAAGTAGCAACGGCTAAATAAACAATAGATATCGGAGAACAGCGTCGCTCGACTATTCGCTTTTTCAGAGAACAACACATTATACAACTGATATATAATCAGGCAACGTGGAATCTCTCTCCATAACACGCAATCTATAAACAAATAGCATGAGCAATATTACCAAATGAAAAAGAGAATATATAAAGAAAAGAAATAAGAGCGAGGGATATTATAATATTACAATCACAGATCGAATAAATACGACCACAATTACCTGTTGGATATATAGAGTACAGTCCTGTTGGATATACAGAGTACAGTAAACAACATTTGCATTACAAAACTGTGAGGGTGTTACACAGAAATATTAAGAAATACACATATATCTGTGTCCCCGCCCCTCCCCGCTTCCTACCCTCAATCGAACACAAAAAAATAAGGATAATGATTGATGTAATTTATTGAATTAAATAAACAAAACAATAACAGTGCACCTGATCCCCAAGTCCAATTTCCGTTGAACTCCTTTTTTGTTTAAAATGGTATAGCGAAACAACACAAACACTCAGTAGGTTGTACGTGTAACTTTAATTTACTACATTCTAAAGTTCTAAGTTCAACAACTCCTATTCCATGTCTGGTTCAAACCTCTTACGTGTACGCTGGGTTAAGACCCTTCTGCCGCGTATCTGCGCTCAGAACTACATTGCTCGGTTGAAGGCTCCACTTCTCACCTAGCTGCTTTCCACCAGATAAAGATCTTCAAAAGCATTCAGATGACATCTCTTTTATAGCAACTGAAAAGCTGACACATCCCACATGAATAATTAATCTTGTCAATATAAAGTATCCGGTAATCACGGACATACTCTATAAATACATTATTCCATTGTGCAGAATGTATTCACATTAATAATACTGGCAACCACGTCGCGTCTTGTATCCATAAAAAAATATCAACCACAAAACACAGAAACAAACACGCAAACAGACAAACAAGAAGGCAAACGTAATAATAAATGCAAACGACATCACAAACACAAAAGGGTTGACAATAGGGCTACCACCTAGAACCTAGGAACGGTCAGTGGCAAAGTAGGCCACTGGGGGGTTTAAACCGGTTCTAGGGTGCACCAAACCTCACACTTACCCTACTGTCATAAGACCACATTATGCCGTCCCTGCAATTGCAACCATATTAATATCCGTCACGTATACAGCGTCCCATCTTTTATACTTCTGCAAAAAAAAAAAAATGTCGTAAACAACGTAAAAATAGTAACTTCTACATCCCTAGATGGTACATTCATTAATCCCAGTGATACTTTAACTCACTCGTGCATATTCGTGTCTACATAATTACATGTTTACTATTGCACTGACCATTTAATAACCTGTCATTCGTGCATACAATGACGATCTTACCTTGTAAACATACTTAGATAAGCAACTTTCTTAAACAATTACGTTACAATGGTAAAATAATGAAAATATTATCATTAGAAGGAGAATTAACATTGCGATGGGTTTTCGCATAAATGAAACATGTATCTATAAACCTGTTTAAGATACAAGTGTTTAAAGTTGGGACACATAACCCAATATGATTGAGTTAATGATAAGAAGAGCAAAACATATGGTCAGTAACAAGATATTGGATGTTTACCTAAACCACTTTTATTGAATTATTACACATTTCAAAGGCTATTTTAAGTTAGGTTCTACGGGTACCTAGGGAGCATATGATTTATTTGCGCCTAGATTTTTTATGTACCCGTCTAGATAATGCTATAACGAATCCCAACACAAGTTTTGGTTGAGCTAAGGCAAACAGTTTAAGATATATATATACAACAGCTTACACGCAAACCTTGAACTGGGTAAATTGCACATTTTATGGGCCATCACAAGACTAGTTCCATAGAGGCCGGAATAAGAACAAGACAAAATTATTTATGCAACCCTCTACGTAATACTATAAGGAATGTATCATCTATGTATTTTTTTGCCTATTATTTCTGCCTTGTTTGTTAGAGGATATAACCTGGCGTTGTTTTCTTTAATTGCACTGTTCCGTTTTATTGGGATGACAATACGGTAAGATTGAGGTTCGGTGTACCATTGAACCTGGTTTAAAACCCGAGCGGCCTTTCTGTGATATACAGTTTCAAGGCTACTGTGAACCGGATCGTGTTGTGACTTTGACGCTTTTAATAAAACCTTACGCTATCTGGATGATGTACTTAATTTTGATAATCCTTTCTTTTCTTCTATAGCTCCTAACATTTATACTCCAGAACTAAATCTCAATAAAGCTAATGTTTCGGATTATGTCTCTCCGTTTCTTGATTTACATCTTTCTATTGAAAATGGAGCAGTAATAACTACACTTTATGATAAGAGAGATAATTTGATTTCGACATTGTTAATTATCCACATGTGGATGGGGATATCCCCAATACTGTTTCTTATGGCGTGCTTATTTCTCAGTTAATTCGTTTTGCCAGAGCTAGTAGCCGCATTGAGGAATTAACCTTCGTAATCTTAACATTACTGAAAAACTCGTCCAACAGGGTTACTGTTACCATAAGTTACGTAAGACTTTTTCTAAGTTTTATTATTATAACACTGATCTGCTCGACAAATATAATAGCAATCTTAAAACACTTCTGCGACAAGGTTTGTCACAACCCGTCTTTTATAAAGATGTGATTATTTACAAACTTAAGATTATCGGTCGTGATAATTTTCATGAGTTATTTATTAAAATTATTAGAATTTTTTAAAGCAGAGGCTACGACCTAAGTATTCTGCGGCGCACTACATGCTTAGTTGTGGACCCTTCTACAGTTTGCAGCTATGGTTTCCTCTTTGATTGTGCAACCGGACGGGCGGTGGACTCTATGACAACGTGTTCCTAAATCCTTTAAGGCGGGAACCGTTTGATGAATGTCTTTCATTCCGTTTTGTCGTGCCCTTAATTGTTTTCCCCTTGATGCTCTGACTTCCGTCAAGTCATCGAGTACATATGAGATTAGCTTCCTAGGTTTAACTTATTTTTTGATATATTAAATAAATGAACATTTCTGTGATTTTTTCTTATAACACCTATCTACGCTTGTAATGTAAGGGGTTAACTCGACGGTGATTATTTTTTATTACACTGTCCTGTTGTTTAGGGATGATGACAGGGTAAGAGTGAGGCTTGTTGCACCCTTGAACCGGTTGAAACTCTCCGGTGATCCCTTTTGCCACTGATCGTTCCAAGACGGTACCCCTGTTGTCAATCCTTATATGTTTGTGATGTGCTTTTTTACTGAATGTGTTTGTTATGTACTTTTTGAATCTCATTTACTTTGTAATACTTGTTGAAGTGACTGTATTCTGTGAATGCTACTCTTCCTGTTGGACTTACAACCTGTTCTTTGCTTTTTATTAACGTTGCAATTGTATGCGCTTATGCGTGTTGTTTTGGCCGACATTTCCTGTTCAATTGGTATACCTACTTGTATACACTAACACACTAGGAGCTTACATGGTATTAACTTGTTAACACTGGCAAATAAGTAGTCTACACGGTATTAACTTAATATTAAAACCGTCGAGCAATGAGTCTATGTGATATTAACGTTTTTACATCGCTGCGCAATGATTTAACACGCCGGTATGATTTGCTTACCAGGACACGCAAGGATTATACACGGTATGAACAGTTTTACACTGATACACAAAAAGTGTACACGGTATTAACTTATTTATACCGACACGCAAAGAGTATACACAGCATTAACTTATTTACACCGACACGCAAGAAGTGTATACGGTATTATTTACACCGACACGCAAGAAGTGTACACGGTATTATTTACACCGACACGCAAGAAGTGTACACGGTATTGTTTACACCGACACGCAAGAAGTGTACACGGTATTATTTACACCGACACGCAAGAAGTGTACACGGTATTGTTTACACCGACACGCAAGGAGTATACACAGCACTAACTTATTTACATCGACACGCAAGGAGTATACACGGTATTGTTTACACCGACACGCAAGGAGTATACACAGCACTAACTTATTTACATCGACGCGCAAGAAGTGTACACGGTATTAACTTATTTACACCGACACGCAAGACGTGTACACGGTATTATTTATTTACACCGACACTCAATGAGTATACACGGTACTAACTTATTTAGACCGACACGCAAGAAGTGTACAGGGTATTAACTTATCTACACCGACACGCAAGAAGTGTACACGGTATTATTTACACCGACACACAAGAAATGTACACATTATTAACTTATTTATACCGACAAACAATGAGTGAGCTTGGTATAACATTACTGAGCAGTGCACCAGATGTAACTCTAATGTGACAAAATGACTTGGTTTAAAAAGCATAACAAATATAAACAATAGAAACAAGATTGCCCTGTGAAACCTGTAGTTGCATTTAATTAAAAGAAGCTAACCCGTCAAATAACGATACAATTATACTACACCGTTTATCAAAAATCTATCCAGGTGTTCAGATCATATAATAATATATGTGGGTCGATTGAACGTATAGTTTATTCACGGATTCTTAAAATACCCGTGACCGAATATGTGTAAAACGGTTGATGCCGTTTATAGTGTGTATATAGAGTTTGGATTCCCACCAAAATAGTATAAGTTTTTGAATATGGTATGGTCCTTTAATGCATCTATTTGCATAGCATTTTGACAACATATAAGGAGAAATTTGAAAAAATATACGCATGCAGGGATATCGTTATACAAATAACCACTAAGTTAAAGTAAATGAATTGGTTATTTTACTGCACCATTATTATAATTATGTTAGTTTAAACCATCTCCTTATTTACCCGGCCGTTAGTGCTATCGACTTGTTAAAATTTAAACTAACGTTATACAATTTGCCCCTGATGTACCTTACACTTTCCAATGAATTACAAAACGTTATTGTTTAATATGAGGAAGAAAACTTTTTAGAGAACAATACTAATTGACAATTGCGACTAACAAAATAATTATGCGTGTCCATATACTCTTATATGTGATTTTAATAATAAAAAAAAAGTACTTAACCACATTTCAGGAAAATAGTATATACCATATTCACATTATATTAAAATAAACATTTCATATCCAAATAAGAAAGGGATAATGCACAAGAATCAACATAAATTATAATACAATTAAAGTTCTTTTTAAATTTAATCATTGGCAACATTTAAAGTTCCTCCCATATAATAAAGTACAGTTATATACTACCTACAGTATCTTTATATAACCTATGACCACGGTTAACATTTACTTCCTAAATAAGTTGAAACAAACATGATTCATATCAAAGCGAAAGAATAGTTAATTTACACACAGTAAAAATATGTCAGCTTTAATTTATTTGTTTACGTGTCTTTTTGTAATTGCTTATATTGCTTCTGGAAAAGGTTAGTAATTTTATGATTTTAGTTGTTTAATGTTTTTCAAGATATATACAAAAAAAATATCATTGTATCGTTCTACCAATTTTCTAGACTAAGTGCGATTCTCAGCTGTCTGTCTGTAAACCTATCACACCAATTTTTACTCACGGTCCAGCTTTTAAAAAGAGTACATGTCACTTATTAGCATAAATGTAATGTAAAATCACTGTTTGTATAAATGTACAAGAAATCAGCCCCTAACATTTCTCAAATATTACATATACAGTTATCCAAAACTCTTGTGGGACGTTAACAATTTGGGAACCAGTACTAAAATACGGACTTGCAACATTTTCGTTTGTGCCATTCTATTCGTCGAAACGAGACTCTGTGATATGGCGTATACGAACACCAGGATCAGAATGGTGGAAAACCGTTCAAAACACTTCCAACATTCGTATATACAAAAATTATTTAGGATATAATTTACAGTTCTCCAATTACACTGAAACAGAAAACACAGAGTATAGGATTATTTTCTACGGAGATTACGTAGATGCTATAGGTTGCGGAGTACAAACTGAAGTCAGCATTACAGGTAGGTTAATTACTGATAATAAATATATTCTATTTAAATATATCAAATACCATGTTTTCTTATATATATATTTAATGGTTAATAAAAAAAATAGAAGTACTTTATTGTGCATCGCCATACGTCTATGGAGGTGCGAGGCCATCATCCCGAAAGCTTACAATGCCAAACATGACCAACAGTGCTACAATTTATATAAAGTGGAACATTGCATGATATGGTTATATAAATTCTGATTAATTTACTCAGATGCAATTTAAAATGAAGAATTACTGATATTTCAAAGGAGATAATTATATAAAAATATTTGTGTTTTTTTGCGGTTTTGTTAAAGGAAAATTGAGAAATATTTCAAAATGATAAATTACCTTTATTTCACACTTTTAAAGATCGCTATAAAAGTAAGAAATATACATGCAACCTCTCGAATGGTACAAAATGTGTCAGTACGATTTACTTATATCTGAATTTGTTTGTGGAAAGGATGTATGAAATACATTTAATTATGATAAATGAATTCCTTACTGTAACATCTACTTACCATAAATAACCCTTCTTGCTGAACAACAGAAAATTGATTTACCCCATTGGTATGCCCCGTCATATAATTATCTGTGCCCGTCCGTCTGCTCCTTCGTCCGTACATACGCAAAATGCTTTACATTCAAGTGTTTAGTTAAAAGCAGGTATACAATTCAAACAGAAATGTAGCATTCACAAAATGCAGTCAATCAAAAACATTCATTCAAAACAAACGAACGATTACAAGGATACATAGAAGCAAAGTATGCGATACCACAAACACAAAAGGGTTGACATTAAGGGCAGGGCCTTAAAACGGTCAGTGGCAACACGGACGATGGGGTTTAAAACAAATTGGGGGAAATGGTCCTATAGAAACCGCAGCTTCCACATACAATCACACCGTGGGTTCGAACTGTACCACGAGCTAAGCGCAAATTAAACACACAATGAAAAGGACAATGCACAACACAAAGATTGGAGAAGACAGTGTTACCGACTTGATGCGGTCAGTAGACAATATGGTCCGTAGGCTATATTGTCTACTGGTAAGCTTAAATTGCGTTGGCGTACACAGCCTCGCTATCATTGTGTTGTGGTGTTGTGTTTTTTTATAGAACATAGCAGTCTCACTTGTAACGGACACAAGGCAATCGTAAACCTTTTAACCAGCATTACAATTATTTAATCCAGTATCATTTTTTATTGCCTGACTTTACATTTGCTTGCATATATTCAATACTTTTTTTAATTTTCAACGTTTCTTCGTTATTCTACCACAGGTTTGACTATATTATAGGTGAAATATAATCAACAGTTAATAATATGCAAAAGCAATTTTATTTATACTTGTGTTGTAATTACTATTAATGCTTGAACAAATGCAAGTTAAGAGAAAAACTAACGGGACGCCGTGAGGTTTTAAAACAAATCAGGATTGCCGTGTGTCCTTTTAAATTGTATAATTATATTAGAAATAAATCTCTGGGGCGCTTGTTTTATTAAACACAACATGTCTTTCAAACGATACTGATTACTGATTCAATGATGGACATGTGAGATACTTACGCATAATTATTTTTATATGCTTTACTTAGTCTCACCAACTAAACTGATGTTTGTGAACACCAGAGACTTTGAGGGCTGCGAACAATGTGTACATGGACCAGTTGCCAATACCATCACAATAATATGCAATATAACCGGAGGTTCACAACCACTTTGGTCGACATTTCTGTTTCGCAAATAAGAAAGCACGCCTTAAGGCCGCAATCATTGGACTTGACAGCTGGAGGAACGTACTGGACTAGTTGGCGAGTTGAGGAAGAAGACCATTTGAAGGAAGTTAAGTGCGAAGTACACAACAACGCCTTAAACGCACCAATTGTTACATTGTCGAAGTTATATATAACCCGTAAGTTGAATTTAAGAGAAAACCAGTCTCAAATCCTGTTTTATTTTCTTACTTCAATTTCGAATAGGTGTTTCCACTACTTCAGACTTTAAGGGCTCTGATTATTTTTTAATCACTCTTAGGATATGTTGTATGCTGTTTAATTCATTCTTTTGAATGTTACTTTTGATACGCAGGCTTCATAACCTCGGCTCCCAATTAAATTCAATCTTGTTTCTTGCGCCAATTGTATTCAAAGCATTTTGTTAGATACTGGGAACATACACCGCTAGCTATGGAATGATATGAAAATATCTCATTGACGGTTCCATGTTCACTTATGCGTTCCAGCTTCGGGATGGCTCAAATTTGTGTACTATTGACATTTTAAAGATTGAGTTCTGCTCAAGTAAAATTAAATATTCTAATCGAGCAGGAAAAGTAGCATTCAAGGGCGACATTCAACCCGGGGCTAGAGCGCGTGAAGGGTAGAAAACATTTTTCACTATCAGTATTTTTTGTATTTATCGTGTTCGGCGATGTCCAAATTTCTCCTTTCATGCTCCTTTTAGGTTTTCGTTCCATTGGTTAATTTTAATAATGCCTTAGTTTACTGTTTATGATTAGTTCACAACGCGTTATGCAACAACAATGTACAAAAGTATATATATTTACATCAGTATACATATTGACATAAGCATATATATTTGACATATTTAAATATCTAGTAAGATATTGGGCATTATTCTATTCTCTAGTATTATATTTCAGAATAAAACATATATTTAAAATTCACGCTCTCACACTAAAATAGTATGCCACATGTTGCTGATGTATTATATATCACTATCTGTATATTTCAAACACGTATTTTATACTGAATAATTGTCTTCATTGAGCTCACTGCTACAAGTAGATAACGTCGTAATAAGACTATGATGGCGTAAAGCGACGTTAAACTGCATACATAAACATATTTATTACGTTTTTTACATGTTCTATGCGTGAAAGATGGGGATTTCTCAGTGAAAGAATATTTATAATCACCAGATTTTTATAACTAACTCCCAACAGAAAACTAACTGTGACGCTGAGTATTGACGTCAATACAGTGTTGACGTTATCCGCCGATAACGTTCAGTAGAACGAATAATTTCAATTAAAAGCATAGTTACATAAACTGATATAAGATATGCTAAAGAGATTATTTAACTGCTATGTTCGATTATAGAGAAATCTTTCACTCGATGGTAGGCGCGTTTTGTGTTTCACCCACTCCCATACCCCCGTTCTTGAAAAGAACCACACGTCTACCATCTCGTAAAGGATATCACTATAATCGATCCTACAGTTAAATAATCTCTATATATTCTTTATGAATAATACTATTTGTATATGTTGTATTTAAGGGCAACCACAACCGCCAGAACTACATATTGATGATTTGCAAGAGGGTGCACCAATCAACGTGTCGTGTAGTGCCACAGGTGGCCGTCCAGCAGCCAACATAACCATGTTTTTGTCCGATACAACGCTCCCAGCCGAATCAGTGTTGCAGACGAATACACGTGAGAGTTCGGGCAACTTCACGAGCACTGCAGTACTGACGTCCATGAAAAGAGAATGGAATGGTAGAGCACTACAATGTTGTATTTCTCATGAGCTTCTAGAAAGAAAGGAATGCTCAAAGGCAATGTCGATAGATTATACATGTGAGGATGCATTGTGTTACCTTTTAACTTCAAATTACGATGTCTTAATTCTCTTGAAAACTTTATCAAAACACTTGTTTGTTATATAACTTATCCATAATGCTAGCATGGCTGTTAATAGCTTTTCACTTTAGCATTAAGGTAGTTGATATTTGTTTATATAAAGTACCCATAAACAATAATATCGTTGTGTAACAATACCATTTTTACCATGTCTTCTACCTAAAGTCGAGGTTAAACACATTTCGAGTTGCGAATTATTACTGTACGGCGTACAGCTTTACGAATCAAATTTATAGTTTTCAACTTTAAAATTAATTAAAAAATATGTGTTCATGTTACGTTATTAGGTATACGTTTCCTTCATAGTTAATTGTCCCTATTCACAGTTCCACCAGAATCTGTTACAATACGACCTCTTCAACCAATCTCTGTAGACCGGCCTTACCATCGGCTACATGTGGCATGTGTCATCACGAACGCCAATCCCTCGTGCTCTGCAGAATTGAATTTCAAGGACAGTGTTATCTCAAGCACCATCGCTTATAATCAAACCACGTCGGACCAAGGGTACACCACGATCAATGTAGCCTTTATCGATGTATCCAAGGATGACAGTGGGGAGTCAATAGTATGTAGCGCTAGCTGTAAAGAGTTCGACTCGGCGAAAAGTGACAACTATATACTATATGTACCATGTAAGGATACATTTCTGATAGTAAATAATAAATGTACACAAAATAATATACGGTTTAGAATGGAAACACAGCGTTTGTTATCACATGATTTTAGTTTAAATAAATTACATAAATAATATATAAGATATATACAAGGAATACACGAAACTGTCTTGTGTATACATATATTAATATTGAATATCTTTTAGATGCACCTATAATAGAAATCAATGCATCAACACCAACAACCCATGTTATGGAAGGAACTACTGTAGTGTTACAATGCACGGCGAAAAGCAGGCCTTTCTCAAATATTAGCTGGATGAAGAGGCACCACAACACTTCTCTGAAAGAGCATATATGCGGAAGTAACAATATGTGCTTGGGTATTGTTAATATACAGCTCGAAGATAGCGGCGTATACATTTGCCGGGTTGATAACCGCATATTTGGATCAACAACAAAAGATATCGAGATCAAAGTCATAGGTAATATCTCTATCTACTGATTTCTTTAGAATTATGTTCAGCGTTTGTTGTTTTAACCGGCCTTAACCTACGAAATAGGTTGTGTATTTCTGTTTGTCGTAGTGTTGCTAATTTTAATTTATGAAAGTCTAATTTAAAATGATTGACTTCAATATACTTGGACAATTATGAGTGGGTATTAACTAGCAAATGCACGCGCTGTTTCAAATAAGGCTCAATAGGATAGATTACCCCATTACGTGGTCCCGCCTTAAATGCATTAAGCGATGGGAGCCTATGTTAACAAGATTTTATAACAGACATTTCGACAAAATAAACAAGTTTAAAAACAATTTTTACTGACAAAAGCTATAAGGCGTTCAAAATTACCTATAAAATGTTTCTTTTTATCATCATTATAGAGAATGAACATGCCTACGATAACAGCACTCCTAGTAAACTTGTTTTGTGGCCGTGGGTAGTTGGATCAGTAGCAGCAGCAGTTTTCTTGACAGTAGGTGGGCTATTGCTCAGACGAATTGTCTCAAAACTGGGAAATGGTCAACAAAGTGGTTAGTTACAGTTCTTTTTATTTACATGTTGTTTTTAACAAGTTGGCTATATGACATGTATTCACCAGTTTTTCTTTAATATAAGTATATGCATGAGCAACTGCGTGTTATACTGCCAATTAATGCTTCCATGTATGTTAAAAAATATAACCTTGTGGGGATATCGTTTCGTTTTATTGGGATAACAGTAGGGTAAAATCGAGGTTTGGTTCACCCCTAGAACCTGGTTTAAACACTCAACGGCATTTTTGCCACTGACCGTTCCAATGCGGTAGCCTTATTGTCAACCCTTTTATGTTTGTGATGTCATGTGTTGACTTTCATTCATCTTTGTTATTTTATTGTTTGTTTCTAATCGTGTTTTTTGGTTAACTGTGGTCCTTGAATTCTACATTTCCTGTTCCACCTTTATATTTGCTTTTATTATTGAAATGTATGTTATCAAGATTAAATATTACCATTGTTGATGACACACTAGAAAAATAATTTTGCGGGTTGTAAAATCCCTAAAACTTCAAACTATAAGTGAACGTTCACAATCACGACACTCACATTTATTTTTTAGTTTCAGGGAGTCAGGAAATGCACATTACGTAAGTAGCAATGTAACACATATAATATTATTTGAACTGCCAAGTATACGTTCTATATCAACTTAAATATACATGTATAACCGAGGTTGTTAATTCAAGTCCTAAACGTATTGTTATCTAATTTTTATCACATATTTACTTTTTTGAAATCATATTATAATTCGAAATATGAAAGCAATGATACCTAAATATAGATATCCTTTGACCATATTATACAATTAGAATATTATCTTATTTTAGGAGATATTCAAGACTGAGTGCAATCGCTAACGATATTCGCTTTCACGTTTCAAAGATCAGAAGGAACTGTAAAAGTGTTCTGCTCTAATTGAATGCTGCTCTTACTATAGCTATCTAACTTAAAGTCTTATTCAACAAAACGATTTTAATGCCTTTACTTTCTCTGTAAGTCTATACTGGATGCTAACTGCGTTAGTTTACGTGTTTTTACATACCTAGCGGCATACGTCAGTATCCTTAACATGGATACACACTCTAGCATATGTACTTCTTCTGACGACGACTTACTCTTCCTTAAATCACAGCTGCCGATCTTTTAAATATATATCTAGCAGTCGTAAACTTCCTTACACGGTCATAACATCTATATCAACATATGTATTATTATTATTAAAAACAGCCCCTGACATGCATGTTCTAATTGTATTGCATTTCTTATGACAGTGAACGAGGTCCATTGACTAATACACTAATATCTCCGCAAGATGGATTGAATACAGAAAGGCATTCTGATACGTACGATATAATCCGTGACAGTGGGATAGCTTATCAACAAGATCATCCAGAAACCAGTCAGAATTATGATAGAGATTACCTGCATCCAGTATTTATAGAAAGTAGTAATACAACCACTATGGATACCGCAGAACTAAATCAGAATGACAGCGCATATTATCTGCATCCAATACATAGAGAATACAAATATGCAACTAATCAAGAGCAAGGTTGTCTTTACATGGACATGAATTCGAAAACGCAAGCTGGAAACTTCAGTATAGTGCGTGCAAATGAACAAGATCATTCAGAAACCAGCCATGATCCAGTAAATAAAGAAGATGACTATAACATTTCTCTGTATCCAGAGCAGCTGCAAAGTAACCCGACGAAGAATGACGATTATCTGGTTCCAGTAAGAAGATAACATCCGCATGTACTCTGCTTATAAAACGTTTACAACAATGAAAACAAGCTAATAATATACACGCAGAGACACTAACTTTCCACAATAACATTAACATTTGTCTATATGTAATTTAAGGGAGTTGACACTCACCTAACCTATTAAGGCTGTCCGGTATATATCTGTTTAGTGCCCTGGGTAATGAACATACTATACTTTGTTTAAACATAATTATTGCCCATAATTGTGACATTTAATTGCAATCCAGATTGCTTACATATTGTAAATAACTGGTAAATAACTGGTAATGGAATATAACCCGATTTAGTTTAAAAAAGAGTATGATAATGGACCTTTGGAAACGGCCGAGCACGACACATACGAAATATTGCAGTCTCGGTTTGATTGAGACTGTTCATGAGCGGTAGTGAAATATGCTAGCTACCGCTCACGCCCTCTAGCCCCGGGATGAGCAGAACTCAATATTCATCAAATCAACAGCACCAAATTTTAACCATCCCGAAGATGGCATGCATATGGCGGTGGACATGGATTATACGTCTTCCCCATGTCGTACGGCGTATGGTCCCAGGATCTAATAAAATGAAATGCCCCGAAGAGCGAAATAAACATAATGGAATTTAGTTGGGAGCAGCGGTTATGAAGCCTGCGTATAAAAAGCAGAAATATATCCTATGAGTGGTTAAACAATACCCAGACCCTTTTATTGGCCGGAGTAGTGGAACCACCGAATCAAAAATTAAGTAAGAAAACAAAAGAAATTGAAAATGTACCACCGATAACTAAATATAAGTATCGGGCTCAGCGATCTGCAAAGATCGAATGAATAACAGTACTGATTGCAAGCGCGGGGAGAAATAATAAGTATATGTTACGCAGTTAGTGCATGTCATTAAATAACATAAGTGAATATTTCTTCCGATTTGCATCTCTCGATTGAAAATAGAGAAATAATCAGCAAACTTTACATTACGTGCTCCCGCCTTAATTCCATTAAGCCATGTGAAAGCCTATATTAGCACGATTTTATAACAGATATTTCGACAATAAAGCGTGTTTAAAAACATTTTTTGCTGAAAAAATGCGATAGCGTGTTTAAAATCTCTTTTTGGCTTTATAGGCTGTTATATGATTCTTTTTATTTTATATATACCTGATCATTTATGTGTTTTACTTATATTGCCTATTAATGCTGTTTTGTTTGTTAGAGAATATTACATATTAAATGTTTTAATTTTACAATTTGCAAACGTTTTAAGCCGAACATAAGGTTTTATTTCATACCAGAGCCAACCTCGTTTTCGCTTCTTGGAGAAGGGGTTGGATGGGGAATGAAAATTAATACTCGGACCACGTAATGATGAGAAGAGAAATGATTTTTATTTTAATATACATGCAGGTACCTTGCGCTTATATGGTGTACTTTAATTCATGAAGGTATAACCTCTAGACCACAAACAGTTGTTGGCATTTCTAACACCAAATAGACATTGCGCAATAACTAGCGCAGACACAGGCACACAATTACCAATTTCTAAATAAAAAATCGAGATAAAGTTGTTTACAACTTTAATATTCGTAATATTTTTTAACTAAAACGTTACTCCAGCAGGGTTATCGTTACCATACATTTCGAAACATCTTTGTAAAATTGTATTATCGTAACCATGATCTACTTTCAAGAAATTTAAAAGTGATTTAAACGGACACACGGTAATCTTGTTTTTTAAATCATGGCGTCCCGCTAGTTTTTCTGCATAACATGCATTTGTTCAATCATTAATATTAACTATAAGAATAATATAAAGCAAATTAGTTTTGCTTATTATTAAATGTTAATTATATTGCACCGATAATATAATTAAACTTACTGTAGAATAAGACGCAAAAATGAAAAAAACATATTTATTTTTTTTATTTAATTATCTAGCAGGTTTAAAGTCAGAATAGTAATGGATGAATAAATCGAGAAGCTAATTTCAATGATTCATGAGCACTTTAAGATTGCCGTGTGTCCCTTTAAGAACTCCTCTACGACAAGGACTGTCACAACCTGACTTATATGGTGATGTGATTTCGTAAGATCCTTGGTCATAATCACTTCCATACAATCTTTATTAAGCTTTAAAAAAAACACTCTGGGATTAATATATTTTGGTCAATTAAAAATTCAGAAGACGTTCTTGATAAACTTCAAGTTTCATCCGTGTCTACTTATGACTTCTCTACACTATATACAACCTTACGACAACACCTTATCAAAGACAAGCTTACTGCTCTCATTCAAACAAATTTCGCTAGAGAAAAAGTCTACATTGTTCAGCTTGTAACACTATTAAAGCGTTTATTATTAACGGCAGTTTAAATCTACACTATGTTTAACTGCCAAAAGGTTTGTGAAGCACTCATTTTCCTATTAGATCATTTTTTCGTCAGGTATGCAACTATCGTTTATAGACAATTGTAAGTATCCCTATGGGTACGAACTGTGCACCATTTGTCGCAAAATTATTCTATTACTATCTATCCTCTATCCTTAGGAATTTCAACTCAACAAATCTAACATTGCTGATACTGTCGCTTCTTTTCTTGATTTACATCTCCCTATTGAAAATGGCAAAATAAAATCTGTGACAAGAGAGATGATTTTAATTTTGATGTTGTTACTGCTCCCCACTTAGATGGTGATGTTCCTCGAGCTATTTCGTATGGGATCTATGTTTTTCAACTTATTCGTATTATAGAGTTTGTAGTCGTGTTGATGACATTTATATTCGTAATATTTGTTTAATTAAAAAACTACTGCAGCAGGGCTACCGTTACCATAAACTTCGGAAAACCTTTGCAAACTTTTAGTATCATAACCCTGATATACTTTTAAAATATAAAACTAATTTAAGAACTATTCTGCGACTAGGATTATCACAACCTGTCTTCTATGTTGATGTGATCTACAAACTTCGTAAAATTGTTGGTCATAATCACTTTCATACAAGTAATAGATAGAGTCTGGTCTCAGCGAGTTGGCTTATTTAAACACCGAGATGAGCGTAGCCCATCGAGGTGTTTAAATAATCGACGAGGTGAGACAGACTCTATCTTTTTTGTAGCATGGTGTACTTAGTAACACTGTGACGTCATAGTGACCGTACTCTAAATTCCAATATCCGGTAGTTGTAGTACGGTAAAGCCACGCCCCTTTAGTTACCCTAAATTAAACGATTTAATGCTCTGCATTCATCAAAGGAAATGTCACCGACCATGCTACAATATGTATTAACCTTGTTAAAACGTTTATCAACGATTTTGAACACACTGCATGTTTACTGGTTGACGCATTTGCTTTCACCACTATTCTTTCCTCTTTGTTTGTGTGATAACTGGACAAATTATGGACCCTATGATAACGTCTACCTAATACTGAAAGGACGGTAGCGTTCGATGGTTGTCTTAACTCTTGTTCACTGTTTGTTCGCTTGTTACTCTGACTTCTGCTAAGTCACTGAGAACTTGCTTTGTGGCTTTATAGGCTTTTATGTTTCTTTTTATTGTATATATACCTGATCATTTATGTGTTTTACTTATATTGCCTATTAATGCTGTTTTGTTTGTTAGAGAATATAACCTGGAGTGTATATCTTTATTTACACTGTCTCGTTTTATTAGGATGACAATAGGGTTAAAAATGAGGGTTGGTGCACCCTAGGCCTTTTCTGCCACTGACCGTTCCAAGGCGGTAGGTCTATCGTCAACCCTTTTATAAATACTGATAAGGAAAATCCTTATAAGGAAAATCCTTATATGTTTGATGTCATGTCTTGCCTTTTATTCATCTTTGTAGTTGTTTTTTTTCTGTGCGTGTTTTTGTGGTTGACTGTAGTCCTGCATTTCCTGTTTGGCTTTATATTTATTTTTTTTGAGAAGGAATCCTAGTTTCAATTTGATAAATTATAGCATTATACCACGCAAGGTTATGTTACATTTGCGACAATATACACTATATAGATATACATCTTGAGGTATGTTCAAATATATTAAGCTATTTGGCATCGTAATAAATGGTATTAAAAATACTATGTTCTCAAGAAATCCCTCTAGTTCAGTGGTTTCAGCGAATGACTGTCAATCAGAAGGTCGTGTGATCGCGTCCCGAGAGAGGCAAACGTTTGTTTTGTAAATGATAATGCTACCTGTGTACAGGTATGAAAGGTACATACTACTGCATGTCTATACAGTCAAATTTCGCCATGAGCTGGTGAACGTGAAATTATAAATCAAGAAACGCTTGGTTTGCTACCAAATTCAAGCTTGTGAAATATGGCCGTAAGCCCGTATATAAGGAAAGAGACCTATACTAGGACATCATTTGTAATCAGCAACATCGATATCAAAAAACATCACAGTTATAATCATTGAAAAATAGGGATTCCAACTCGAGACCTCCGGATTGACAATCCGTATTCATAGCCATTAGGCCAAAGAGACAAATAAAACTACCATTCATTTTTACTATATATTCGTTCAATAATGGAGTTTGGGTTATTAGTCCCTTACCGGTTCTGACCGGAGGGGACTTTAGTTTGCCCCCTTCCGTCCGTTCCTCTGTCCGTCTGTCATTTCTTTGTCCGGACAGTAACTTTGTCATGCATTGTGGGATTTTTAAACAGCTTGGCACAAATGTTCATCATAATGAGACGGCGTGACGCCTCCGTAGCTCAAAGGTCAAGGTCACACTAGGAGTTTAAAGGTCAGAAATAGGCTTGTCCGGGCTGTAACTTTGTCTTGCATCGTGGGATTTTGAAATAACTTGACACAAATGTTCATCATAATGAGACGGCGTGTCGCGTGCAAGACCCAGGTCCGTAGCTCAAAGGTCAAGATCACAGTTGGATGTTAAATTGTCAGAAATAGGCTTGTCCGGGCTGTAACTTTGTCATGCATTGTGTGATTTTTAAACAACTTGGCAAAAATGTTCACCATAATGAGACGGCGTGTTGCGCGCAAGACCCAGGTCCGTAGCTCAAAGGTCAATATCACACTTGGAGGTTAAAGGTCAGAAATAGGCTTGTCCGAACTGTAACATTGTTATGCATCTTGGGATTTAGTAACTCGGCACTAATGTTCACCATAATTCAGCTAGAAAATATAGGTCAACAGTGTGGACTTCACCAACTTGTACATGAACCCACCCATGAACTTGGCTCAGTACTGGACCTTGTGTTTACCAACCATCCAGGCAGTGCATGTACACTTATCAACACACCTGTCTGCTATTCGGACCACCATGCAATAACTGTACATTTGAATGCTGCACATAAAATAATACAAAGGTAAACCTATTATCCGTTTTGTTGAATATTCTCATCTGCTTTACTGTTAAATCATTTCTTTTTGCACAGAGGAAGCTTGAAATAACTTCGCACAAATGTTCACCATAATGAGACGGAGTGTCGAGCACAAGACCGGTAGGGAACCATGGCCGTCCCTCTGACTGCTTCTTGTTTCTCAATGTTATTTCAACAAAACATACACAGTATTATGTCAGCGTATACTTTTCTAACGTTAGAATTTGTAATCTATATTTCCTGGTTCGTGCTATTTCCGAAAGTTTTTGGTATACGTATGCACTTAGAAACGCATTGAATCACACACATACAAAGTGAATAACGGATAATGCCTACAATGCTAACAGTATATCGACAAAAATAACGTTATTGATCAACTGATTGGATTATCCAAATGGCAAAGCGCAATGATTGTCAATCCGAAAGTCATGCGATCGAAATTCGCATAGGCTATACTATTTTTTAGTGAATGGGTGTGTATGCTTGATGTTACTTTGTCGATCTGAGGTAAAGAATTGAAATAGGTGGACTGTAAAACTGCCTAATATACGGCTTTCCAGCCATGTTTCAAGAGCTTGAAGTTGGTAGTAAACCAAGAGTTAAACCGCTCCCATTTGATTTCAGTTCAAACCCACTAGACTTATATAGAGTTATTATATTATAGTATCTTTAAATAACATATCTGAATAAAAATAAAAATCATATCCCACCATTCACGCGATACTCCAAGTATTTAGCTATACACATGTATATAACTCACATGAATGTATAATACGTTTATTTGTGTATTCACTTGTTGTTTGTGTTAGTATATGTTATTGATATATGTTGTATAACCCGTGGACATGTTTATTGTTGATAGAATAAAATATCTCTCTCTCTCTCTTTTCTGCCACTCTCTCACCCATTTTGTCTCTCAATCTCCCTTTCTCGCCCTCTCTTTCTCTCTCTCCCTCTAGCTCTCACTCTCTCTCCCCTCTCTCTTTATATCCCTCTCTCTATCCCTCTCCTTCTCCCTCTCTTCCTCTCTCTCTCTCTCTCTCATATAAATATGATTGTATAAAACACACAGAGATTTGCTGGAAAGCTTTATATGTGTATTCCTCTTATAAAACTCAGAAAGTTAAATACTAAATTATTTATTGAGAAGGTTGTAAACAGTCTCCATACTCTTAATGTTATTTAAGCGTCTTTAAATGATAAACAAAATGTTGCCTGTACATCAATCTTAAAACGCATTCAGAACTAATTTATTCGACATCATACTCCCATTTAAACCTCAACTTAACGTTGTTATGATTATGTATGACGCAAAACATGCACTAGTGCATATCCATGTAAGGTAATTTTAATTAGCGTGTACTTTATTTAAAAGTGCACTACAGCTAAAACATAAATACCATTTAAATAGTTGTTGTTACTTTCGTTATTTAAACTGTCAAACTTTAGGTGATTTTAGGTAATTCAGTTAGCAGTGTAACTTTGTTTACATTTTCTTTTTGTGTGTGTAGAACATATTCATTCTGAACGCGGGTTGGACGCCATGTGACTATGCTTGAATATGGGTATATTCAAAACATAATGTGGGAGGTATTCCGTAGCAGTGAGACCGTTAGTCAGTTAAGTGAATTGTACTTCAGCTGTAATAAGTGGGAGTACTGGAACGTTAGTTTTAGTGGATCCGAAGACCTCTATTATGAGCGCTCTTACCAGTGCGACCGGGTTCGGTTCCCAGTCTTGACGTTGTGAGAAGGTACTGTGATCGCCAGTTCAAATGGCTTTTCCCCGGGTTCTCCGGTTTTTCTCCAACATCAAGACTACTCCAACGATGTAATCAAGAGTGACTGTGGCTTGTGTCGTAATCGACGAAAAATAAAAACATTAAAACATCAACATAGCTTTTGTGTTTGTCTGGCCTAACTACTATGAACGTTTCGCAATATATACACTTAAAGCAGAACGCTCATTAAAACAGGTGTGGTGTTCAACGAAAACAACCGTAAACACACAGTTACGATCCCGGATGCGAGATCATCCAGATTAACAACATGGAAAACAGGATCTATCATCCGACACAATTTTCTTAAAAATAAATTAACATTTGTTTGGATGTAATTGTATATGTTTTAGATGTTACGATTGACGGCTGCTTGTAAACATGCTTGTAAACATGCACTAGTATTCGCAAATACATATCATATAATCAAACCATTTGGTAAATACAGAACTTAAAAGAATATATCCTACTCTTAAAACGGAAATAAATAGCTATACAGCTATACGACTGACACCTGCTCGGATTATACAATGTTTTATTTACCTATGAAAAGTATAATTGATGTTTATATTGTTTAATATATAGAAGTGTGTGTTTTGATGGAAGGACAAGTAAGATAATGATGATACATGGATAAGGTTTAATGTTCGTTTTGAACTGTTCTGATTATAAGTTGCTGGATTTTCCATTCAATCCCGTGCTATGGAAATTGCATTGTGACCACAATTCTCAGGCCGAACAATCAACGGATGCAAAGGCACATGTACCCCACAACGCTTAACATCAAATACATTATTACTGTGATAACATATGTTAACCAATGTTTTAGGATCTCCTGTCTAAGAAATGGTCATTGACGGGCATTTGTTGATTTACATATATAGTTTATATTACTAAAATATCATCCCTTATTTTTTTAATAGTTTTATCTTTATATATTTACATTAGTTTTTAATTACTACCTAATTTGTTCATCTTTTGTCGGTTTTTGCCCACAATATGACTTATTTATGTGTCGCCGTGCCGTAAAACACCATTCATTCATTCATTCTAAGAAATGGTCAAAACGTTAAAATGTTATGATACACATTTCAACAAATTGCCGATAAAACATAGCCGTGTACAACATGAATTCAGTACCTCGCGTGTGTGTGTGTGTGTAATTCTAAGGTTTATAGTCCGTCCGCCAACGAACACGTCAGTTTTTTTTTCAGTACCTCGCTATAGATATATACACATGATAAATATGTCAAAAATACGGTATATTTAAATCCTATTAATATCAACGTTAAATTGTTGAAAACTTACTAAGTATTAGATCGTTGTTTACTTTGTAAATTGGGGGACTTCAAGTATTGGTGTGTTTGTTTGTTTATTCCGTTATACTGTAAATTGGGGGACTTCAAGTATTGGTGTGTTTGTTTGTTTATTCCATTATACTGTAAATTGGGGGACTTCGAGTATTGGTGTGTTTTCTTGTTTATTCCATTATACTGTACATCGGGTGACTTGAAGTAGTGCTGTGTTTTCTTGTTTATTCCATTATACTGTCATTACGTGGTCCGAGTATTAACTTTCATACCCTATCCATCCCCTTCTCCAAGAAGCGAAAACGGGGTTGGCTGGGGTAAAAAATAAAACCTTAATTTCGGCTTTAAAGGTTTGCATATTGTAAAATTAAACATTTAATACGAATTTTTGAACAGGTTATCACATTTTTTCTCTGTAAACAATGTCTTTAAACGTGTTTTATTGTCGAAATATTCGTTATAAAAATCCTACTAATATAGGCTTTCCCATCGCTTAATGGTATTAAGGCGGGACCACGTAATGTAAATCGTGGGACTTCAAGTAGTGCTGTGTTTTCTTGTTTATTCCATTATACTGTAAACTGAGCACATGATGTTTGCCTCCGTGGTGTAGAATCAAATAGAGTTTGATCAAATGCTTTTCCCTGCTTTTATTATGATTCAAAATGATCAGTTTACATCTTTAACGTGTATTTAAACAAATCATTGATAGTAGCAAACGTATATGCGCATATACGTGTATGACAGCATGTAATCAAGTTATGTTTACAATTAGTTATACAGAGAAAAGAGCACTGTTTATTTGCCGTAGGATGGTAGTGTTTTTTGTGGTTTATTTGTTATTGTATTAATAAATAGTAGTATAAATCACGACACACAGGCGAGGTTTTTCGCGATAAACAAACACATACCCTGTGACGATCCCGGATGCAAGATCATCAGGTGCGATTCTTATACTATTTAAGTCGCGTCGACTGTTAGACTGTTTATTCGTTAACCGTTGTTTATCAGTGCATGTTCTGCTATTTTACTTACAGATAAGGTAAGTCCTGAAATGCAGCTGTCTGTTCCTTGTTTTTCAACAGTAATGTTGACAACAGGTTTTATTAATAAGAGTATGATATTGTACTGTGCTTTTTATCATGTTTATCTGTCTAAGATTATCATATATGTCCTGTACTGTCGGCGATAATGAGAGCTTAATCTGTAGTGTCAGTTATTACCGAAGAGGGAATTGTATTATTTGTAAGTATGACGATATGTAATTGTACTGTTTATCATTGCGAAAGTTAGTAATTGAAATATTGGCGATTAGGAAAGTTAGTATTTGTACTTTTGGCGATTACGAAAGTTAGTAGCTGTACTTTTGGCGATTACGAAAGTTAGAAATTGTTGTTTTGATGATACTCAAAGCACTGTTGGCGACGACAAATAAAGCATGTCATTGCAAAATTGACGATTGCTAAGGTACGGAATAGTCTTCTTGACGGAATTTTAATCTTGGTTATCTATGAAAGATATGTAATACTTGCCAACCTTGTTCAACTTCCGATTAGCGTATATACGTAAAATATGACACATTAAAATGGTTGAATAAGGAAAAGGCACAGAAGTAAGGTCAGACTTTCGGATGATAAAAAGGGGTTACTTCTTTTAAATTAAAATTGCTATAACTTCTATGAATTAAATCTATTATTCTATTGTTATCCTCAGATCTACATATAAATCCAGGATATTTTCTAACTCAAAGTCATACGTTCATGGGGAAATATGCACTGTTCAGATATACATATCAGATGGAACATATTGAATTGTTTCTTATGTGTTTGATGAGTGTATATATACGATAATGTTTTGCGGAAAGTAGGCAAATGAGCTTCGATATAAAACAATTAGTAAGAAAGGGACGAAGGAAAATGTTTTCATTCATGTACTTGTAGGCAACTATGCATCTATATAAGGTAAGGTTGCAATCAAAGCAGTCACGTCTTCATGGTATCATGTTCATGCATATGTGTATCAGTATCATTGATACATAGAGGATCTAACATTCGTGGCTGTGTATTATTGATTTTAATAAACGTGTCGGATAACCTGATAGGATACGAGGCTCTTCCGGTATCCTATATTTTCATCCAACAAGTTTATATTAAAGTCAATAATACACAGTCACGAATGTAAGGTCCTATTTATCACATAACACACAATAATTTCATTGTAATGTTGTCAAATAACTTGTATATGTTGTATACGAACAATTTGTAAGATAAAATCGTGCCGTCGTTTTGTTGTTTACATGACCTCAGTTACGTTAAGCGGCTGTAATGCGTTCGCACTACACATAATGCGAAATCTTAAACCAAATTTAACGTTACTAACATGATTTTATGATGTAAGATTGCAAATAATGATACATATTTGAGTTGTTTGGACGTATCGTATGATATACCATGCACAAATATTGGGATTAAATGTTTCACTGAACACAAAAACAGTGATTCGGTCCTCTTTTTCATCTATAATACACCAGTGTGTTACATGTACGACATTAAGACATTTAAATGTGGAGATGATTGATACAGATATGAAAGTTGACTTAAAACACAAAGGGTCCTGACGCCTGGTCTCATTAATGTGTGTCTAAGTGTTGCGTCATATCCGTGTTATAAATATATATGTATTATTAATGGTAGTATTACTTTCATTACTATAGATCCAACTACTGGCCTTGCTTCTGTGTGGTGTGGTCCTGTTCTGCAATGCTGGGCCTGCCAGGAATGTTTATTCTCTGCGAATATCCCAGTGCTATTGCTCAGGGTCTAAACTAAAATGCGAGTTTGAACAAAAGGGATATGGATATATCTACAAAAGCTTTTCATCCGGATCGGTAAGTGTCTATTACAAATATGAAGTCATACTTTGAATACTTTGTATTCATATATATATTTTATATACGAGTCATCGCCTCTCTTTGTTAAATATTTCGCTAATTCCTCTAAATCTGAGTTAATTATTCAAATAATTTGTTTTACATGAACAATTTTGAACTATGAATAATCTTAATAGATAAGAGTCAAAGGCGCGTAATAAGTAAAACAGACCGAGTATTAAACTCTATGTTTTTTAGTTTTTGTTTTTTTAAACGAACACTGGCGTACTATTTTCTATATCTCACCTAAACTCTAGCAAGGAGAAGTTGTGGAATAAGTAAAATAATTAAGAATATACAAAAATAGAGATGCTGAATAGTGTTTTATTTGGATTCTGCCTGTATGGTGACAGGTATAGTATCCAATTGTAGATGTTTGAAATGGAAATTTGGACATGCAAACAGTTTTTAGCTCTATTGACCAAGATCCAGCAGAGCTTATGGGATGGCGAGTTCGCCGTCATCCGTCGTCCGTTGTCTGTCGTCCGTCGTTAACGTTTGTCTCGTTAAGACGATAGGGTCTTCATTTTTCATCTGATATTTACTGAACTTTAACAGATTGTTAATATCAATGAAAGTTCGGACAAGTACGAAAACCAGACAGATCAGACCAGTCACAACGGAGTTATGGCCCTTGATTTTGTTAAAAATGCTATAGTTTGCCTCGTTAATACGATAGGGCCTTCATTGGATCTTTACCACACTTTACCAGATGTTTTTACTTTTGTTTTGTTATTATTATATATCATTTTGTTAAAAAAAATAATCTTATTTTTTTTTTTTTTTTTTTTTGTTAATTTAACTTTTATTTTAATTCATTTGTTCTTCTTTTTTATTGATGGATTATTTTATTTTTTTAATTTTTTATTTCCTTTTTTTCTGTGTTTTTTTCATGTATGTTTTTTTAGTGTTTTTAGTTTTTTGTTTTTGTTTTTCTTAACACCGTGTTGGATTAAACGAAACTTAGCAGGAGGCATTCTAGTTGTGCGTTTTTTACCAGTTCGTTGATTTTTGATGGCCCCTTGACATTTTTACTTTAAATTTCTTGTCGTCGCTACTCCTCCTTAACCAAGGGTAACAACCTTCGTCACGCGCCCGTGCTAAATCAGATCCGTTTACATACACAAAAGCTCGATTCGGGAGCTGGTAAGTGGCTTTTACCAAGATTTACGAAACATTTGGTTAATTGACAATGCCACCGTACCGCATGGATGAGACGGTTTTTATTGAACCTTATGTTATCTGTGAACTCCCAGCCATTTGTTAGTTTACTTCAATACAATCTTATTTCAAAGCCGGGTACCGTTTACATTTTGGTGAAAATGAGATTGTATCGAAGTAAACTAACAAACGGATGGGCGTTTACAGCTCATTAAAGGTTTAATAAAAGCCTTCTAATCCATGAATTAAGGTGGGCATTGTCAATTTACCAACTATTTTGTAAATCTTAATAACAAATACACTTACCAGCTCCCGAATCGACCTTCCGTGTATGTAAACAGATCCGTTTTGGCGCGTGCGCGTGACTTAGGTTGCTACCCTTGTAAACGCCTTGTTGGATTTCGACGAAACTTGGCAGGAAGCATCGTAAGATGTCTAGTTGTGCATATCGTGATTAATTTATTTTGGTCTACAAAACATTCAGGAGACGTTCTGGATATTTTTTTCAATAAAGGTCAAGTTTCATCTATAAGCACTTATGACTTCTCTACACTATATACAACCTTACCACATCACCTTATTAAAGACAAGCTAATATCTCTTATTCAAAACACATTCGCTAGAGAAAATACTACATTTGTGGCATGTAATAATATTAAAGTTTTTTTACTAACGGCAGTTTAGACAATTATACTATGTGGACTTGCTATGAAGTTTGTGAAGCACTCATCTTCCTATTAGATAATATTTTCGTCAGGTATGGTACCACCGTTTATAGACAAATTGTTGGTATCCCTATGGGTACGAACTGTGCACCACTTGTCGCAGATTTGTTTTTATTTTGCTATGAAAGAGATTTCATGTTGAGTCTTTCACCAGATACCCAGGCAGATGTTATTGAAGCTTTTAATGACACTTCTCGGTATCTGGATGACACACTGAACATTGAAAACCCTTTCTTTCCAACTATGGTTAATAATATTTATCCTAAAGAACTTCAGCTTAATAAAGAAAATATATCTGATAATAACGCTTCTTTTCTTGATTTAGATCTCTCGATTGAAAATGGTAAAATAATCAGCAAAATTTATGACAAGAGAGATGATTTTAATTTTGACATTGTTAATTATCCCCACTTGGATGTTCCCCGAGCAACTTCTTATGGGGTGTATTTGTCTCAACTTATTCGTTTTTCTAGAGCTTGTACTCGAGTTGAGGACTTTAATATTCGCAATCTTTGTATAACTAAAAAGTTACTCAATCAGGGTTACCGTTACCATAAACTTCGTAAAACCTTTGTAAAATTTTATTATCGTAATCCTGATCTTCTTTCCAAATATAAAAATAATTTAAGGACTCTTCTGCGACAAGGACTATCACAACCTGACTTCTATGATGATGTGATTTATAAACTTCGTACGATTCTTGGTCATGATCACTTTCATACTATCTTTGTTAAACTTGTTAAAAAGTTTATCAAAAGAGGTTATGACCCTATCATTTTGCAGCGTACTGCATGCTTGGTGGTGGACCCTTTTACAGTTCGCCACTATGCTTTCAACTTTGGTTGTACGATGACCGGACCGGCTGTGGACCCTATGATGACGCCTACCTAAAGCCAATTGGGACGGTGGCGTTTGATGTTTGTCTATGATCTTTCTTGTCGTGCCCTTAATGGTTTATTCTCTTATTGCTCTGGCTTCTGCCAAGTCATTGAGTACCTTCATTGTGGCTTTCTAGGCTTTTTTATTTTTTGTATTATATTTACACGAGCATATTTGTGTTTTACTTATATTGCCTATTGATACTGCCTTGTTGGTTAGAGATTAGATCATCGCGGGGATTTCTTTATTTTCACTGTCCTGTTTTAATGGGATGACAGTAGGGTAAGTGTGAGGTTTGGTGAAGCCTAGAACCGGTTTAAACCCCCAGTGGCCTACTTTGCCACTGACCGTTCCAAGGCGGTAGCCCTATTGTCAACCCTTTTGTATTTGGTATGTGGTTTACTTTTATTATTACTTTTGCCTTCTTGTTTGTCTGTTTCCATGTTTGTATCTATGTTTTGTGATTGACTGTCCTCCTTGAATGCTACTTTCCCTGTCCGATCTTTTTATATTTCTTCTGGTCCAGTTTGCTGATTTTTGACGGATTTATGGCCCTTTGACATTTTTACTTTAAATTTCTTGTCGTCGCTACTCCTCCTAAACGGCTTGTTGGATTTATACGAAATTTGGCAGGAAGCCTCAGTATGATGTCTACTTCTGCAAAGCGTGGGATATCATTGAAATCTTGGACAAGTTCGAAAATCAACTAGATCTTGTTAGTAACGACCCTGATTTGTTGAAAAATGCTATATTGTTTTTTCCTGTGTTAAATCTGTAATTACTTCATTTTTTATCTGATCATTACTATATTTGTTTAGAATGTTAATATAACCCCCCTCCAACCATTTTTATGAAATTTCATTCATAGAATAAGTAGGATAAATTATAAAATACCCATGCCAGACTAGACACTGCAGACTTATTGCCTTTGATTACCAGGTGAGCGATCTAAGGCCATCCTAGCACTGTTGTTTTTGCATGTTTTAAAGCCCTTTATATAAGATCCGTTTTAGCCATTATAACATCCTCAGGCCCTCTTTGGCCTCTTGTTTAATTCAAATGCGTATTGTGATATGGAAGATTGTATATCGCACCATAATATATATATTTTATTTTTTTTAAGAAAATAATTTAACCATCGGTATATAATTTGTCTGGCTTAATTGTCACAAGCGTTTTCGATCTTCATGGTGATTCAGACATTTTGATGTTGACGTTAACGTCAAAATAATTTGCGTAAACAAGTAATGTAACGTAAAAACGTAATAGCCACACGTTATCCTTTCGCGTTATAATAACGCGGGAAAAGTTAAACATGTTTCACATAAAATACAAAGAAATGAAGAAGGAAAAATATAGAAAGACAGAGCGAGCGCGCGAGAGAGAGGGAGGGAGGGACATAATACCACAATTCCATAAACGATCACTGGCAATTTAGTCTGGGGCCAAATGTGAAAAATAAAACAACAGTGAACATTTTTCCTATACTCTTCGAAAATGTGCTTATTTAAACATAGAACTGAAAGAAATCCATAAGCAACATATTTTTCCTTCATTTCGTTGAAGGCCATTTTGAATTCAAAATGGCCGCCAATCTGGATTTGTTGTGTCTGTATAATATTCAGTTCGCCTTCAAATTTATCAATATGGATTAGTTTCTGTGTGATTATTTAGTACCTATTACACTTCAAACTGTTTTTAAAACAGGTGAAAAATTGAAGAAAGAACTTTTTTTAAATAATTTATTAAGTCGATAAGTAAATAAAAGTAGAAATCTGTTTCTTTTCACTCTATTTCTATTACATAAATCAAAACACACGTTTGAATAGTAAATGCAGAGATATTAAATATATTAGATTTCAAGCATGCAGTACCAGAGTATTGATCTTTAAGTCACAGCCAACTCATTTCCGCATAGACCTACGATATAGCCATTTGGACTACCCTGATTTCCCTATAGTATGTAGCCGTATATGTCATGCCCTTGCCCGAAACTTCCATCCAAGTGCCATAGTTAATGAGCAATTTTTCATTTCATAGCTAATTTTATGAAAAGTTTGTCATTTCGGGGTCCCCCACCCCACTCCCACCACCCCAGTTTAGTGTACCTACCTTCAAATATCAGACATAGTTTTAAAATTCTCATTTTTTTTTTTTTTTAAACACTATAATTAATTAAATCCGTTTATCACTTTGGTAAACATTAGTCTCAGAATCCCTAGATTGTTTGATGACCAATCACTGACCAATCACAGTCTATTTTATTTAACTGACACATACCATTATCGAGAAATATTTAAAAGAGACCATTATCTAACAAATTCTTACATGAGACGTCAGAATCACAAAACAGTACATCGGCAAAGTAAGTATAAAATACGCATTGCGGACCATGACCAGTTTAGGGTAGACATGTGTATCGCCATTGGTTTTAAACAAGCAAGCGCTGACACAACAAGGATTGATACTCAACATTTTCGAAACCATGGACAACTGTGTAAATTTATCAGATTGTTAGAGCAAATACACATGTTAAACTTAAGCCGACCTCTGAAACTGTTAGAGATAAACAGTGGGCATTGGACCTTATTAGTATGAATAATGAATCACTGAAAGTTGTTACTAAACAATCATTGAACTGTTACAATCTACTATAAAGGGGATATAGACATACTAAACAGTTCCCACTGTGAAAACACAAAGCTGATAAAAACATAAAAGGCCCAGCCATGTCAGTATTAAGAGCCTACAACTCCCTTGTCACAACTAAAGATTCAGATTATGCAAGCACTGAACAACATCATGCTCTTTCTATCATTATTTCACCAGTTCGTGACATTGAATATTATCCTTGAAACTATTTACAAACTAAGCCAAACTGAGTGTCAAGACATCCGGACTGTAAAGCGACATTGTGACAAACCAAAATATCACTGGAGGCAATTATACAATATAGCCTTTAAAGTCAATGAAGCAGCACAACAATTACTTACATAGTAATGGCTGTAATAGGTTTACGTGCCACCACGCATTGAAATAATATAGATATAAAACTCGAACAGGAACAGTAGCATTCAATGACGACAGTCAACCACAAACACACACAAACAAAGAACAACTTTAAAGATGAATAAAAGCCAAATAAGACATCGCAATCACAAAAAGGTTGACAATAGGGCTACCCGCAATGGGACGGTCAGTAGCAATTAAGGCCGCAGGTTTTAGGGTGCACCAAACCTCACATTTACATGTAACCTACTGTCATCCCAATCAAACGGGACAGTGTAAATAAAGAAATCCCCGAAATGAACTATTCTCTAACCAACAAGGCAGTATTAAAAGGCAATATAAGTAAAACACAAAGATGCTCGTGCATATATAAAGACAAACGATAATAATAGCCTAGAAAGCAAAAAAGATGATACTCAATGACTTGGCAGAAGCCAGCGCAACAAGAGAACATACCATTGAGGGCACGATAAGACAAAATTGCAAACAAACATCAAACGTCACCGCTCTTTTGGGCATTAGGTAGACGTCATCTGTCCGGTCATCGCACAATTAAAGAGGAAAGAATAGTGGCGAACTGTAAATGGAACAATCACTAAGCATGCAGTGCGTTGCAAAATAATAGGGCCATAACCTCTTTTGATAAACCTTTTAACAAGTTTAACAAAAATAGTATGAAAGTGATCATGACCAAGGATCTTACGAAGTTTGTAACTCACGTCACCATAGAAGTCAGGTTGTGATAGTCCTTGTCGCAGAAGAGATCTTAAATTATTTTTATATTTGGAAAGAAGATCAGGGTTACGATAATACAATTTTGCAATGGTTGTACGAAAAAGAGTATGATAATGGACCTTTGGAAACGGCCGGAAAGCTTATGGTAACGGTAGCCCTGATGGAGTAGCTTTTTAGTTATACAAAGATTACGAATATTAAAGTCCTCAACTCGAGTACGAGCTCTAGAAAAACGAATAAGTGGAGACACATAGACCCCCTAAGAATATATATATATCGAACAGAGAAAGTAGCATTGAAGGACGACAGCAAACAAACAAAGAAACAAAGAACAAGTTTAAAGATGAATAAAAGGCCAAATAAGACATCCCAAACAATAAGGGGTGACAATAGGGCTACCGCCTTGGAACGGTCAGTGGCAAGAAAGGTCGCTGCGGGTTTAAACCAGGTTCTATGTTGCACCAAACCTCACGCTACCCTACTGTCATCCCAATAAAACGGGTCAGTGTAAATAAAGAAATCCCCGCCATGAACTATTCTCTAACCAACAAGGCAGCATTAATAGGCAATATAAGTAAAACACAAAGAGGCTCGTGTATATATAAATACAAATAAACAAAAGCATAGAAAGCTACAAAGAAGGTACTCGATGACTTGGCAGAAACCAGAGCAAGAAGAGAACAAACCATTGAGGGCACGACAAGACAAGATTGCAAACAAACATCAAACGTCACCGTCCTTTTGGGCTTTAGGTAAACGTCACCATAAGGTCCACAGCCTGTCCCGTCATCGCACAATTAAAGAGGAAAGCATAGTGGCGAACTGTTAATGGGTCCACCACCAAGCATGCAGTGCGTTGCAAAATGATAGGGTCATAATCTCTTTTGATAAACCTTTTAGCAAGTTTAACAAAGATTACTAAGAAAGTGATCATGACCAAGAATCTTACGAAGTTTGTAAATCACGTCACCATAGAAGTCAGGTTGTGATAGTCCTTGTCGCAGAAGAGTTCCTAAATTACTTTTATGTTTGGAAAAAAGATCAGGGTTACGATAATAAATTTTGCAAAGGTTTTCCGAAGTTTATGGTAACGGTAGCCCTGATGGAGAAGCTTTTTAGTTATACAAAGATAACGAATATTAAAGTCCTCAACTCGAGTACAAGATCTATAAAAAACGAATAAGTTGAGACACATAGACCCCATAAGAAGTTGCCCCGGGAACATCCCAATCTAAATGGGGATAGTTAACAATATCAAAATTTAAATCATCTCTCTTGTCATATATTTTGCTAAATATTTCACAATTTTCAATGGAGAGATGTAAATGGAGAAAAGAAGCGTTAGTATTTTTAAATTTTAGCTTTGTTAAGTTGAAGTTCTTTAGGATATATACTATTAACCATAGTAGAAAAGAAAGGGTTGTCAGTGTTCAATATGTCATCCAGATACCGAGAGGTGTCATTAAAGGCCTCAATAGCATCTGCCTGCGTAACTGGTGAAAGACTCAACATGAAATCTCTTTACATTATTATCTCGCCCTTAACGGACAATTTTGGAATTTCAAGTAAAGTATGCAATTCTAAGCTATTGGTATGGACCATGCCGAGAATTAAAAGTGATAGATGACTTAGCCATTAGCTAGCAACGATCCTGATTTTGTTTTTCGGCACCAGAGTTGGCGAGAATTTCTCACTAAACCACACTATCCTTTGATATACCAGACACACTTCACAGCAGAAGGAACATCAACTTCCATCAGGTCAGCTTAAAGCAATAGACATGAATAGACATGCTAAAAGATGAGCTGAAAATTTAATCATTATAATATTAGAGGAAATTATTTGCCTACGACCCTGACAAAAAAGAAATGAAAGAATGTATCACTGAAACAAAAACTCAACGAAAATAATCAAAGTTAAGATTTCTTGAAGACAGAATAAAGGGTACTGCCAATCTTTGTCAAAATGACCTAAAGTCTAATTCCTCACATAGGAGAATTATTTGATGAAGAAGACAAAGCTGAAGGAAAACAAGCGTACACCAAATGAAGACACAAAATCTCTCCTGTCATAGATTCCAGGGGTGTAGCTGACCTGAAATGCATGTGTAGGCCCGCCAAACTAGAGGTCCGAGGGCATGCTCCTCTGGCCTTTTTACTTAGCTATGTAATGATGCGTTTTGGCATATATCTGACTGAACGCTTGTGTGGTATTTGAATAAACTTTTTTTTTTACAAATTTCAGAATTAACATTTGACAAAGTGGAATTAACTAACCTGTAAAATAAAATAAGAAACAAATGTTGACTCATAACGGGGATAATTTTATAGCCGCCACACTAAACCGCTTTCATCTATATTCACCAAAGTCACTGACAGTATCTAACTCTGTTCTTAAGTTATATTTGAAAATAATTTATAAAGCAGATGATGATAAAGGATATGATTCACTTTGACAAACTGACTGAAGATGTCTTGATAGACAATTAAACACCAATTAGTTGCAAACATGACTGTCTAATACTACCTATATGCCTGTAAAATAACTAGTAGTGAAGCTTCTGCTGATTTTTCACATAAGACACTGAAGGGCATTACGTGGTCCCGCCATAATTCCATTAAGCGATGGGAAAGCTTATATTAGCAGGATTTTATAATGGATATTTCTACAATAAAACCCGTTTAAAAACATTTTTTACTGGAAAAATATGATAATCTGTTTAAAACTACCGATTAAATGTTTTAATTTTACAATATGCAAACTTTTTAAACCGAAATTAAGGTTTTATTTCATACCCCAGCCAACCCCTTTTCCCTTCCTGGAGAAGAGGTTGGATGGGGTATGAAAGTTAATACTCGGACCACGTAATGTTTTTAGTGATTCGAAAGCGTTGTGAACAAATGGGACAAAGACCTGGACTATTAACTGGTACAAGTGAATCGAGACGAAGTCAACTTATAACCAATCCTGTGACAGGAGAAGTCGAAACATCTACCTCTGTTACATACACTAGAAGACATATAAATGGCGTTGCGATAAGACGTATGTGTGGTATACATGTATTTATGAAAAAGCAGGCAAATACAACTGACCCATGGGGTGGGGAATAACATTTGTATAGATAGCTGTAATTCACTGTTAGACATACATTTGTAATATTCAACTTTACGTTGGATGATGAGGCCCGTCCAGTAAATATTTTCTTTGCAATAAACATATCAATAAATAGAGGTTTTACATTTTTTGTGTTTTTGTTTAATTGTTGATCTAAAACAATAAAGAACTAACAAAAAAGCGTTTTGATTAATATAGCTAAATATTTTACTAGTTGTTTTTTTCTTCATCAGTATAAAGTACTATATAACTATACCTTTAGATAATATTCCCTAAAGAAAATCTTTTCAAAGAAACAAACTGTAAATGAGCCATAATGTATGTACCCGGAAAAATTGGTCGATAGGAGTGTTAGCAGTAAATAAGCATGTTTTTATGCATTTTCGATGACCAGGCAGCGTTGGAAAATAGGTGTATACTAGAACTAAAAGTTTAAACGGGCAGGCCCATCAGTCCAACACTACCCACACCCCTTCTCCCTGAAAACTCCTCAGCAGCAGTACACTAACAGTTCCTGTACAGTATTAATGCAATAAAAAAGGGTGGTTAGGTAGAATAGGTAAAGAAAGAATGCAAAGTAAAACAGAATCAACGTTACACAAGAATGCGAGGATAATACCTTTAAATTAACTGTAACCAACTTTCAGCTTTAAACAAATGCACAGACTTGGTTAAATAATAAACATTTTATTCAAATTAAAACTTATATATAGTACAAAACTCTTTTTAACATCTTGAACATTATTAATTGTAATAAAATATAGCTTTAATTAGCATTGCTGTCTCAATATTTAAGTTCAGGCAATGCTCAACTAGTAAAAACGTAAGAATGGCAGCCATTTTTAATATTTCAAGATGGCCGCCATTGTGATGACTGAAAAAATGTTGCCGGTGGAGTTCTAGTAAAATAGCATCTAGACTGTCATAAAGTCAGCTTTTCAAAGAGTATAGGAAAAATGTTCACAGAAATACAATTGAACCTGACTATTTGCTAAATCTAATATAACAAGATAAACTAGCAAGCTGGACTTTGATTATAACAAGTTAAAACTAAATGATTTCTTTAATATGTTTACATTTACTTGCATTGTCATTAGCACACACATTTAATTAATTAAAACAGGTTTACTGAACCGTATGTAATTGCTCACTTTATTTCAGACGACTTGCTCCTCTACACCACTGGTCAACCGCTTCACACGTATAGTTTATGGTTGGAAGTGGGTTTGTGAGACGAACTCCAGGGCCGGTATATTCACTGTCAAATACAACGCTGGAAGAATATGTGGAAAAGATTACGACAAGATAGTTATGAATAACTGCCGAAAAACTGGGGGGCCGTGTAGCCGTTTTAGTGGCTAATTAAATGTTATTGTTGTTGTTGTTTTAAATGTTATTTTACTACTAAATAAAATGCTAATGCTCAATGTTTAACTTAAAGTTTAACCTATATTGTTTCTAACTATTTAAGTACATCTTGCGAATCTAATATTTATATATATATTATATAATATATGTGAAGACAATTGTGTACAAACCATTTACCATCGGATTCGAACCCGCACCTAGGACACCAAATTCGACATAGCGCCTCGCACATTAGTCTGCGCCTTATTCACCCGACCACCTAGCCAACCTAAAAAGATTGGTTTCGGTTGACGGGTCATACTAAGGTCGAACTACTGAACGTGTCGGATATCTTCGTGCCTTTCCGTCAAATAACGGGAACCATAGCGTATAATTTACACGATAGAGGATTCACTTTACATTATTCTAACCTATATATATAAATATTCGTTTAAATATAGCAAGTGTTCATTCTGTATAGATTAAGAAACGATATATATATAGATATAAACACAAACGTGATGACAATAGGACTACCGCCTTGGAACGGTCAGTGGCAAAAAAGGTCGCTGGGGGTTTAAACCAGGTTCTAGAGTGCATTGAATAATCTCAGTATGAATAAAGTATGCTCGACCAAACGTACACGTCTACGTTATTTTCCATATGTGAAAGTCGTGAATATGATCGACAGTATTAATTCAGTATTAATAATCAAAGAAGAAAATAAATGATTAATACAATATATAAAAAAGGAGAATCACATCTATTTTCGAAACAGTATGACAAAATAATGAACTCGAATTTGGGTGCTTGACAGTCAAAATAAGTATAAAAGTCGAACAGGAAATGCAGCTTTCACAGAACACAGTCAACTCAAAAACACACAAAAAGACAAACATCAATGACAATGCTTATAAAAAACAAAGGCATATGACGTCACAAACACAAAAGTGTTGACAATAGGGCTACCGCCTAGGAACGGTCAGTGGCAAAAAAGGTCGCTGGGGGTTTAAACCAGGTTCTAGGGTGCACCAAACCTCATAAGTCAACGCAGATAATATCGGAATCGAATAATGTTTGAATACAATCACTCGGCGTCTGTCTTCTGTTATCCAAATGCCGTTTATTTAAGAAAGGGAACAACCTCATATTTGACATTTTTGAGGCGACGAACGTTCTCCTTGTTTTACCGGTGAAAAATATGATAGCTTTTGTAGCAGAAATGAACATTTAAGGCATACCAAACAAACATTATTCTATTTCATTCACCATCAGCCCTACTAACAGTAGTTAGTTTATGTTGTGGTAGCATTTCGTATTATATACATTCTGTGTTATAATGCATTGAAGGAATTACATAATTGTACTAATTGAAATTCATACCAAGGTATGGTTATCACAATAATGACAATCATAGAAAATTAAGAACTATTTTGATAGCTTTATTGTGTCATACTGATATATAAATTTCGTGCATTTGTCATATCACAATACTTCATCTCGTTACATGTCTACTGGTATACTTGTGTCCTTTGATATTTAATAAAGTATTTAAGTATTTTTTCTAATACAATAGGAAGCCATTCGATGATTTTAAGGACACTGTTCAACATTTCAAGATCCATTACTAACATCATTGAAATATAAATAATCTATGTACAGTTAGGTTATGTTGAAAGTAATATTTAACATCATTACTATATATTTAAAAATAATTATTTAAAAAACAAAATGGTATACAATACATGATCTAGCATCCTCAGTACAGTGCATAACGGTTTGCAATCCAAAAAAGCATAGACATTTATAACCAAACATATATAATATAAGTTATACATTCCAAAACAACTATACATAGAAGCCTGCACATCACAAGTAACAGCCAAAAGACTAAATTAAAAATCAGTCAACATCTCCTATGGATGGTTAAACAATACCCAGAGCCTTTATCGACCGGAGTAGAGGAACCCCCGAATCTAAATTTAAGTAAGAAAATATAAACATTTAAACATGTACCACCTCTATCTAAATATAAGTATCGGGCTCAGCGACCTCCAAAGATCGAATGAATAACAGTCCCGATTGCAAGCACGGGGAGACGTTTTACTGCCGCCACACTGCACAAACAAGTTATTTGAACTTATTTGTTGGGCGTATCCTAACCCTTTAGAGCAGAATTGCGCTTGTGAGCACATGTGATTAAACATGTAGAGCTTAACTTTGCTAAATGGCGTCTTGGTTTCTCTTTAACCTATATTGATACTTTCAAACTTACTCAACTATATCAACTAGTGTTAATCGAATTTTACGTTTCTATGTACATTAATTAATTGCAAATCGTAAAGCAATAATGACACGAGATACATCCCTTGGAGAGTCTAGTGAAAATTGTCAACCAACCTGTGGGAAACTAATGTCTAACTAATAATCACGACGTGGCTGAGACTGACACTATTCCATATCGCCCTCACATACATGCAATATATATATTTTTATAACATCAATACAATAACATATTCGAGTTTTCAAAAGGACACTGTAATACTTAATCAAATTACTGTGCCCCGTGAGGTTCCCGGGCAGGAATAGGGCCACCGCTTATCCATACAGAGGGGTAAACATCCAAAGCCCCGAATTCATTTTCATTCTCTGTCATTTATTTGCATGTTCATTAACTGTCTTCATCATTCACCCTGTATTGATTTAGGTGCTACTTGAGTGATGTCTTCATCGGGAAATAGAATGATTACAACAGACACAGAATTTGAAGAAACTCTGCAGTTTTATATCTGAAAAGGTTCCAGGCCCATTCTGCATATTTTGGTCCAGATGTAAATGCAGGGTAGGCATTGAATGTTCATTCCTGTTTTCACAATGTATTTGGTGTTGATGCTTCGTAAAATTCAATTTAATTTGATTTAGTAGAAATCGCGTCACTGAGAACGTTATTATATCTTATAATTAAGTGTTTAATTGTTATGGTGTTTCTCTAAACAATAGACTATATGAAATTCAATAAATAAACATACTCAATACATTTGAAATTCATTCGCATCGGTTTGAATCAAAACCACCAGAACTGCATCACGGTTGAACTCCAACAAGTCGAACGGATCGCGTAGCGTCTTTACATTACGTTTATTTATTAAGAACTTACATAAACGGATACATGGAAACGTTCGGAATTAGAATGTAAGACTTGGAATGCATATACAGTATACTAAATGTTCAAGTTCTCATAGACCTTGGAAGAAGACTGTTGTTCTTTAAGTTCTGAAAATAAAACAAACAGTATCTCAGCAAATTATATTGATCAATCTAATAACAGTGATGTGTATCTCATTCATATACGAGGGCCGTTCAAATAAATATAGCGTGAACATTATTAATAGTTAATACACCTTTATAAATCGAGTACATTAAATTAAATTGCATAGTTCTACATTTTCACTTTCATATTAGTAAATATTATTGGAAACAGGAGCATGTCATTTGTGTGCTATGACGTCGCCTTGAAAACCAACAACAGCCTAACATTATAAATTATGAAACATGTTATAAATAGTAAACTTAATTACTATTAAATTAGATTATTGTATTATTCATAGTTTGCATTAAATAAATATTTTACAGCATTGTTGAATAATCATGTTTTATAAGAATAATCATGTTTTATAAGTATATCACAACTTCAGAAAGAGACCATATAAATTCGATCGAGTTTGGCAAACATATTCAAAGTATTTAGAAAACAAATAGCATAGTCATTCCAAAAGACATATGTATTTAATATATATATCTATATTCTAAATGTATTAACACACATATTTTGAAGAAAATTTGTAAGATTTTAAAATATTTTTTTTAGTTTTTGTATTTCATTGTGTATTAACCTTGTCGTTTGAGTAAAAGTTAATATTATTTAATATTTTATTAACGTTTTAGTGCTCCGTGATTTTTTCTGATGTCGTCAATTTCAATAGCACGGAAGATTGCCTCTACTTATTTATATTTATCATTGTTCTCTTTGTTCAATATTTATAAAATGTTATAAGTGTAATTTTTGAATATCAGTGACAATGCTACTTTAGTTTTGTGTATTTTTCCCGACGAATCTCCTTTCGTTTAGGCATTCCCGAAATCCGGTTATAAAATAATGACGTCTCATTTTGGACTGCTCCGTAGATGGGTTGTTCGTCCTCTTAGATCACTCATTGCAAGGTAACAAAACGTGGTATCGAATTTCTGTTTAAATCAATTGATTACAAGGTATATGAATCTTAAAGGTTTACTTCAAAAAATGAGTGCGATATCAAAAAAGTTCACGCATTATTTGAACAGCCATCGTACATAATTATCCTGTGCAAATCGTAGCTTGATGTTGTCATAAAATTACAAAATTAGTATATGAAAATCAAGGCATTTAAAAAGTATATTTTACATCATTAACTGGACAACACAGTTCTAGTTATAACAATATTATTCTTTATATTCTTTCAAATCATTAACTCAAAACAATGACTCGATTTAGCAAAAAAGGCATTTAGGTTAATAAAGAAATCCGTGGTTTGAATTGTGATGCGTTTCCCACAAAGCTGGTTATTAAAATAATGATAAAGCGGTTACGGATTTTTAGATCTGATTGCAACTGCAATGTCTAATTAATTCACAATTAACAAGTTAATAGTATCATCTGATAAAACATATACGTTTTCATTTTAAATATTTTAACATTTTGTAAATATAAATAATTAAACATGTTATAATACGTATGGATTTATACATTTATGGGCTGATAAAAGCCGCTAATACTGCGTATTATTATTGTAAATTTTGTCCTATCTCAAAAGTATATAACGTTATTAAATTCATCAGCGTATACTTATTTAAATTTGTTTAATGATTTAAATGTGAGATGAAGCGATTCTTTAATCATATATCATTGAGTATCTATCTACCTGTTTGTATCTGCATATGATGACAATTCATGTTTAACAATATAAACTGAAATAATTTTGTCATGGACAATCGTTTTAAAACAGTGCTCAGCAATGATATTTATTTCCATATTATGCATTAACTAATACCTATACTAGACACGGTATCATACGCCTCTGTAGATAAATCCCTGTCCGTAAGTGAAGTGTATTGCCGTGATGCGTCACTGGAAATAAAACCCAGTTAAAACAAAAGTTCACATGTACGATTATAACTCTAAATATAGATATAAAAATCGAACAGGAAAAGTAGATTTCAGGTACGAATGCATGAATGAATGAATGGTGTTTTATGGCACGTCGACATATAAATAGTTCATATTGTGCGCAAAAACTGATGAAATATGAAGAAATGAAGGATTAATTAAAAATTAATGTAAATATATAAAGATAAAACTATTTACAAATAAGGGATGATATCGTAGTAATATAAACTATGTATGTAAATCAACAAATGCCCTAAAACGGGTATATTAGGAAAAAAAGATAAATAAGAACATATTATAATGATTTATATAGTCTGACTTCCTTCAGGATATCTAAAACAAAACTAAAATCTATAGTATCAAATAACTCGGTCATAGTATTAACATCATTCAAGGACGACAGTCAACCACAAACACACACAAAAACAAAGAACAACTTTAAAGATGAATAAAAGGCAAAGTAAGACATCACAAACACAACAGGGTTGACAATAGGGCTACCGCCTTGGAACGGTCAGTGGCAAATAAATACAAAAGAACAATAGCATAGAAAAGCCACAATGAAGGTACTTAATGACTTGGCAGAAGCCAGAGCAACAAGAGAACAAATCATTGAGGGCACGACAAGACAATATTGCAGACAAACACCAAATGTCACCGTCCTTTTGGGCTTTAGTCTATATTCAGGTGAATTTTATATATATAAATATATATCTTTATAAACAATATATATGTGATGTGAAGCGATGTTCTAATATATTCAGGTGAATTTTATATATATAAATATATATCTTTATAAACAATATATATGTGATGTGAAGCGATGTTCTAAAATTCTATTGAAAGCATAAAGTGTGCTTTGTTCGTTATTAAACGTTGAGTCCCTTACTTATAAAATGAAAAATATTTTGTTTATTTCCATTATTAACATTATTATTGTCACCAATTTAATCCTCAAACTGTGACTAAAGCAGCTTTATCAAAAATAATTCACCAAAAAAAAACGTACGTACCTCGTGGTTGCCGTATTATAGTTAGAAACAGAAACTGAAAGAACAAAATAAAATATCTATTAAAGGTTGTACCATTACAACGGCTATATCTCCAGAGGGAAATGAGTGAAATTGCATGCATCACGCTTAAACGTGAATATCGGTGTGAGTTTGATGATTGAAACAAAATGGTTTGACATGGTTTGAAACAATTTAAGCATATAATTTAATTGCTTAGCATCTATATTGTAATATTTGTTGACATGTTTATCTATATATGCTTTTATCGCGGTTTTCAATAAATTGTGATTTGAGGAGCTGTATTGTTGAAAGCTGCCTTTACTTAACATATTTTTACGGTTTACAGTATGTTATGTCCATATCTTATGTCCATGTACGAGTATGTAACATTAATTGTGTTGTGTATAGAGGCACATAACTTATGTTTTATAGGTGGACAGCAACTTCATTTACTACCCATCATTTATTAGAATCAGTGCTGTGCTTCGTTTCTGTTTGCAATAGTTATTAGTTTTATTTAAATTTCCGAAAACTCGTAAACACAGTTCGATGTTATACTTATTCACATATATATTACAAAAGAAGAAGACAAATTGAGATTTTAAAAAAACAAAAACATTGCAGATACATCTTAATACAACTATTACATAGACATATAAATCCACACATTGCATAGATATCTAAATACACACATTGCATAGACATCTGAATACACACTTTGCATAGACAGCTAAATAAACGGCTCATATTTAATACATTCCCTTCTCTGGTAGTGAGAGATTGTAGGTGTGTCTTAATTACACCAGCTGTACAGGTCTGTCAGTTACAGTGAATGACTCTTATATAGCAAATGTAAACAACTCTCACTGGATGCAGAGTTTGCAGACGACAATAAAATGTACTTGATCGGCTAGGAGTAAAGTAAATGTAATCTGATGACTAAACAGAACTTCACATTGCCAGCAAATATTTCATGACATAAGTTACCAGTGTTAAATGAAAATTAATTGCCAATTATAGTTGTTCTGGAGAAACAGGTATATATACTGCAGTACACAAGGTATGCCTATAATTTGGAAATGTATGTTAGGATGACATTGTGTCCGGAATAAAAATTAAAAAATGAAGCATAACTGTACAAATTATTGTTAGGAATGACTGGATATGATGGAGGCAAGAGGATAAGGAATATAGTTATGACTAAGGAACATACATCACTGAGCCTGAGGAGGGAATATTCAATTTTCATGGTTTTGATATAGAAGCCCAGGGTGATGTTTCTGATTCAGATGTGAAAATTGTAGTGATGATTTGTTATCTGGAAAACATGAAAAATCACAGATACAAACATCCCATCTCAGAGAACTGCTACCGTGATGGAGTTTTCACACTATTATAACTACTGCCTATCTCTAAGACATAAACCTGAGTGTCGTCTGCTGTAAACACTACCATGTGTATTTGTGTACATACCCCCACAGATTTCTCCCCTATATTTTCAAATGTCTATCAGTTGGGTTTAAAAACAACTGAAACTAGGAATAAAAAATAATTTTCACAAATAGGATTTTACCAATAAACTTGTTTAATATCAATTTGCTTCTGTAACAAGTATTGATGATTTTATTAGGTGGAATGTTCAATATTTTGAAAAAGGTCTCCCTGATTTAATCATGCATACATTTAAATGAAAAAAAGCCTCAGCTCCATATAGTAGCTTTTATACGGCAGCTGGGCCTTTATGGGTGTAAATAGTTTAATCTGTCTTACCAGTTTTGTTTTGTTCTGTGTTGTTTCTGTCGTCCCTATAACATATAGAACTGTTATGAAACTTCATTCACATTAAGACATCAAAATGTAGCAAACAAATAAATCAATATAATGCAGGTTGACTTTAGTATGGTCAGATGCGGTTCAATAATAAAGTGCCATAAAACTGTACATATATGTGTATATTAATAGCAGGTGTCTGAATTCAGCCACTCATACAGCCTGTAAAACGTTTTTGACGGATGCAAACAACATAACGCATCTTTTACTCGTCTTAAAATATGGTTGTTGTTTTAAATAATATCCTCCAATGGAAAACTTGATTTTGTGTGTGTCATATTTAGACTTATAATAAAATATATCTTACCTGGAAGTTGCTGTGTCTGGGTTATCTGAAACGGCAATGCACACCAATTATTAGAAAATGGTTTCAATCATAACCATTATTTTATAAAGTTCTATATATAAAGACAATGAAACATTTAATTGAGTGTTTGTCCATAAGTAAAGGCCCGAGCGCATATTTCTGTTTTCATGTCGTTTTATGCTCCTTGAAGAATATGACTGTTTTATTTTAACCTTTGTGGTCATCTTGGTAAGCCAACTGACCTAGTGCTTAATAACGTAAAAGGTATTTATGCTGAAAATAAGGATAATTGAAACAATTGTCATTCACACACATTTTGATAATAGCCATGCATTGACGGATTGAAAATACTTTTCCTGTTTTGGTGACCTACCTGTCCATGTATTTAGATAACTCAAAATCAATATAGTATAATATGTAGGCAAATTCCACATAGGTACATTTATTAAATTCCAACCCACCAACTCTTTTCTTGAAATCACAGGACAACTGATATTTTCTGGCCACAATTACAAGCAGGACAACCAACACCAGAACAACTAGTCCTCCAACAATGCCGCCAATCACAGCGCCTGGTAACGGTTCTTGAGAGGCAGGATCAGCTGAGTCTGATAAAAATGGCAATCATAAAGTCAACTGTATTATCTGTATTAACGTTATTTGCGGTTGCGGTATTTTAAATACAGCACTGGCCTGGCCACGCCCCTTTCGATGAGCGATTAGAACCAGAAGAGAAAGGTCACACAAACTGTTATAGACTTTCGAAAAAAATGAAAATAATCTAGAAGTAAGTAATAGCGTGTAAGTTTACGATAATATTAGTATCATGTTAATCTGATGTGTTGACGGGGTGATTCTATAGTCAAATGCATCAACCGAGCTCTTATTATTTATAGGAAATGCAGAGGTAAAAGGATTTTTCTAAGACATTAAACTACATCAGTGTGTTCATTAAGTTAAATTATTCTATCTTTCATGCAGTCTACTTTACCGATTGCATAACGGCTAATGCAAACGTATTTTGAGTGTTTTTACTCTAACAACTATATAGGTCTTAGCAATTTGTAGTGTTATTTAGCATAAAACGAGGATATAAGAGGAAATTAGAAATCGCCGAACACGATAAATATAAAACATATTGCAGTCTCGGTTTGATTGGGCCTGTTCAAGAACGGTATTGAAACGTGCTTGCTACCGTTCACGCCCTCTATCCCGGGGTCGAGAAGAACTCAATATTTAAATGTCAATAGTACAGAAATTTGAGCCATCCCAAAGTGATATACATATGACGGTGAACATGGATCCTTCAATGGGATATTTTCATACCATTCATACCATAAGTATTGTCAAAACATCTCACCTTTAGTCATAAATAATAGTTGAACTGAACAGCTTTTTCCAATTTCATTGGAGGCATACGAGTGCACGTCATACGTCGATCCTGCCTTTAACCCGTTCAAGGTTATGTTCATAGTTGACTCTGATGCTTGCTTACGGGTCACACTTATCCAGCTTATGGTTGTCATTGCTCTGTATTGTATGTAGAACGTCTGTGGCAGACCTCCATTATACCCAGGGATCCATTCTATAGTAGCGGATGTTTCAGTAATGGATTCAAGAATGTGTCGGAAACCAGTTGGTGGGTCAGGTATATCTGTAAGTTTAGAAATGTATTAAATCTTTAGGAACTATATATATATATTCATGAGGCAAAATGTAACGTTTTGTAAAATATATTTGAACAGAGATATATAAGATTCAAAAACAAGTGGTGGGTTAGATTTTCTGCACACTTAGTAACGTAGCTTACGTTTTTGTAATGTTAAATATATTGATAACGAAGACAAGCCAATATCTCGGCTCATTCTTGTTTAATACCATGATTAGATTTAATTACCTACAACATACCTATCACAAGGTTCAGCTTAACCTCCAGAAATCACAGTGTGTTATTTGCAGGTTATCTCAGATCAAACAAGTACTTATTATTTGTTTGTTGTTCTAAACACGCACAATTAAATAAACACATTTCATCAGTAAAGTTTATTTGAAGTTTAATGTCGATCCTGTCACAAAAAAGAGTACGATAATGGACAAGTTTGGCAGAAAAGATGATCACAGATGTCTGTAAAAAGAAATTATATGTAAACAAAGATGATGTGGAGACCATCTTGAATGCTGATTCGAAAAGATGATTCATTTAACACCAACAACATGTCATTCATGTTACTTAAGTATGAGACCCTTATGGTGTTTACTTCGAGTGTTTTAGATGTGTACACAAATGTTCTAATTTTAGTATAATATTAGTGGCAACCATTTGAAATTTCTAAATATTCTGAATTTAAGAAATCGCCTACATTGCTCCTGTAAAGTATCATAAATATCCAAATAAACGTTGATGACCAGTATTGATCATCATGTGTTTATACATATTAAAGTAAACATAAACGTCGAACAGCAAATGTAGCATTCACAGAACACATCCAACTACAAACTCACATTTAAAACAAACAATATTAACATGGATAAATAATCTTTAACACCATCATCGGATCTTTTCTACTGACCGTTCCCAGAAATATAAAAAGATCGGACAGGAAAAGTAGCATTCAAGGAGGACAGTCAACCACAAAACACAGAAACAAACACGCAAACAGACAAACAAGAAGGCAAAAGTAATAATAAATGCAAACGACATCACAAACACAAAAGGGTTGACAATAGATAGGGCTACCGCCTTGGAACGGTCAGTGGAAAAGTAGGCCACTGGGGTTTAAACCGGTTCTAGGGTGCACCAAACCTCACACTTACCCTACTGTCATCTCATTAAAACAGGACAGTGTAAATAAAGAAGTCCCCGCCATGATCTAATCTCTAACCAACAAGGCAGCATCAATAGACAATATAAGTAAAACACAAATATGCTCGTGTAAATGTAATACAAACAAAACAATAGCCTAGAAAGTAACAATGAAGATACTCAATGACTTGGCAGAAGCCAGAGCAACAAAAGAATAAACCATTAAGGGCACAACAAGAAAAATCATAGACAAACATCAAACGCCACCGTCCCAATGGGCTTTAGGTAGGCGTAATCATAGGATCCACAGCCTGTCCGGTCATCGTACAATTAAAGAGGAGCGCATAGTGGCGAACTGTAAAAGGGTCCACCACCATTGACCCTATGGTCATGACCTCTTTTGATAAACTTTTTAACACGTTTAACAAAGATAGTATGAAAGTGATCATGACCAAGAGTCCTACGAAGTTTACAAATCACATCACCATAGAAGTCAGGTTGTGATAGTCCTTGCAAGTCGGTTCTAATCCTGTCTTCACCAACCTTTCTGTTATGTTTTGTCTTTTTACATTGTAAAATTAATTAAATATTGCTTCTTGTTTGTAGTACAGTGCGGACCTACGATTCCATTGCCTTTGGACGCTGTGGTTGCTTTGGGACCCTATATCTCATTTTAAGAAGTAAAGTATGAGACAGTGCAAACACAAATGAACGATAATTTGCAACATGAATTGCGTGGGATTAAAAGTCAGTGTAAACATATACTATTATTACGTCTAATTGTTATCAATATGAATTTTATTGAGCATGTCATTTCGATCTCCTTAGTAAAGATCCATATTGCATCCTTCCTTCTAGAGGTTCTAGAGTAGTATTGTTCTCCATTGATTTTATATATGGCCATCTTGGATTTTTCAGGAATATGAATTTTACTTATTACAATAAAGTAGGCATCACCTGCTTTGTACATGTCAAGTTGCATGCAACTTACATTAACATCTACAATATTGTATTATGTAAGTAGATTTGTACAAACGTTGCCTATAGTAGCTACATGTATATTGGTGTCCTAAATCTCGTTGGGACCAATTCTACCTGTCATAGGTACGATAGAGTTCGGGGGCGCATCATACAGATCAATAAGTAACTACATATGCAATTTTAAACTTTGCAAACACGTATATCAGTCCTTTTATATCCCTGGTTTAAACAATATTTATTTCGTAATGTTCACATGATGTTACTCCTTACATAGATATTATGTACGCATTATAATAGAAAGGATCTTGAAATAAGTTTATCAAAGCTTATCATATCCTTATTAATCTCCTTAATAGTTATATCCTTGACAGAAATCTTGTAAGAAACCGAACTTAAACAGGAACCAACTACACATCATTGGGACTGGTCCAATGAACCACCTGCCATCTTCAAAGTAGCTATCCTGCCAACAACACCCAAATTGTACAACATATGTACACCGTTTCTAAACCTACTGATGACGAGGTATATATGAAACGTATACGTTTTGAGAATATAATCTCTATAGACGCTTTAAACATTCAGGCCAAACCCCACAAATGGAGCATCGAATTAAGAGTTACCAACTCATACTTCATTTTGAGCATATGCAGTCACGGGTATTTTAAGAACACATGAATAAAACTATACTTCTTATCAGCACATATTCAATAATTATATGACATGAACGCCTGAACAGAGTTTTGATAAATGTTTTCTAGTGTTATTTTTGCCGATATTTGGCGAGTTCAAAGGCGGTAGCCCTATTATCAACCCTTTTTGTGTTTGTGATGTCTTATTTTTGACTTTTATTCATCTTTAAAGTTGTTCTCTGTTTCTGAGTGTGTTTGATGTTGACTGACGTCCTTGAATGCTACTTTTCCAGTTCGATTTTTTATATCTGCTTTGAGTTTCTTCAAACAAGTATGAATTATAATATCGTTAAAGTAAACCTATACTGGACTAATATATCGTAATGCTTAGTGCATCTTATAGAGCAGCAGCGATCACAGTTAGCAGTATCCAGTTTCGCAGATACATAAGTGTTATTCAGACTAACTACAGGCATCATATAGAAATTCCTATGGCGTTTCTTGAAAGTATTATTGTTGAAGTATTTTGTATGACACAAGTATTTTGTACGCAAAGTTAACACAAAAATGGATAGACTGATAAAGACAACGAACGCACTCAGACACGCCATCACATCAATCAGAAGGGATTAATGTGTATGTTTGGTTCCGTAAGAAACTAGAACCTCATTCATAGAATCTTATCAATCGTGTAGATAAGAAAACATTTGTACATCAAAACAGAGTACTATATATTCTGTATAAAGTGCGATATAGTTTCCTTTGAACGGTAGAGCTAAACACTATTTTATACACCTTTTACAGTAATCATAAAAAAGAGTAAGATAATGGACCTTTGGAAACGGCCGAGCACGACACGTACGAAATATTGCAGTCTCGGTTAGATTGAGACTGTTCATGAGCGGTAGTTAAATATGCTAGCAACCGCTCACGCCCTCTAGCCCTGGGTTAGCAGAACTCAATATTCATAAAATCTATGGTACACAATTTTAACCATCCCAAAGATGGCATGCATACGGCGGTGGACATGGAGTTATATCCTTCCCCATGTCGTACGGCGTATGGTCCCAGTATCTAATAACATTTAATGCCCCGAAGAGCGAAATAAACATAAAACGTATTTCAAAGTGTTTAGCTATATATATACAACGTCCCTGGTACAAGTCCCGTTCCGGGTAACTCTTTTTTATTATGAAATATATTTGAAAGCCGTGTATTATCGAGGGGCTAGATAAAATGTGATATGTTACGCATCGATTTCTGGCTTATATACCGACTTTTGGACCGTTAGTCGAACTGGAACTACTTCACACGTGACTTATTCATATGCACGTTAAACGATATTGTGATAAATCTTATAAAATCTCCGGGAATAATTTGTTTTGGTCTATAAAAAATTCAGGAGACGTTCTTGATAAAATTTTCAATAAACGTCGTGTTTCTTCTATAAGCACTTATGATTTCTCTACACTATATACAACTTTACCACATCCTCTAATCTAAGACAAGCTAATTTCTCTTATTCATAAACATTCGCTAGAGAAAATACTACATTTTTGGCCTGTTATAATATTAAAGCGTTTTTCACTAACGGCAGTTTAGACAATTATACTATGTTGACTTGCTATGAAGCACTCATCTTCCTATTAGATAATATTTTCATCAGGTATGGAACCACCGTTTATAGTCAAATTGTTGTATCCCTATGGGTACGAACTGTGCACCACTTGTCGCAGATTTGTTTTTATTTCGCTATGAAAGAGATTTCATGTTCAGTCTTTCACCAGATACCCAGTCAGATGTTATTGAAGCCTTTAATGACACCTCTCGGTATCTGGATGACATATTGAACATTGACAACCCTTTCTTTCCAACTATGGTTAATAATATGTATCCTAAAGAACTTCAGCTTAACAAAGCTAATATATCTGATAATAATGATTCTTTTCTTGATTTAGATCTCTCGACGGAAAATGGTGAAATAATTAGCACAATCTATGACAAGAGAGATGATTTTAATTTTGACATTGTTAATTATCCCCACTTGGATGGGGATGTTCCCCGAGCAACTTCTTATGGGATGTATGTGTCTCAACTTATTGTTTTTTCGTAATCTCTGTATAACTAAAAAGCTACTCAATCAGGGTTACCGTTACCATAAACTTCGTAAAACCTTTGCAAAATTTTATTATCGTAACCCCGATCTTCTTTCCAAATATAAAAGTAATTTAAGGACTCTACTGCGTCAAGGACTATCACAACCTGACTTCTATGGTGATGTGATTTATAAACTTCGTAAGATTCTTGGTCATGATCACTTTCATACTATCTTTGTTAAACTTTTTAAAAAGCTTATCAAAAAAGGTTATGACCCTATCATTTTGCAACGTACTGCATGCTTGGTGGTTGACCTTTTTACAGTTCGCCACTATGCTTTCCTCTTTAATTTTACGATGACCGGACAGGCTGTGGACCCTATGATGACGCCTACCTAAAGCCCAATGGGACGGTAGCGTTTGATGTTTGTCTATAATCTTTCTTGTGCCCTTAATGGTTTATTCTCTAGTTGCTCTGGCTTCTGCCAAGTCAATGAGTACCTTCATTGTGGCTTTCTAGGCTATTGTTTTTTTGTATTATATTTACACGAGCATATTTGTGTTTTACTTATATTGCCTATTGATGCTGCCTTGATGGTTAGAGATTAGATCATGGCGGGTATTTCTTTATTTACGCTGTCCTGTTTTAATGGGATGACAGTAGTGTTAGTGTGAAGTTTGGTGCACCCTAGAACCGGTTTAAACCCCCAGTGGCCTTTGTTGCCACTGACCGTTCCAAGGCGGTAGGCCTATTGTGAACCCTTTTGTGTTTGTGATGTCGTTTGAATGTTTTATTACTTTTGCCTTCTCGTTTGTCTGTTTCGTGTTTGATTTTGTGTTTTGTGGTTGACTGTCGTCCTTGAATGGTGCTTTCCCTGTCCGATATTTTTGTCTTTCTTAGTATCAGTTTAAGTATAGCGTCTTTAGTTTTAACGAACTTTCGACTAAATATGAAGAAAAATCTGACGTCATTGGGCGTAAAACACATACATTACTCACACGAGTACGTGCGGACATATGGACACGGGCAACTCTTTATACCAGTACCAACATTCTAATAGCGGTCGCATACTAAATGCATATTTAGATGCTATAAGAAACCAAAAACTCATTCAGAAAGCATGATTCCATAGATTAGGTAAGGTAGAATGAAGGACACAACTATTACTATACATGACATAAAGCTAATAACAAATCAGTTCAAACCTGTTGGTATAATCCTAAAATTATGTTGAAACATGTCAACTGTATTGGTAACTGACATCCTATAGTGGCCGTAATCGGACTTGTTCACATCCACTATTGTCAGATTTGATTGCAGACCTTGAGACGATATCTGTATAAAACTGCTAGATGTAATATCCGTCCAAGTATACGTAGATTCATTCAACTTGGCCCAAACGTAGCTGGATGGTTCAGGATATGCCAGAATAGTTGCACGTATAGTTGCAATCTCGTGTTGGGACGTTATAATATTGCTATCTAGTGTTCCGGGCAGACGTGGTGAACCTGTCAAAAATAAAGAAATCAACATCACACGCATTTTTTTAAAGGCACGTGAAAACATTTTATAACATATTCATTTAAGACTTATTGAATCTACATATGTTGATTATACTTTAAGACCAAGTAATGTATTAATTAATGCTGAACATCATGCAGACTGGTAGTTGGTGTATGCTCTTCTAATATAGATTTTTTAAATATATATGTGTTTGTATGTCCTACAAAAGAGTATGACAGTGGACCTATGGAAACGGCCGAACACGATAAATACGAAATATTGCAGTCTTGGTTTGATTGAGACTGTTTATGAACGGTAGTGAAATATGTTTGCTACCGTTCACGACCCCTAGCCCCGGGTTGAGCAGAACTCATTCATAAAATCAATAGTACAGTATTTTAACCATCCCGAAGATGGCATGCATATGGCGGTGAACATCTACTTTAATGTCATTATTCCATGTTCAGCGGCGTATTGTCCCAGTATCTAACAACATTCTATGCCCCGAAGAGCGAAATAATCACATTTTGTTCTAGAAATCAAAATGGTACATTGGTATAATCCAAATTGGCATCATGACTGCAGATGCCTAGTTAACTATACCAAAGTCCCAAAATATATGTGAAACCATTAAAATAAAGGTTGCATATATAAGACGTATCAAGGTAACGAACAGGTCTAACACATATGTCTAGATTATTCAAATGATATATACACTATAATCTATATCTGGGTAATTACCAATACAATGCAATCCAATATATCAAGCGATATGAATAAAACAAATGTATGCCTGAGAAACAGTTCCTTGTCAAGAGTACTACATGTATATTGTATATATAATATATTAAAAAAACAAAAGCCTAGATAGCCACAAAGTACGTACTCAGTGACTTGGCAAAAGCCAGAGAGACATGAGAACGACCCGTTAAGGGTACGACAAGACAATATTTAAGACAAACATCAGGCGCTACCGTCCTATTACGATTTAGGTAGACGTCATCATTGTGTCCACAATCTATACTGTCATCAATCACACAATCAAAGAGGAAAGCATAATGGCGAAATTTAAATGGGTCAACCACTAAACATGAAGTGCGTTGCAAATTTTTATGGTCATAACCTCTTTTGCTAACTTTTTTAACAAATCTAATACATATTGTATGAAAGTGATTATGGCAAAGGATCTTACGAAGTTTGTAAATAAAATCACCAAAAATGTCAGGTTGTGATATTCCTTGTCGCAGAAGAGTTCTTAAATTACTTTTATATATTGAAAGTAGATCACGGTAACGATAATAACATGTTGCAAAGGTTTTTCGAAGTTTATGATAAAGGTAGCCCTGCTGGAGTAGCTTTTTAGTTATACAAATATTACGAATATGGAAGTCCTCAACACGACTACAAGCTCTAGAAAAAACAATAAGTTGAGAAACATAGACCCCATAAGAAGTAGCTCGGCGAACATCCCCATCTTATTATGGATAATTAACATTATCAAAATTAAAGTCATCTCTCTTGTCATAGATTTTACTAATTATTTCGCCATTTCCATAGAGAGAGGTAAATCAAGAATAAAGTATACAGTATCAGAAACATTAGCTTTGTTGAGTTCCTTAGGACAGATGCTATTAACCATAGTAGAAAAGAACGGACTCAACATGAACTCTCTTTCATAGCAATAAAATAATAAAAAATATGTGACAAGAGGTGCACAGTAGTACCCATAATGTGTAAATCTTCAAAATGCTAAAGGAGTTTTCTAACTAATACACTTACATAAGACGTAAAGTTGTATATTTTCTGTCGAGCGTTCATTCATATTGTGCTTGTTAAACGCTACGCACGTGTATATTCCTGCATCTAAGCACGAGACCTTTGCCGCGGAATATTGGACTTCGTTGGCATTTAGTTTTGTCTCCTTTTCTTCTGCACCTTTGCTTATCTGAATGGTGGATCCAGGATTACTTTCAACTAGACACTGGAACTTGACTGGGTCATTTTCATTTACTGTCACAGTATGCGTTTCTCGATGGTTTATCTCTCTAAATCGTGTGATGGATGCTTTATCTATCAGTATACATGTTATTATAAACAGTTTTAATGGTACCTTAAACATGGATAATTATATGTTGTTTTAATTAGAAATAATTTAATGAAGCATATACAAATTAAAATTAATATTCAAAAGAAACAGTGATTCCTTGAAAGTCTGGTCAAATGTGGTTCAGTGCATGAAGGAATTGATTGATTGATTGATTGATTGATTGATTGATTGATTGATTCATTCATTCATTCATTCATTGATTCATTGACTGATCGAACTATCGATCGATCTATCGTTTGATGATTGATTGATTAATTGATTGATTGATTGATTGATTGTTTGATTGGTTGATTGATTAATTGATTGATTGATTGATTGATTGATTGATTTGTATTTTCAGTAAATGTTAGGTTATATATGACTGTCGATTTTGCTTGTGGTTGAGGCAGACCACTCTCTTTTTGCTGGGTAGAACTGTATATATGTAAGAATCGACAACTCTTACTTGAACCCGCAGCGGTGAGAGACGAGAATATTTCAAACTCAGCGTCTTTACCATTGCGGCCACGGAGAATTAACACTGCGCGAATAAGCTGTATTCAATTTCAGTGGATCGCAATTCGAAGTCGTTTTCTTTAAACGTTAAGGAATGAACTAAATTGAATTACTGAAATGATGTTACGATACTAAGGAGCCGTATTCAAGAAAAAGGATTTTATTAAACGTGTTGAGTATATACGTTTGTAATGTAAATTAATTCATTTTAGACAAGTACGAGTATCTGTTGAGAATGATATAAACAGTTTAAATCAAAGCAAAGAACTACATTAAATTCAGATAAATAAAAAAAACGGTTTTTAATTTTAACGGAATAACTTACATAACACTGTCAATACGAATGCATTTTCATCAGAGCCTGTCTGTGGCAGTTGTCCAGTAGGTGACATGGTGTTTTGTGCTCTGCAAGTATACATGTCAGCATCGCTTTTAGAGACATTAATGAGTGTAAGTGTGGCACTTGTTTGTGTCAACCCGCCCTTATTTCGTGTCCAGCTGTATGATGTCTGTGCCGGATTCCCGGGAGTAACCTCACATGTCTTTGACAAAGGTGAGCCCTCTACAGCACTGTCGTTTGCTAGAGCCATTACTACTGGTGCATCTGTAGATAAACGGGTTTCTGATTTTGATTGTGTAGCTGCAGACTATAGTCTTATCAAACAAGAAATATAAAAAGATCGGTCAGGGAAAGTAGCATTCAAGGAGGACAGTCAACCACAAAACACAGAAACAAACACGCAAACAGACAAACAAGAAGGCCAAAGTAATATTAAATGCAAACCGCATCACAAACACAAAAGGGTTGACAGTAGGGCTACCGCCTTGGAACGGTCAGTGGCAAAGTAGGCCACTGGGGGTTCAAACCGGTTCTAGGGTGCACTTACCCTACTGTCATCCCATTAAAACAGAACAGTATAAATAAAGAAATCCCCGCCATGATCTAATCTCTAACCAACAAGGCAGCATCAATAGGCAATATAAGTAAAACACAAATATGCTCGTGTAAATATAATACAAACAACAATAGCCTAGAAAGCCACAACGAAGGTACTCAATGACTTGGCAGAAGCCAGAGCAACAAGAGAATAAACCATTAAGGGCACGACAAGAAAGATCATAGACAAACATCAAACGCCACCGTCCCAATGGGCTTTAGGTAGGCCGGTCATCGTACACTTAAAGAGGAAAGCATAGTGGCGAACTGTAAAAGGGTCCACCACCAAGCATGCAGTACGTTGCAAAATGATAGGGTCATAACCTCTTTTGATAAACTTTTTAACAAGTTTAACAAAGATAGTATAAAAGTGATCATGATCAAGAATCTTAAAAAGTTTATAAATCACATCACCATAGAAGTCAGGTTGTGATAGTCCTTGTCGCAGAAGAGTCCTTAAATTACTTTTATATTTGGAAGGAAGATCAGGGTTACGATAATACAATTTTGCAAAGGTTTTACGAAGTTTATGGTAACGGTAAACCTGATTGAGTAGCTTTTTAGTTATACAAAGATTGCGAATATTAAAATCCTCAACTCGAGTAAGTTAAATCGATGAAATTAACATATTCATACATTAAGTCTTTACAATAAATTAGTACTGTCATATAATATGCATATGAATTGTCTTGTGTAACTAGGGTCAGTTTATAAATACACGATTGAACAGCAACAGCTTACGTCGCCCTTGGAGAAATACGTTACTCTGAGCTTACTTGATACAAACATATCACCTTACAAGGAGGCTATGGTAGCTTCGTGATGACATAATAAGTATACTTACATAAAACACTGAGAGTCGGCTTGCTACTTGAGGTTTTTATGTCGTCTTGAAAGTTGGTGGCTGTACAGTAAATCTTCGATCCATGTACGGATCTTGATGGAATAAATGTCATTCTCCCTGTTACTATTGTAAGATTGTCAATATCATTTCTGGTATCTATCGCTGTGCCAGTTGTTATCTCTACTACACTTCCTGTAGGTGATTCCCTGTACCACACGATTGTAGCTTGTGGGTTACCAACAGCTGTCTCACATACAAACTCTACTGATGATGTGCTCTCTATAACATTGACAGTGTTCACACTAGGGCGTGTCATGGCAACACTTGTTATAGGAACTGCAATAAAGTGAATAATTTAAGATAAACAATTAAACCTTACAATCCAGATGTATATATATTTACTGAAAAGTCGCTTATAGTAGCAGTAAATGTATTGTTAGTATTAAAGAGTTGCTTGCCGAAAGGAAAAATATATGACAAGACTAGTATGTGTCTTAAAGTTTAGTACACATAAGTTTGTTTTTTTAAAAAACATAGAAAGTGTCTCGGCCTTTCAATAGGCGGGTAATTAGCGTGATTTTCGAAATATAAGGGACAATATTACCGCAACTTAAATAATGGCTGAAGTATGGCACATTAATTTTGTGTGTAGTGAAAAAAAGTAATCAGTGTCATATTTTTATGCAGCTATTTGTTTTAATTAAATAGAAATTTAAATAAAATGCCCATTTAATCGTTTTGTTCTCAAAATGTAGCGTAAGGGAAATACTTGCATGACAAGGTGAATAGTTTAAGCCAAAGGGAAGAAAACATATATAATTTATCTAATTGAAGCCATACAGGTTTTCGTTTTTGAAGGAAAAATGTCATGCACGTGGTTTTGTAATGGTTTTGTAATGCGGTAAATTGAGACTTCATAAATAAAACCACGATCACGATGTCCAGCTAACATTACTATGCCAATATGAAGATCATACACTGTGAAACGTAAAGGTTACTTTGTAAATACATTGTTCGTCCATACACGTTAGACACGTGTTACGTGATACGTATTACAGTATTACGCAAGAAAACGTCTTGTCGAAACAACAAGCAATAACCAAGACTACTAATTTAACAATTATAAGTCTATATTTAGAAGATATCAATGGCTCTTTGATGTAAAATAGATTAGTTCCTACGTCATCGTGACGTTACGGGCTGTGTCGTTATAGATCTGGAAAGCGCATCCGTGACCGGCAGAATAAATATGCTAAATATGTCTAAAAGTTTCTCGCCTCACTGCTGTTCATTGAAATCTCACTGGAAACACTACTTGTCAAGTTAGAACTTGTCAATTCTTACGAATGGCGGGAGGTATACAATACTGCTTCTACTAAGGACAATCGGTGTGGTCTGCCTCTACCACAAAAAAAATTAATCGACCGTCATATATGGCCTAGCATGTGCTAAACGTGACGTAAAATATCTTTCAAGCAAACCAAGGGATTGGAGTCGATGTGATAGAAATATGAGTGTCAGTTCAAATAAGAATAAAAACATCCATGTGTTTAATTACTAAAGTAATCCCCATATTCCTCCCGATTCAATTATTGTTCAAGAAAAAGTTTGCTCTAGAAAACTCGAAGACTTGTATATTTTATTATAAATCATTAATATTCTTAATGTGATGTTTCAATTTCTAATAAATATTTTTGTTTATGATCGATGTATGTAATACGATGGATCAAGTGGAGACAACTCACCTAGGGAGAATCTAGAATAAATACTTTTACGCATTTATTTACAACAAGATGAATATGTGTACAAATGAAAATAAATGACAAAGTAGAAATATCAACGTTTTTAAGGCATGCTTAAATGAATTTCAATACACGTTAGATGGAATCCCTATTCACTTAAGTAAACATTATACAGTTCAGTTTTAATCAGACTGAATATCTGTATTTATGATATATGTATTCTATATCAAAGCTATTTTATAGCTCAAAGCTATATCCAGCTGAGTCTTTCCGGTACAGTTCAGTATCCGGCATTAATACTTTACTTCCGCGAATTCACTTCCACGTTATATGCACGCCCCTCATTAGCATTTGCTATTCGTCCCGGTACCATACATACTTCCGGTGACGTAATTCCCACGCGACGCCTACTCGCATGACCCTTTCCGGCAATGGCTCCTGGCCCGGTATTCCACATACGATGACGTTATCTGCGTAGCTATCTGCGTAACGATCTCCGTAACTAGGTCCTCTTGCCTAGCGTCTACGTGGCTACCACCTGGTCTGTTGCCCAAATAGCAAATTACGCGGTTCTCGCGTCCTTGGACGGCGTACCCCACCTACGTAGACCACGCTCCCGCATATGCGGCTACAAAATATATACTCAGTCTTGCAATGTTATCACGAGATGTTTTCTATAATAGCACTAAGGTATCACCATACCTACCATTTGATTGCAAAGCAATCTTTATTCAGCATGAATAAACGCAAATTCTAAACCTTCTTCGAACTGACATTATGCTAAAATTTAACAAAACGTGTAATACAACTTACACAACACCTTATTAAAGACAAGCTAATTTATCTTATTCAAAAAACATTCGCTAGGGAAAATACTACATTTTAGGCATGTTATAATATTAAAGCGTTTTTTACTTACGGCAGTTTAGACAATTATACTATGTGGACTTGTGATGTTTGTGAAGCACTCATCTTCCTATTAGATAATATTTTCGTCAGGTATGAAACCACCGTTTATAGACAAATTGTTGGTATCCCTATGGGTACGAACTGTGCACCACTTGTCGCAGATTTGCTTTTATTTTGCTATGAAAGAGATTTCATGTTGAGTCTTTCACCAGTTAGCCAGGCAGATGTTATTGAAGCCTTTAATGACACCTCTCGGTATCTGGATGACATATTGAACATTGACAACCCTTTCTTTCCAACTATGGTTACTAATATTTATCCTAAAGAACATCAGCTTAAAAAAGTCAATATATCTGATAATAATGCTTCTTTTCTTGATTTAGATCTCTCGATTGAAAATGGTGAAATAATTAGCAAAATCTATGACAAGAGAGATGATTTTAATTTTGACATTGTTAATTATCCCCACTTGGATGGGGATGTTCCCCGAGCAACTTCTTATGGGGTGTATGTATCTCAAATTATTAGTTTTTCAAGAGCTTTACTCGAGTTGAGGACTTAAATATTCGTAATCTTTTTATAACTAAAAAGCTACCCAATCATGGTTACCGTTACCATAAACTTTGTAAAACTTTTTCAACATTTTATTATCGTAACCCTGATCTTCTTTCCAAATATAAAAGTCATTTAAGGACTCTTCCGCGACAAGGACTATCACAACCTGACTTCTATGGTGATGTGATTTATAAACTTCGTAAGATTCTTGGTCATGATCACTTTCATACTATCTTTGTTAAACTTGTTTGGTGGTGAACCCTTTTACAGTTCGCCATGCTTTCCTCTTTAATTGTACGATGACCGGACAGGCTATGATGAAGCCTACCTAAAGCCCATTGGGACGGTGGCGTTTGATATTTGTCTATGATCTTTCTTGTCGTGCCCTTACTGGTTTATTTTCTTATTGCTCTGGCTTCTGCCAAGTCATTGAGCACCTTCGCTGTGGCTTTCTAGGCTATTGTTTTTTTTATATTATATTTACACGAGCATATTTGTGTTTTACTTATATTGCCTATTGATGTTGCCTTGTTGGTTAGATGTTAGATCATGGCGGGGATTTCTTTATTTACACTGTCCTGTTTTAATGGGATGACAGTAGGGTAAGTGTGAGGTGTGTCGCACCCTAGAACCGGTTTAAACCCCCAGTGACCTAGTTTGCCACTGACTGTTCCAAGGCGGTAGCCCTATTGTCAACCCTTTTGTGTTTGTGATGTCGTTTGTATTTATTATTACTTTTGCCTTCTTGTTTGTCTGTTTGCGTGTTTGTTTCTGTGTATCGTGGTTGACTGTCCTCCTTGAGTGCTGCTTTCCCTGTCCGATCTTTTTATATTTCTTTTTGCAGATGTAATTTATCAACAAATTACAACATAATAATTTAACCATTATACTTAATTTTCAGCGCATAGACAACATGACTGAATGAATAACTGGTTTTACATTCCGCTAACATATTATAGGCTGCAATGGTACAGCGACCCCAGAGCGATTGAATTATAATAATGACAATTTAATAAACAACCTCACAAACAACCTCAAAGAGATTTACACTGCACACTAAACAATAACTTTTATGCAATTAAGTAATGACAGTTAGAAACCTCCGTAGAAAAAATACTTACAATCTGAATCGCGTATTCAATTTACTATCTACATCTACAGAACAACTGGCATTGTCAATAATGTAAATATATGCCACAATAATCTATCAGACAATAATTTGCTATATATATCCTGGCGTTTGAAAACTTACTAGAAATAAAGTCAATATTCTGCTAACTATCTAACGGCAGATTTTTACGTCCGAACAACATATTAAATATGACAATAATTTACAACAAATAAAATAAATTCGACTTACCCCATGCCGTTATGGTACTGGTAACTACTACCCTGGAGAATGGTTTGCGATCCTGTGACAAGTTCTTGTCAGTTCGACACCAATTTATACAGCCCTACACGTGTACCTGACTGAACACGCCATTCGTACAAATGTCATGTTCTTCTGACTGCACGTAATGCATGTAGTGACGTAGTTTTGAACTCTTATATAAGCAAACTATACATTTAAAATTAGACCCTATATCACGCTACGATATTCTACACTACAATGATCTGTAAACACTCCATTTGAGGTCACGTCAGATTGACCTTACGCTTAGCCAATCAGATTTCCTCCTACTGCTTCACTGCGCATGTCGCCTTTCAGCAAAACGCTCGGTATCGAAAGAGACAATGTCCGTAACTTTTAGCTTATAAAACACAAAATAATTGCGTTGACAAACATAATACACCATCTATTATTGAATATTTACTGAAAAGAAAAATTTGACGGAATTTAATAGCGGTACAAAAAAAACGATTCATGAGATGAACCTACACTAAAATGACTCTCGCTATCAACTAAGCTAAGCGGGCCAGCTGTACTATGTCTTACTATTTACTACATATTTAAGTACTAATGTCGTAATAATTTCGGTGGGAAATATATTTTCAAAACAGACATGACAGCGCACATGATTTTCTTCGTACCTTGATATAAAACATGTCATTTAGTGCAAATTTTTGAATTTATCGTGCAATCCACAGCAATAATACACGAATACTTTTTTCTTTATTCGGATATAGATATGATTTTAATGAGATTGGCACTGGTAAATATTGACAAATTTAATCATAATACACAGCTTGTAAAATCATAGCTTTCTTAATACTTGATGGATTTTGATGAAAATAAACAACTTATTAATTTAATTAAACGATTTAATGCTCTGCATTCATCACAGGAAATGTCACCGACCATGCTACAAACACAGTTAAACACTCTAAGTATATATGCACTTATATTTGTTTCAAATGCATTTTTTTAATAATATGTAAGATACTGATATTAAAATAAAAGTAGATTTACAAGTCGAACAGGAAATGTAGCATTCAAGGACCACAGTCAACCAAAAACAAGCACAGAAACAAAAATTAATTACAAAAATGAATAAATGCAAGATATGACATCACAAACATAAAAGGATTTACAATAGGGCTAAATCTCTTTCAGTGCAATACAATAACAAATCTGCGATAACAGATACACCATTCGTCCATAAACGGATACCAAATAGTTGTCTATTGTACCTGACGAAAATTGTATCTCATAAGAAAATGACTGCTTCACAAAACTCTTGGCAAGTACACATAGTGTAATTGTCTAACCTGCCGTTTAACTTAGTCAAAAACGCTTAAACAGTGTTAAAGGTCGAAGGTGTGTTGTTTTTTCTCAAGCGAAAGTTTTTTGAATAATATATAGAATAAAATATAGATAGAAAATTCGAACAGGTAAAGCAGCATTCAAAGACGACAGTCAACCACAAACACACACAGAAACAAAGAACAAATACAACGATGAATAAAATGCCAAATTATAAATCATAAACACAAAATGTTGACAATAGGGCTAACGTAAAAAAGACCGCTGGGGTTTTAAACCAGGTTCTAGGGTGCACCAAACATCACTCTTATATAATTATAATAATAATATATATAAATACAAAATATCAATAGCTTAGAAATTCACAAAGAAGGTACTCAATGACTTGGCAGAAGGGAATATACAATTGAGGGCAAGACAAATCAAGACTGTAGACAAACATCACGTCACCGTCCTTTTGGGCTTTAGGTAGACGTCATCATAGGGACCAAAGCCTGTCTGGTCATCGCACAGTCAAAGAGGAATCATAGTGGCGAACTGTAAATTGGTCCACCACCAAGCATACACTGCGTTGTAAAATGATAGGGTCATAACCTCTTTTGATAAACCGTTTAACAAGTTAAACAAAGATAGTATGAAAGTGATCTTGACCAATGATCTTACGAAGTTTGTAAATCACGTCACAATAGAAGTCAGGTTGTGATAGTCCTTGTCGCAGAAGAGTTCTTAAATTATTTTTATATTTGGAAAGAAGATCAGGGTTACGATAATAACATTTTGCAAAGGTTTTACGAAGTTTATGGTAACAGTAACCCTGATGGAGTGGCTTTTTAGTTATACAAATATTACGAAAAATAAAGTCCTCAACTCGAGTACAAGCTCTCGAAAACGAATAAGTTGAGACACATATACCCATAGGAAGTTGCTCGGGGAACATCCCCATCTAAATGGGGATAATTAACAAAATCAAAAACATCTCTCTTGTCATATATTTTGCTAATTATTTCACCATTTTCAATGGAGAGATGTAAATCATGAAAAGAGGCGTTAGTATCAGAAATATTAGCTTTGTTAAGTTGAAGTTCTTTAGGGTATATAGTATTAACCGTAATAGAAATGAAAGGGTTGTCAATGTTTAATATGTCATCCAGATACCGCGAGATTTCATTAAAATCCTCAATAACATCTTCCTTGGTATCTGGTGAAAGACTCAACATGAAATTTCTTTTATAGCATTATAAAAACAAATCTGCGACAAGGAGGGCACAGTTCGTACCCATAGGGATACCAACAATTTGTCTATAAACGTTCCATACCTGACGAAAATATTATCTAATAGGAAGAGGAGAGCTTCACAAAATTCTTGGCAAGTCCACATAGTGTAATTGTCTAAACTGCCGTTAGTAAATAACGCTTTAATATTATTACAGGCCAAAAATGTAGTATTTTCTCTAGCGAATGTTTTTTGAGTAAGAGCAATAAGCATGTCTTTGATAAGGTGGTGTGGTAAGGTTGTAGAGAAGTCATAAGTGCTAATAGATGAAATTTGACGTTTATTGCAAATTTTATAAAGGAACGTCTCCTTAATTTTTAATAGACAAAAACAAATTAGTTCCAGAGTTTTCATACATTTTATCACAATATTGTTTAACGTGATCTTAAACGGCAGTAAGACAATAAAGAAGGATAAAAATATCGGACAGGGAAAGCAGCATTCAAGGACGACAGTAAACCACAAAACACAAAAACAAACACGCAAACAGACAAACGAAAAGGCAAAAGTAATAAAAAATGCAAACGACATCACAAAGACAAAAGGGTTGACAATAGGGCTACCGCCTTGGAACGGTCAGTGGCAAAGTAGGCCACTGGGGGTTTAAACCGGTTCTAGGGTGCACCAAACCTCACACTTACCCTACTGTCAACCCATTAAAACAGGACCGTGTAAATAAAGAAATCACCGCCATGATTAAATCTCTAACCAACAAGGCAGCATCAATAGGCAATATAAGTAAAACATAAATATGCTCGTGTAAATATAATACAAAACAACTAAAAAGCCACAATGAAGGAACTCAGCGACTTGGCAGAAGCCAGAGTAACAAGAGAATAAACCATTAAGGGCATGACAGGAAAGATTATAGACAAACATCAAACGCCACCGTCGCAATGGGCTTTAGGTAGGCGTCATCATAGGGTCCACAGCCTGTCCGGTCATCGTACAATTAAAGAGGAAAACATAGTGGCGAACTGTAAAAGGGTCCACCACCAAGCATGCAGTACGTTGCAAAATGATAGGGTCATAACCTCTTTTGATAAACTTTTTAACAAGTTTAACAAAGATAGTATGAAAGTGATCATGACCATGAATCTTACGAAGTTTATAAATCCCATCACCATAGAAGTCAGGTTGTGATAGTCCTTGTCGCAGAAGAGTCCTTAAGTTACGTTTATATTTGGAAAGAAGATCAGGGTTACGATAATAAAATTTTGCAAAGATTTACGAAGTTTATGATAACGGTAACCCTGATTGAGTAGCTTATTAGTTATACAAAGATTACGAATATTAAAGTCCTCAACTCGAGTACAAGCTCTTGAAAAACGAATAAGTTGAGACACATACACCCCATAAGAAGTTGCTCGGGGAACATCCCCATCCAAGTGGGGGTAATTAACAATGTCAAAATTAAAATCATCTCTCTTGTCATAGATTTTGCTAATTATTTCACCATTTTCAATCGAGAGATCTAAATCAAGAAAAAAAGCGTTATTATCAGATACATTAGCTTTATTAAGCTGAAGTTCTTTAGGATAAATATTATGAACCATAGAATAAGTTAAAAGTTTGGAGATGTTTGCGGTGGTGCAGGCACTTAAATTCGAAATAAAGCGGGACTTATACGGATTTTTATGTAATTTAGGAATCCAGTACATAGTTGGCAGTTTGTGCTGCTTTTCGTCTACCCCAGCCTTGAAAGTAGTGCAACGAGTGATATGTGTGGAAACAACATCATCCTCAGTAGAATGAACTGGAGTATACGAATTAGTGCTACCGAGTTCCAGAGATAAAACATCGACGTAATGTAGGCGTCAAACAATAATTACATTATTAGCTGCTTTATTAGCAGGAACTAAAACAAATTATTATGAAATTAGTGAATTCCCGATTTTAAATTACGAAAGGAAAGCATAGGTATCGGAGAACGTAAAGAGGGGTTAGCATTATACAAGTTAATACGTGTATCTATCGTTTTAAAACATTGATTTTTTCCAAGTAGAAAGAAAGTTTGGGTCCGCATGTTCTCTACGACACCATTTTATACTTAAATCCTCCATGGACCTTTCGAAAACGGATGCCGAATACGTTTATCAACAATATCAAAATTACCAGTGATGACATGACCTGCTGGAGCATAGCACAATTGTGATGTGTTACAGTCACATTCCTTGGGAGTGTTATTTACTATATCAATGTCAGAAACTTTTTTGTTGTAGTTGAATATAATATGTCTAATAAGTTTTTTATACTTATAACAAATTACAGGATTTTCTGAATATTTGAAATATTTTTAGGACAGAATCAACTATATGATTATCTCGAAAAATACTAGGCATGTCAATGAAATCAATACCTTTAATAAGATTTAGTATTTTTAGAAATGCCTGACGTGATCAGACTCCTTGTCAAGTTTGTCTTTCATTTCGTTGCAAATGTTATCGAGAACATATTCCTGACTAAACCCAATATTAATCCATATATTTGATTCAACAACAAAAACCAGCCTTCAAGTGTGATTTTATAACAACCGAAAATCGATTTTTGAAGCGACATTCTTAATGGTGTCATGACATATGGCCGTTCTCCAGTAGAGATAGCATTCAGAAGTGTATTCAACTTACCATGAATATTAGCTGTTGTTGTCAAGCTTGATACAAATACTGTATCGATATACATTTTGCAAAACCATATGCCTCCATGATCTACCCGTGACACGTGTTTGATGGTCCAGATGAAGCTGTTGTTACTTGGACAAGCATACTCATACTTAGTTGTGTTGTAACTGCTGAACGGTTGACATGAATCAAGTAAAGCACCCTGTGTTACACCGTTTTTGAAAAATTGTACCAAAAGTGGGTTCTCAGGTCCGGAATAAGTACAAGTAAAATGTAAACTTTGTCCCTCTGCTACACCGGTTGAAGTAGAAATAACCGGGTCTGTACATGATGCCCCTGCAATGCAATATAACAGTGACTAAATAAGAACTATTTTTCCGAAGAAACATATATAAAAAAAAAGAAATCCTATAATACGGAGTAATAAATGTATTCATGTTATAACATGAAATCGTATCTAGGTGAATATCATTTTATCATATATACTCGGTAAAAAAAGTTTTGGACCAGGGTATATAAAGTCATATAAAAATAAAACTAGTGGACAGAATTAAGTATCTTTTTTTAGTAACCAAGGTCTACCCTACCCGGTTCATTTGGTACCAGAAACATTAAATTCCAAACAAGATTTGATTTTAAAAAAATATCGCGAACACACAAAGGGTCTGTAAAAAATGTTTCAAAGTAACAGTTACGGACACATTCGAGTAACCAATAAAAAAAATATTATTTTTTCGCAAACTTTCATTGTAAACGATAATTATTGTTGATTGTTGATCTATTGTGAATTATCAACTGAGATAATAAGGGTTATGGTCGAATGTCAAGGTTCAGCGATCATTGTACGGGTTCGAACACTGCCATGGTCCAAAACTTTTATACAGAGTATATATTAACATATGCCAACATATGATTTGAGGTTATCAACGAGTACATTAATTGCATAGCTAATGTATTCATATGAGTCACGTTAATTTTGACAAGGGATATAGGATATTATGCGAAGTTTTTGTTTTGCTATCACATCACTATTTGAAACACCGTGATTTCATGTTCGAAGAAAAACAATATGTATAGGTTTTGGTTCATTTATTCGAATTTTAAGAAAATAAGTTCTAGGAGCAATAACGACTCATTTCTTTAAAATTCGAATAACATACATCTTGTCTTGATGTATCCTTAATGGTTTGTTCTAGTGTTGCTCTGGCTGTTGCCAAGTCATTGAGTACTTGTTTGTGACTTTATGTGTTTTTTTAATTCGTATATACATAATCATTTATATGTTATACTTATATTGCCTATTAATGCTGCATTGTTTGTTAGAGAGAATACAACCTGGCATAGATATCTCTATTTAAACTCTTCCGTTTATAAGGATGACAATAGGGTAAGAATGAGAATTTGGGAGACCCTAGTACCTGGTATAAACCCCGAGCGGCCCAATGCAGTAGCCCTATTGTCAGCCCTTTAATGTTTGTGATGTCATATTTCATCTTTGAAATTAATGTTAGTTTCTATGCATGGTTTTCGTTGACTGTTGGCCATGAATGCTGCATTTCCTGTTCGACTTTTATATCTAATTTTAATTTTAAATTATTTCTCAAAAAGCCATCTCAATGTTTTAAATCACTAACTTTATGTCAACTTAACAAGTTAAAAAGTAGATTATTCAGTATTAACAGGTGTTATTTATTTGTACTGGCCTGCATCGTCACCTGTTGACGACATTGAAATATTTGTTTCGTCATAACTTCGGGGATTGTTTTCCATACTCGGTATCATGGAAGGCGGAGCTTAGTTTCTCCATATTTGAAAGCACAATAAATTGAACGTTTAATGAAATCATTTAAACGATATTGCAATTTTTGTTCCGATATGAAATTAAGACTGCCACTCATTTGAAAATCGCTATATAATCAGTCTACACCAATTACCAACCAATCCGCGGGCAGGGAAAAAGTTCCAGGGTAAATTCGGAGCTATTACACAGAATCTTTTAATTTTGATTGGTTGACAAGGTAAACAAATAAAAAAATCTTGCTAAAAAATTAATAATTCAACTTTTAAAGAGTACTTATAAAGGTTAAATCATACATTCGTGCATTGTTTTCATAATGTGTTGCATAATCAAAAAATGAAGTATATTTTACTTTTTCCTCATGTTTCTACATGCAAGTAGGTGGTTCAGCACCATCCGACCCAAACAGCTTTTTCAAAACATACTCAACGTACGGCTTATGTATGTCATTTTTGATAAAACTAAGATAGGTCTTTCAAAACAAGTAATAAAAAATATAGCTTCCTATATTAGGGAACTCAGTACAGAGCTTATGGAAAATGAATTGGTGTAGTATGACCTAAAGCTCATTGAGTATAAGGTTTAGTTGAACTATAAGTGAAGGAAGGCGAAAGCGAAAGTAAGGTGTATATTGAGCATAAAAGAAGTGATGTAAAACTTTGACATCAAATTGAAACTAGGATTCAGTCTCAAAAATAGCTTAATCGCTTTATAAGAAAGTAGTTAATAAGTTTTACGAAATATGCCAGCTATTGTGTAATGCCTATTTACTGTTAGAAATGTTATAAAGTATCAAGAAACATATGGATCAGCTCTTGAAGAGTGTGCGTGTGCGTGCGTGCATGAATGTATGTAGGTAGGTAGGTAGATATGTATGTTTATTTGCGTGCGTGCGTGCGTACGTGCGTACGCGTTGTGTCCCAATCGCACTGTGCTTTTGTATAAAACGGGTAGTATACAGGGCCAAGGGTTTATTTATAGTATCTGTATTGATTATGTCAACATTGGCTATAATAATTGCATTACCTTTTACCTGATGGTAGATTTCAAATAGATGTTTCAATTAACGTCCGGGTATATCGGGTAATTACAAGTCCGTTCGGTTAGAAAAATAAACATATTCTACTTTTAAATTATGACAAGTGGCATTCTATCACGAGGGGCCACACATCAGCAGAGAACATTTCAATACTATTTTAATTACCAGTCTAAATATGGAAACATATTTATGATCGATAAAAGAAGTAAGGTAGTAAGATGTTCACGTAAGTAGTAAATATTTAGAATTAAGAAGGATACAAAGTTATAGATGTTTTAAGACAGATATATTTAACATACTGCTAACAATATAATCAAACTTACCTAAAACATAGATGACAATAAGCAAAACTACTCCTCGTATGAAATAGTTTGTCCAAACCATATTAAACGTATTAAGTTCGTAGTAAGACGTATAAAAACACACCATATGTATACTAAATCCGTCTGCTTGTACTTCCTTGTCTTAACATGTAAATGCTGCTAAATATAGGATAGGGTTTAAAGTATAATGACTTAAACTTATTCGTAGACTGTGGATGTATATCTATTGCGGTGTATATCTATTGCATAGATGTATGGGGATGAATATCTATTGCATATATGTATCGGGATGTATATGTATTGCATAGATGTATGGGGATGTATATCTATTGCATATATGTATCGGGATGTATATATATTGCATAGATGTATGGGGATGTATATGTGTTGCATAGATGTATGGGGATGTATATCTATTGCATAGATGTATGGGGATGTATATATATTGCATAGATGTATGGGGATGTATATATATTGCATAGATGTATATACATCCCCATACATCTATGCAATACATAGATGTATGGGGATGTATATCGATTGCATATATGTATCGGGATGTATATATATTGCATAGATGTATGGGGATGTATATCTATTGCATAGATGTATGGGGATGTATGGGGATGTATATATATTGCATAGATGTATGAGAATGGATATGTATTGCATAGATGTATGGGGATGTATATATATTGCATAGATATATGGGATGTATATCTATTAGATAGATGTATGGGGACGTATATCTATTGCATAGATGTATGGGGATGTATATATATTGCATAGATGTATGAGACGTATATCTATTGCATAGATGTATATGGATGTATATATATTGCATAGATGTATGGGGTGTATATATATTGCATATATGTATAGGGATGTATATATATATTGAAAGATGTATAGGTATGTAGATGTATATATATATATATATATATATATATATATTGCAAAGATATATGGGGATGTATAGATATTGCATATATTTATAAGGATGTATATATATTGCAAGATGTATAGGTATGTATATCTATTGTTTAGATGTATATATATTTTGCGCTATTGTATAGATCTATAGGAATGTATAAATATATTGTATAGATGTATAGAAACTTGAACGTCTGACATAACAGTTAGCTCTCTTACATTTGACTTTAGGATAATTTTTACACCATAAAAATAGCTTGTGTTTTTCGGTTTGAGTATTTTTAATAATTGCTCATGAATAAAAACAAAAAGGTCTGCTCCAGGTCAGATAAATAACCAACGAGCTGAGACAGACTCTATATTTGTTGTAGCATGGTGTACTTAGTAACACTTTGACGTCCGTACTCTAAATTCCTCTATCTGGTGGTTGTAGTACATTATAGCCACGACCCTTTAGTTACCCTAAATTAAACGATTTAATGCTTTGCATTCATCAAATGAAATGTCACTGACCATGCTACAACAATAATTAGACGACACTGACAGCAAACTATGACACTCTTACGGGTGCTCAAAGTATGAATTATTGTCCAAACACTGAAGTGAAAACCGAAAATAGCGTGCTGCCTGACACCACTCACATTAAAATAATATGTGGGAACTGTACCAGAATTAGTGTATGTTTTATCTGAGCAGAAATAACTGTATTTAACCAAACAAAATACCTTGAGACTGGATATGTCACAGTGGACTTCAGTCATAATAGCCAATAAAACAAAATCGAAGAGCTTTGTGAGTCCTTGAAGTGCAACGCTTATTTAGTTTGACACCTGCATTTGCTTTGCGACGAAGTAGCAATCTTACCGTCCTACACTTATAAAAGTATTGTACATGTTAATGAAATGTTAATGTGTTAATGGGTTTGCATATCTCGTTATTAGAAGGCACGAATTGTTTTAACCGTGTTAACCAGCAGTTGTCCCCTTATATATACATGAACGCATGCACGGACAAGCACACACGTGTACGCACGCACTCACGTACTCACGCATGCACGCACATACGCACTAATGCATAATTAACAGTATTCGATGTGCTTTCGCATGCCCGTACACATTCATGCGTTTTTCTTTCCTTGACTTTATTATCAGAATTCAAAGTTACAGTCCTCTCTCTTAGAGTCTAGTGATACCTGAGAACCTCCTTAGAGTTTCACGCTGGTCAGAGATCAATGTAATATCAAGAATCATCATGTTTAACAAAATGAACGTATGATTTCTTTTTTTCAATTTTAGCGGTAAGAGTGTACGACTTCATTTAAATAAAGAGAACCGGTATTTGTTCAAAGGGCTGATGAAACAACACAAGCACACGCACGCGCGAATTCTCCCTCGCCCACACTTACAAAAATAATACACAAATACAAATACGCATATACAAAAAATAAAAACATATAGTAAAATAACGAAAGAAAAATTAAAACTCAACAATTTGTTAAATTATACGCAAGCAGATTTAAAGTCAAACTGATCCTCGATTAATAAATGTGGGTGATAATTGTAATGTTTGATAAAAACTTCAAGATTGCCATGTGTCCCTATAACCTTAAGCGATTAAACCTTATAATATACTGAAAGGAAAAAGAAACGCATACCGGGTATTTCAGCTATATGTTGTATGTTTAATATGCTACTGCTAATCAAATAGTAAAGAGCGATATTAGACCTGTCCTTTCAGAAAGAAGGTTTAAACAGCACCGAACACACCAATGGTTACCCCTTTAAAGTTTCATTATCAACAGAATGTGCATTTGGCTCAAGCAGGTGAGCAAACTTAGGCTTTAAATGTTGCAGTCTCTTTACATTAAACGCAATACTGCAATGGCTTGACTTTTTCAAGCGAAACTTCAACATTTATGAATTTCGTGTAACGAAGTATACTTTGATTAAAAGGTCTACTAAATGACAGAGTTGTTCTTTCTGTAATTAGTTGTAGCCCTTTTTGTACAAAACACGTTGAGATATATCTGGAATATTACGTAGAATTAGGTGTATATAATAGGGCAGTATAGGCAATTTTTTGATTATGCGTTTCTTTTTCCTTTCAGTAGTTAATAGATGGTTCTAAATGTGCACCCAAAACAAATATGTTTATTTGGTACAACCATAAAGTGGTTTAGATTATTCTCGTTGAAACAAACAGATCGACTGAAGTCCGCAAAATTACATTACAAATACACATTATATTTGAGAAAAAAAAGAAGAAGCTGAAGGGAAACACGCCATTCTTGATGTGTGTATCACGCATTACAACTAGCATCTCGATTTATTAATCCAGTATCATTCTGACTTAAACCTGCTTGCAAATAATTAAAAAAAAAAGAGTTTTCAATTTGTCTACGTTATTAACCAAATGTTTAAATATAGTATTAGTGCAATCTAATCAATAGTTAGTAATATGTAAAAACAATTGATTTGAACTATTCTAATAGTGAACATTAATGATTGCAACAGTGCAGTTTACTAGTATGTAGAAAAACTAAGGAGTGACGCGAGATTTCAACATATAAGAGTGATATGTGTCCCTGAAACATTTTGAAAATATATTTATTTATTACATTTTTATCGGTGAAAGATTAGGATTTCTCACTGAAAAAATATCAATAATCGCTAAATATTAATAACTAAATCCGAACACAAAAATAATTAACTCAAACGTTGAGTAATGACGTCACAAATGTGTTGCTGACGTCGACGTCATCCGCCGAAAATGTTCAATAAAGCGAATAATTCCGGTTAAAATCAGGCACAAACTGATTTAAGGTCTCACACTTCGATTTTACTGTGTTGGCCATAGGCAGTAAATTCCAATTTTCCGTTCTGAATGAAACATTTATTGTCTAAAAGTATTTTTTTGGTAAAATACGGTTATTGCTGCTCATAAAAATCCACAAAATCTGGTACATAGCCCACTTTGGGTTTTTTAATGTGAGTAGTGTCAGGCAAGGTATTCTTTTCGGCTTTCACTAAACAGTTTGCACCTAAATTCATACGCATTTTGAGCACCATCAAATGTGTCACAGTTTGCTGTCAGTGTCGTCTAATCGCTGTTCATCCAATCTCACACTATTGTTTTCTCACCTGCAACAGGAAAATAAAATATCCATGGGCAGTTATTAAAAATATCTCAAACCGAAGAACACCCCCCTACTTTTTATGGTGTAAGAATCATCTACAGGCACATGCAAGGGAGTTAACTGTGTAGTGAGACCTTAAAATGTAATAAATATATTGTTTAACTGCTGTTTTCATTCACTCGATGGTAGGCGTGTTTTTTTTCATTCACTCCTATACGCTCGTTCGTCAAAATAACAACACGTCTACCATCTCGTGAAGGATTTCCCTATAATCGATCCCAGCAGTTAAATAATCTCTATGTAGTGGCAAAACATTTACCGGAGTTCAAGACGTACTCTGCGGTATTGATATTCAGAATTAGATTTTTATTAACTTGATCGTGCTTTGTATGCTGTAGTGCGGTGAAATTTGGATATGAATAGATTTCATTTGCTTTATTGATTTTATCATACGTCATGAATATTATCAATTTACATCAGATCGATAACATCAATAAATACAAATTTCTTTCACAATGCTTAAAAGCCGTAATTTACGTCTTTCCAGTTTGCGCTTTAGATGAAATTTGAACCCGCCTTTGAATTTGATAAATAAACAACATTCAAATGTAGAAATACACATACGTTTTCTTTGTAAATCAGTATAAAAGAATTTAATTATTTGGTTTCTTGTAATAGATAAATATTAAGAGTGATATTGATTTGTATTCGTATATGAAATGTGTATTTGCTTTAATCCTGTATTACTTAGATGGAACGGAACTAGTAAATGACCGAATATCTTGCGAAATGTGAATATTTAATACATTGAAAGTGAACTATCAGGATATTTAACCTGGAAAATAAAATTTAATAAAAAATAAAGCTTGATTTAACGGTGAGTTTGTTACTTATTCATACTAAAACGTATACTTGATTTATTTTACATCAGTTACCAAACAAACTGCACAGCTTAAAAAAATCACTCTCGATGGGACAGATGACATAATTATAAAGGACTTGAGATGAAACCGGGGACACAAGGGGAACTCTTATGCCTGAGCGATGCGCACCCTCACTTACAACCTAGGGAAATGAGAAATATGCTTCCGGCTGCGTATATCGAAGTTTAAAGTCAGTTGCGGTGCTCAGAATATTTCTAAATGTTTAGGTTCTAAAATTGGACCTGACGCTGCCGGGTTATTAAACCACGGACCGATCGATAGTGAGCATTTTTAAAAATAATCATATAGATATTTAAAAAAATATATTAGTGGTAGCAGAAATATTGATATATTTTTCAATTTCGACTTTATCAACATTTAACCGATGTTGTTGTTTTTCACATTGATCTTAATTAACTCAGAAACATGTTAGCTTTTTTGTATAAAGACATAAGCATGCCGTGTCAATTATCTGAAACTATGTTAACTTTTCAAAACATTTTTTTATTATTATTATTATTATTATTATTATTTAGTAGTAGTAGTAGTAGTAGTAGTAGTAGTAGTAGTAATAGTAGTAGTAGTAGTCGTTTTAGTAATATGTTTATAGTAATATATATAAGAATTATTGTTTACTATCCTCGTATACTGGTTAGAAATTTACAAACATTGTATATTGTCGGTTCCTGGTGTATACACGTTTAACTTATAGTTGATGATTTGTCGCCATTGATAGATACATGTATTGTGTAACACTGTTGCTTATGCTGTTCATATGTATGAGCCTAAGTGAAATAAAGATTTTGTAATTGTAGATATTTTTCGTAGTTATCTATAAAATCAACTATCATTTGAGTGTCCATTTGAATCTTGAGTCTCATATACAGTATTTACTATATATAAATGATTGTTAGTAAGGATATGAAAACAACCTTATCAACGCTTCAGTTTTAAATACATCTCCTCTCAGAGATGTCACATTATGATATGGCTAAGTAAGGATCTGAAAACAACCTTATCAAAGCTTCAGTTTTAAATACATCTACTCTCAGAGTTTTAAATACATCTCCTCTCAGATGTGTCACATTATGATATGGCTAAGTAGTCATTTATAATCAGAAAAAGCAAGCTCATAAAGCAGGATACCATAATCAACAAAAATATAATGAAGTTTGTAACTGAACAGCACTAGTCTAGGTTGCTTTTAAACCCGCCAAATAACGGCAAAATTACACTACACAACCACTTTATTCAAACCTTATCCAGGTGTTAAGGTCATAAAATAATGTATATATGCCGATTAAAAGCATATGTTTCTTCACGGCCACTTAAAATACTCGAGACTGAATATGCGTAAAATGAATTATTAGTTGGTAACTCTTAATTCGACGTTCCCGTTTTTGGTTTGGCTGGTTAAAGCCATTTATATTGTGTATAAAGAGTTCGAGTTTTTAAAATATGTAAGTTAGATATATATATAAGTCGTCGTCAGTAGGTTTAGAAACGGTGTACATATGTTTAAAATGTGCCTGTTGATGGCGGAATAGGGACTTTAAGCTAGTTTAAGGAGGATATAGTACTTTGTATGAAGTATATAAGTCTAATAGATCTCGTAAAAATAGAGCACGTCTTGTCTTTCATACTTTTTTTATTTAACAGAAAAACAAAAAGTTGAAACAATTATTTACAAGGGTCCGTCTTTAATTACTATTTCAAATATATTATAATTATGCGTTTTATTAACTCATTTTAATTCTCTTTTCAGATGGCGGGGTTTAAATGTGCGAAATATTTTACCGTGTTCCTCAACACCCTCGTCTTTGTAAGTGTATTCTTATTCACTCTTCATTTTATCATAAATACTCCCTTCGTTCATCAACCATACATGAGCAGACGACATTCAATATATTAAAGAACAAAAACAAAATCCCAAGTTGTTCTATTACATGTAGTTCTCTTTCGTTTAATACGCAGAACTATATGTATGCATGTTGTTCTTAGAACATTTCATGCATGTATTATATATTTAATATAAGTATTTGCTAAAGTTGCGCTATGGTCTTGTGGCAGAAAGAAACAATAATGTGTATGTGGGATGCGCAACCTCCACACAAACACACAACAAACACACGCGCACTTGCACGCTCTGACTTGCACACACCCTTGATTCATTCCCAAAATCCTCAGTCATCACGCACTAGGAACGGTCTACATATTTGGACGTTTTACATACACCTTACGGATTACAGTTGTTAAAAGAAAAAAACACAAAGAACTGACAAACCTTTTTCAATTAGAAATCTCAAATGCAATACTGGTTTTATATTTCCAAACATCAGTTATCATATATTTAATCGGATTATAAAGTAAATAAATTATAATATTAATATACAATAGTATTAGAGATAAAAAAAAATCCACTGAGCTGGATTATATTCTCATCATGATCAACGCAGACTGTGATAATTACAGACCGACACACAATTGCTCAAACTATTGAACAAAAATATTTAATTAAAATAAATATTGATACGTATGTCGAACGTTCTATTATATAGTTGTTGATGTTTTTTATATAACAGATTTTAAATCTTAAAGATACACACGGCAATCTTGATTTTTTTTTACCAAGCATTCGAATTTTATTAATACAGTATCTTTTTGACTTTAAGTCTGCTTGTTTATAATTAAATAAAAGTTTTAAGTTTTCCTTTTAAATTCTATTCTTATTCTACTATAGATTTAAATACAGTATGAGTGAAATATTAACACCAGTTAGTATTATGAAAAACCGATTTGCTTTATACTATTCCTATAATTAAAATTAATGATTGAACACATGCAATTTATGTCTAACGGGACGCAGTGAATTTTTAAAAACAAATATATTGCTGAATGTCCCTTTAAACATTAAAATCAGTATTAAGCAATAGTTAAAGGTATTTATATCTATTCAATCATACATTTTGGATCATGATCCATGTGTGAAAATTCATAAAAGCACATATTCCCAAAACCACAAGTTGTAACTTACTGGGATGCTTTTTAGTATTTTCCCTTTGTTTTATGATATCCATAAATCAGTTTCAGATATCATTAATTCATGTATGGATATCCATCATTCGTATGGGTGGGTTTCCATTATTCGGCTATTGGACATATCCTTAAATTGACTGTTTTATATCCTACAATATATCTATGGATAGTAATGCCGATTTGGAATTGTTTAGACAACCCTCGTAATGCTATTCTTTTTTAACTGCAGCTTATTGGTGGTCTGTGCTTGGTCTCGGGCTTGCTGTTCAAACTTGAGAGTGGGGTCTTGGACACGGAGGTAGTGGCGTTGTTTAACCGTGTCCTTTATAACAACATACCACTTGGGTTCGTCATGGAGGCTCTGGCATATATAATGATGGGCTTCGGATTCATTACAATGTGTGTTGCCGTGGTCGGAATATGTGGCGCCTGGAAACACAAACGGTCGTGTTTGATAGGGGTAAACTGCTACATATTTTAATACAAAGATACGTGCAAAGTTAAAAAGCGTGCGTTTGCTAAAGCAATCAGAAATTGTGTAAACAAAGCATCCTCTTAACAATTGGTTTATATTAATTAAACAGTATGACATCTAAAAGTGCATGTACGAGTGTAAATCGTGAATAAAGTATGAGTGAGTATATATAATTATATAATGTAAACAGTATCGTTACGTGTACAGTGTAAGCATAAGAATATAGTGAATAATATATGTATATGAGTGTATTATAGTAACGGATATTTGCATGAATGAAAGTATAGTATATAATGTATACATACGAATGAGTGTATCACCTTATCAAAGACAAGCTTATTGCTCTTATTCAAAAAATATCTCTAAAGAAAAAAATACATTTTTGGCCTGAAATAATATTAAAACATTTTTTACTACGGCAGTTTAGACAATTACACTATATGGACTTGCCAAGAAGTTTGTGAAGCACTCATTTTCTGTGCAGGTCTTGTCGCAGATTTGTTCTTGTCTTACTATGAAAGAGATTTCATGTTGAGTCTTTCATCAGGCATATATAATTAATGCCTTTAATGACACCTCTCGGTATTTGTATGACATACTGAACATTGACAATCCTTTCTTTTCTACTATGGTAAATAATATCTGTCTTAAGGAACTTCAACTAAAAAAGCTAACATTTCTGATACTGTCGCTTTTTATCTCGATCAACATCTCTCTATTGAAAATGGCGAAAATAATTAGTACAGTCTATGACTGACTAGAGAAATGATTTTAATTTTGATATTGTTAATTATCCCCATTTAGATGGGGATGTTTCCCGAGCTACTTTGTTTCTCAACCTATTCGTTTCGCTAGAGCTTGTAGTCGTGTTGAGGACTTTAATATTCGAAATATGTGTATAACTAAAACGCTACTCCAGTAGGTTAACCTAAACTTCGAAAACCCTTTGCAAAATTGTATTATCATAACCTTGATCTACTTTTAAAATATAGAAATAATTTAAGAACTCTTCTGCGATAAGGACTATCACAATCTGACTTCTATGGTGATATGATTTGCAAACTTCGTAAGATCCTTTGTTATAATCACGTTCATACAAACTTTATTAAACTTGTTAAAACGTTCATCAAAATGACCCTATCATTTTGCATGACCCTATCATTTTGCAAGTACTGCATGTTTAGTGGTTGACCCATTAATAGTTCGCCACTTGCTTTCCTCTTTGACTGTGCGATGACCGGACAGATTGTGGACCCTACCTAAGCATTTGATGTTTGTCTTTAATCTTGTCTTGTCGTACCCTTAACGGTTTGTTCTCTTGTTCCTCTGCCTTCTGCCAAGTTAATGAGTACTTACTTTGTGGCGTTTTAGGCTTTCGTTTTTTATATTATATATACATGATCATTTATGTTTTTTTACTTATATTGCCTATTAATGCTGCTTGTTTGTTAGAGATTTTAACCTGGCGGTGATATCTTTATTTACACTGGCCGTTCCAAGGCGGTAGGACTATTGTCAGACATTTTGTGTTTGCGATATCTTATCTTGCTTTTTATTCATCTTTAAAGTTGATTGTTTCTGTGTGTGTGCGCTTGACTGTTGTCCTTGAATTCTACTTTTCTTGTTCGATTTTCATATCTACTTGTATAGCATAATCATTCATTAGAATACAGTGTATAATTCTGTATTAGTGCAAAGTATATCATGGGTGCGTACATGTATAGCATAATCATTCATTAGAATACAGTGTATAATTGTGTATTAGTGCAAAGTCTATCATGGATGCGTACATGTATATTGTGTCTGTAGTATTAATGAATGTATATATTATAAAATATGTATGCGTGTATGCAGTATATAGAGAATAATAAATGGGTATTTTCATATCACTCCCTATATCAACCCTGCGACACAATATCAGCCCGAGAGCTTTAGCTCGAGGACTCGAGGGCTAGATATAGGGTGTGATAATAAAATTAACCTTTTTTTTTTCTATTTATCATATACTTCAGCAATGACTTTGTTGAACTGTCAGTTTCAGATAACTTACTAAGCTGTTTTTCAGGAAGAACACATTTATTAGTCCATTCTGATGTGTTAATGTTTAGCGTAAGTGTACACCACATTTATTTTTCCCGAAACTTGATTTTAAATGAATGCCATTGAATTTGAAATTGTCTCTATTATGAAAAGGAATTTTCATAAGTGGTTATTTCATCCACGGATAATGGTTCTAGAGTCAATAATCTGGCGTGAAAATACGATGGAAGTATCAAATGAAACGCAGACGACAAACCATACGCGTGGCAAATCCTATACAATCGTAACTAATCGGAAATTTCCATATCTTTCAGGTGAAAGAGTCAAAAAGAATATTCAGTTATTTCCGTGATATGACAATGTTTTACCCTTTATTGCACGCGTGTGATACAGCTGTATTGCCCGGCAACAACATTTTGATTGCTATAACTAACTATTTGATCTATGGCATATCGTATATTCAAAAACAATGTATTGATAGATAAGTATGTGATAAATAGATGTATAGATGTGTAGAATGAAGTACGTATGCGTGATTGCAGTAGACAGTATTTGTGAGTGCATAGTGCATACACTATGTATGTGTGTATGTTATATGTATGCGTGTTTATTATATAAATGATCATAAACTGTTCATGCGTATCTATTGTATAACGTATGTATGCGTGCATCTTGTACAAAGTATGTAGCGTATAAATATTTTATAAAGTTTGTAACGTATATATATTGAATAAAGTATGTATGCATGACTGCAGTAGAGAGTATTTATGCTTGTATACTGTATGTATAAGTCATGTTTTGCTTCTTGTTATGCAAATATATTGTAATGTGTCTTCCAATTCCTTATTTTGCATCGAATATCGGTACTTTTCACATAACTTACGGTGAAGGAGTGGAATAACACCATTCTATATGTTCAATATACCACTAGTTATATAAGTTTGCAAATAAGCCTACTATGCTCTGTCAACAAAATCGATAATGTCCCAAGGTTTATGTCGGTTTCGCGTGTTCAAGCGACAGGCAAAATGCAATAAAAGTCGATATGTGAGTTATGTTATAAATATAATCTAACATTCGTTCTCATTCATTATTGAAATTATTAAACTCGTTAGCAAAAATAATATAATGCTCTATCATTTTGCCAATCGTTTAATAAATTCAATAATGATGGAGTACTCATGTAAGATCCTCTATACTGTACATGTATTCATCGTATTTCAGTGTTATATCTACATCGCAGTTCAGTTTGTTATCAGTTAAACAGTTGTAGTTCGCCTCAAATTATATTTTATATCTTATTTCAGTTCATTATCTGTATCGTGTTCATGGTGCTGATACAAGCTACGTTGATCGGACTCTGGATTGTCGTTCGTGGAAGGGTAAGTACATTACCGTAATATTATATTTTCGTACAACTTTTTTCCCCGTACGGTTGTCCTTTGGAAAACGTAATGAATGCGTATTACTTTCACAAGAAACACATATTCGAGGTTATATATTGTACAAGTTGGAACTCACTAGATAATGTATATATAGTTCGCTTTTGAAATACTTTAATAGTGTTCTGTGTACAACTATGGAGGATGTTAAAAGAGTATCATTTTCGTATGAAGTTTCAGTTGGATTAGAAACGAAATGTATATAATTTCAATGCATTTTTATAAACACGTTTCATAAATTTGATTGAAAATAATAATGAATATGAGATTATTTTATTACCTGTTTCTAACACGTTAACGTTGCTTTGAAAAGAAAGGAACACATGATGTACATCATTTGGCTTATTGGCGTAACGTCACACGACGAGATATTACATATGTGCAACATTCCTCAAGTAAAGTGATATTGCATAAGTGTAAAATTCATCTAACGAAGTAATATTACATATGTGTAACATTCATTTAACGGAGTAATACTACATATGTGTAACATTCATCTAACGAAGTAATATTACATATGTGTAACATTCATTTAACGGAGTAATATTGCATATGTGTAGCATTCAGCTAACGGAGTAATATTACATATGTGTAACACTAATAGCCAATATGATATAAATTTATTTAATTTACGTTTATATAGATTGAGAACATTGTCTTACAACTTATGAGCAAGTTTTACCGAAAGGTTTCTTAGTTTGACTTACATTCTTAAACCTTAGTAAACTAAATCAAAAATTGAAACTGAAACGTACGATTCTCCTGGTTCGGTACGATACTTTTCAATAACAAATCAATAACAATCAAAGTGTTTAGGTTCGTTGTTAATAAGATTTGGATACTGTAATTGCAATATGCAGATGATATTACCTTAAATGTTACCTACATTTTTAAGCTCTCACTAAAGCAAAGGCGGGGTATATATCTAATATATTTAAGTAGCTGGTAAGTAAATACTTCAGTTTGTTAGAATTTTTACTTATATTTTTAAACTCTCAATTAACTAATTAAACAGTTAAATTTAATTAAAAATCATTATGTAAGCCTAAGCTATATATATAGCTATTGCTTATACTTGAATATGTACCAGAAATTGACACCATATTGTCCTAATGTTTCAGGCGGATACGTGGTTAAAAGGGCAGATGTTAGACCAACTCAAATCATACGCTGGCCCTGAAGCCACGGATGATGTCTCCGACGGATGGAACACCCTGTTCATGAAGGTTAGTGTATGCACAAACGATATAGTTGCCGTTTCACCTGTATGTTATAGAGGGACAAGTACGTTTTTGAGATAAAGGGGGGCGGGCGCAACCGATTTAAAGGAAGTGCAACGTTTTAATTTCAGATGTTATAGTAGTGGGGTATGGGGTGATAACTTTTAAAAACAGTTAATTTGAAGAATAAAAACATTTTCGTACGAATTTTCTAAATGTCTGCACCCTCTACACCATTCCCACCAACCCATCCCACAATCCCTGAATCCGCCCCAGTAATACATACTGTTTTTCTTGTGTTTTTTGTGTGTGTTTTCAAATTGATAAACTGATATATGCAATTGAAACTGGTAATGTTTCCATATCAAACAGCAATATAACGTTCACAATGAAACAAGTTGAAGTATACTGAGATTGGTGTTTCGTCTGTTTAAGGTGTTTTTTATGCATATATGATAAACTATTAATTACACCTTTATAGACACTATTGTTGTTGTTGTTGTTGTTGTTGTTGTTGCTGTTGTTGTTGGTTTATTTTATTGGGTTTTTTTTAATTTGTTTTTCTTACATTTTAAAATTGACTTTTTACAAGGTGGTTGAACCGCTCCTGTTTATTTGTATTGATACAAATCTCATGAAACTTTTGAACCAAATCTATACAGACATGCAGCTCAATAATCCCATAACGAAAGTAAATTCTGTTGACCTACTCAAGTTCAGTAAACAACCTTTCAAATAATATGTATATGTAAATAGTTATAGAGCCAGCACCGAATAACGCCACGTATACAATCAGTATATATGGTTTCATGAAACCTTTAAGATTTACTGATCCAATTATGTACCGTTTTATTAAAAACGACGCGTGGAACGTCGAAGTAACTACTGAATAGAAGTCATTAAGTTCATATTATTTGCACTGTTTGTATGGATACATATTTCTGTAATAAAGCGAAATTGTATACATAGGTTAAGTCAATAAAGTAGGTATTTATAAATATAATTATATGTACATCGAAATATATCTGTACATCGAAATTTACCTGTACATTGATATTTCAATATATTACATATTAACCAGTCAGTTGGTTGAGTATATAATTAATAAAAGCTTGTACCAAAACCCGAGGATATACACAGCATATGTTAGTTATTGTGGTACAAATACAATAGAGCACGTGTCTTGCACGTGTACGGACGATAATGCACTCGCTAACGCTCGTGCATTATCTCCCCGTACACGTGCAAAACTCATTCTCTATGTATTTAATAGAGCATGAGTTTTGCACGTGTACGGGGAGATAATGAACGAGCGTTAGCGAGTGCATTATTGTCTGTTCACGTGCAAGACTCATGCTCTATTGTATTTATACCACAATAACTGACATATGCTGTGTATATCCTCGGGTATTACACGATGCATAGTGTGTTTTAGGCTATTGTGGTAAAATTATACCACAATAGCCTAAATACACACTATGCATCGTGTAATACCCGAGGATATACACAGCATATGTTAGTAATAACTAACATATGCTGTGTATATCCTCGGGTATTACACGATGCTAACTAACATATGTTGTGTATATCCTCGGGTATTACACGATGCATAGTGTGTATTTATATGCTGTGTATATCCTCGGGTATTACACGATGCATAGTGTGTATTTAGGCTATTGTGGTATAATTTTGCTGTGTATATCCTCGGGTATTACACGATGCATAGTGTGTAATTAGGCTATTGTGGTATAAATTATACCACAATAGCCTAAATACACACTATGCATTATACCACAATAGCCTAAATACACACTAATAGATGCATCGTGTAATACCCGAGGATATACTATACCACAATAGCCTAAATACACACTATGCATCGTGTAATACCCGAGGATATACACAGCATATGTTAGTTGTTTTAGTCAGATTTTCCCAATAATATACTTTGGCTGCAATAATCAAAACATGGGTCATGCTTATATGCTTATACTCGAAATATACTCGAAACAAATTATGCTATTAATATTACTTACATGTTTGTTTCTTTATATTTTATTATTCCAATTAAAAATAAAAACAATGGATCTGAAAGAGAGTGCATAAATGTATAAACTACGATTTATTTTTTTCAGGAGATTTTAAAACTGGTTGTATTTGTATGTACCACTAAAATGTATCTGTGTCTGATTACTCTGTGTAACCATTTAGATCGTGTCTGCAAATGCCAAAAAGTTCTTGACATGGAAAACAAAAGGAAACTGTTGTTTGGGATACACTCATGTATATGATTTAGTTACCTCTGCCGTCGTGCATAGCTACGCTGCATGGCGAATGTGGAGGCGGATTGTCAATATTGACCTCAGTATGTCTTTATTATTCGTTGGCCGAAGCCGACGAATATATTTGTGTTTATGTTTGATAAGTGCCACCACTGGAAGGAGCAGTAATTAATGGAGAACCATTTTTATTTTCCTTCTTTGCTAAATTAGGCAAATGAACTGACATGATAATAACTTTGTGTTTAGAATATAAATGATGATTTAACACTATAAGACGAGTGTAACACATTATGTACACTTTCGGCAAAACAGCTTTGTTTGTATCGAGAGTTTACCACAACTACGATTCTCCCAAATACGTGTCTAAACCACGGCGCATTATTTATCTATTGATAATTACTCGGGAACCAGCCTACAGTGATTACTTCTAAGAACACACGGACGCTGCAGAATCAAACGTGGAAACAGCCGATTAGCAGCTTAATATAGAGAGCTATTTTCAGAACAGAGTCTATATGTATGTCAATCTCTACCCGGAGTTGTCGTTCCTTGCGTACACATACAATGTAACGGCCTTTGGGAGAGACTGTATTTATGTCAGTCTCTACCCGGAGTTGTCGTTCCTTGCATATACATACAATGTAATGGCCTTTGGGAGAGACTGTATTTATGTCAATTTCTACCCGGAGTTGTCGTTCCTTGCATACACATACAATGTAATGGCCATTGGGAGAGACTGTATTTATGTAAGACTGGCTGATGGGATTATTATGCTAGTCCTGAAACAACACAGATCAAGTAATCAACACAGATCAAGTAATCAACACAGATCAAGTAAACAACACAGATCAAGTAAACAAGTAAAAAATGCTCAGAATATCATATAAAATTATTCAGATTGATTGATATTTTACTCCTTCAATGAGATTTGAACAATCATAAAAATACAAGGCCATGCTATTTCATAATAATATACCGGTTGTGGGTAAAAACCGTACCGAACCGTTCATTCCATACACTAACGGGAGCTATTGAAAATAGCAGATGTTCTGGTTCGGATATTATCGAACCTATAATTGATGAAATGTATGAAGGAAAACGATGTAGGTGATCATTTTATTTGTATAATTTATGATAACGCTTATCGTATGTATACATTTAAATACGGTTTGGGTAAAACATTGTAAAATATAAAGATGTAAAAATACAGATGGATTATCATGCGTTTTAACTAACATTGCACCAAAGGTATATTTAAACTTACATACTAGAAAATAAATAATTGAATCCGCACCAAAGGTATATTTAAACTTACATACTAGAAAATAAATAATTGAATCCGCGCCGTACCTTAAATTCAGTACATCGTATATTATAACATTAAGTATAATAATTATCTCACCGTGTCTTTGAAAACTTATACTAAAAGATAACGGAATGTAGGGTACGGTACGATAATGGGCGGATTTTATTACCAAAACATTGTGTATATTACCTATACTATTTTATTTTAATATATGACAAGTGTTTTACATTAATTTTACAAGTGTATCATATCATGTAAAGTATTGGTATAGGCTATAAGCTTCGATAATCTTTGTACCCGAGCACCTGCTATTTCCGATAGTTTTCGTTATAAATACTACCGACGAATTGATGCTTTGAATCAAAATTGTCTTGTATATCGTTGTAATCCATCCAACTTGGCAATGGCTTTGATGGAACGGTGCATCGTTATGTTGATTCTCACCGTTGTTTAAAACGCCTCAAAATCCCTTCTTTGGTTCAAATTGTATTGACCGGACAACAACAACCCACTTTTAACATTGGATCCTTCAGAGCGATATTCACATTGAGGGATCTGAGAGTTGTTTACGACACATTGTCATGTAGATACTAACATATCCATCATCCCCTTAATCCCTTATGAACGGGGTTCAACATATACATGTAATACCACCCATTGTTGACCTTTGACCTCCAGTGTACATTGAAGCTAGACACATCTATGTTGACGGCAAAGTATCAACAAATAACCTAATATTTTTCAAACTATACGAAAGGGACACAAACAGACAGCGGGGCATACAGTCTGATATATAGAAACCTCGCCCTCACCCACCCCATGTTTAACCGGTAAAAGACGTATACGAGCCCTCAGCAATAAATAAAATTAATATCAAGCATATACATGCGCTAAATATAGCAACATTGGTGTGTTCAGCAATGGATATAGGCAAAAGCGTAATATAATTAGAATATTTGAGTAAGCTTTATAATTCTTTCTGGTATAACAAAATTGTTTGACATTTTCCAGGGTCACTGTTGCGGGGTAAACTCTCAGTTTGAACATGGAGGGACAAATAGTGACTTTACTGAGTTGCCAACCTCTTGGACCAGCGCGTAAGTATTGCTTGACCATTTTGAACTTGCGCGATCACCTTTAGGTAACATATTTATCCAGATCGAGTCATTCAAAACAAAACACTGAAATGAAAAGAAAACATGTGATTGCTATTTTTCCTCATGTTTCTACCATGCCAAATATATCCCGAGTGAAATAACGTGTGTTGTTCTCGTTGATTAAATAACAAACACTATTTCTTCATTAGCGTAAGGACATATTATTACCTTTAACGCGACATTTTTAGTAGATAAACGATGCCCTTTTTCATCTGCAAATACAAGGGAAGAAGCGGAATGAGTCAATAAAGTTAAAAAATAAAGTGGGTAAGTGTTAGTTTTGGTGCACCCTAGAACCAGATTAAACCCCCAGTGGCCTACTTTGCCACTGACCGTTTCAAGGCGGTAGCCCTATTGGCAACCCTTTTGTGTTTGCGATGTCGTTTGCATTTAATATTACTTTTGCCTTCTTGTTTGTCTGTTTGTGTGTTTGTTTCTGTGTTTTGTGGGTGTCTGTCCTCCTTGAATGCTACTTTCTCTTTCCGATCTTTTTATATTTCTTTAGACGACGAATAACATTCAATCTCATTATAATCAGACCTTTTATCAAGCTACGATACTTTACACAGCAAGGATCTGACAACACTGCATTGGAGGTCACGTTAGATTGACCTTATGATTAGACAATCAGATTTCAGCCTACAAAATCGCTCGATATAGACTGCTTCAATGCGCATGTCCCGTTTCAGTCAAACGCTGTGGAGCAGTCTAAGCTCGGTATATTGAAAGGGACAATGATACAGGTTTACCACCACCAATTACATGTAAGCCGCCGAGGTATAGTCGAATGTAGTTCCTATAATAAAAAGTAATCCCTCCTTTTTTGATGGAAATGGGCATTATAAGTAGGGGAAGACTGCCAATTTCTAAAGGATTTTGAGGTTGTATGTATAAGAAGCGTATTAATAGGTTTTACTGGATCACTGATGAACATTTTCGAAATTTCGACTCTATGCTTACACTTTGTTAGCTGTGAAAATAGTCAATCAATGAAAACAGCTGTACCCTTGACCTGTCTAGTAAACAAACAAGAACTTTCTTACATGTCTTGTGACCCCACCTTTTCTAGTGATTTTTCAAGTGGAAAATTGTTTTCTATATGAACATTACACTGCTGCATTATCTATACTTGAGTTCAATTTGCAGCATATCATTCATATATGACACTTTAACATTGGTGTCTATGGTAAAAATAATTAGTGGTTTCATACCTACAAATAGAAAGTTCCGAATGTTTTCAAAAAACATGATCGCGCTCATGATTTTCTTCGTATTATTGATGTCATTTAGTGCATATCTTTGAATTTATAACACACGGCAACTCTTTTTTCAAATATATGTGTTTTATGTGGATTTTCGTTTGTTCAGTTCACTCGAACATCATCTGAAGTGCATATGAAACGCGCAAATTGATTGGTTGAACTTAGTTGATCTTCTCATGAATATTGATTAGATGAAAGGTCGATCTGGCAGTGTTGTCAGATCCTAGAAACGAGAGTATCAAAGCGTAATTAGGATTTGCTTTGAATGAGATTGAAAAACATTGTGTGTGTTCTTTTCTTGTTTCAAACATGTGATGGCATGTGGAAAACAAAGTTTCTAAAATTCAGAGGGTTTCTTTTCTGACCTCTTGCCAGTATGCATTGTTTTACAGCTGTCCCTTGGGTATTTAACCTTTATTCAAATTCCTATCTTTGGTCGAGGTCCTGTTGTTACTCTTGTGTATTTCTCTTGGCAATATAATTTAAGCACACGTTATGTCGGGTAATAGCACAATCAAAGTGGAAAGCATAGTGGCGAATTGTAAACAGTCCAACCATTACAAAATCAGTGCGTTGCAAAATTGAAAGAGTCATAAACTCTTTTGATAAACATTCTAACAAGTTTAATAAAGATTGTATAAATGTTATCATGACGAAGAATTTTACGAAGGTTGTCAATCACGTCAATATAGAGTTAAGTTGTGATAGTCCTTGTTGCGGACGATGTCTTAAATTACTGTTGTCTTTTAAAGGCAGATTATTAACGGTCGTTTAGATAATAAAAATAAGTATAAAGGTCGAACAGGAAATGTAGCTTTCACAGAACACAGTAAACCCACAAACGCACAAACAGACAAACATGAATAGCAATAAGGAATAAGGCATATGACGTCACAAGCACACACAGGGTTGACAATAGGGCTACCGCCTTGGAACGGTCAGTGGCAAAAAAGGCCGCTTGGGGTTTAAAACAGGTTCTATGGTGCACCAAACATCACACTTACCCTACTGTCATCCCAATGATACGGGACAGTGTAAATAAAGACATGCCCGCCATGAAATATTCTCTAACCAACAAGGCAGCATTAACAGGCAATATAAGTAAAACACAAAGATTCTCGTGTATATATAAATACAAAAAATAACAGCATAGAAAGCCACAATAAAGGTACTCAATGAATTGGCAGAAGCCAGAGCAACAAGAGAATAAACCATTGAGGACACGACAAGACAAGACTGCAGACAAACATCAAACGTCACCGTCCTTTTGGGCTTTAGGTAGACCTCATCATAGGGTCCACAGCCTGTCCGGTCATCGCATAATTTATGTAAATGGGTCCACCACCAAACATGCAGTGCGTTACAAAATGATAGGGTCATAACATCTTTTGATGAACTTTTTAACAAGTTTAACAACGATAGTATGAAAAGTATCAAGACCAAGGACCTTACGAAGCCTGTAAATCACGTCACCATAGAAGTCAGGTTGTGATAGTCCTTGTCTCAGAAGAGTTCTTAAATTACTTCTATATTTGGAAAGAAGATCAGGGTTACGATAATACCATTTTGCAAAGGTTTTACGAAGTTTATGGTAAAAGTAGCCCTGATGTAGGAGCTTTTTAGTTATACAAGGATTACGAATATTAAAGTGCTCAACTCGAGTACAAGACCTAGAAAAACGAACAGCTTGAGACACATATACCCCATAAGAAGTTGCTCGGGGAATATCCCCATTTAACCGGGAATAATTAACAATATCAAAATTAAAATCGTCTTTCTTGACATAGAGTTTGCTAATTATTTCACCATTTTCAATACAGAGATGTAAATCGAGCAAAGAAGCGTTAATATCAGAAATATTAGCTTTGTTAACATGATTAAGTTGAAGTTCTTTAGGATATATATTATTAACCATAGTAGAAAAGAAAGGGTTACCAATGTTAAATATATCATTCAGATACCAAGAGGTGTCATTAAAGGCTTCAATAACATCTGCCTGGGTATCTGGTCAAAGACTCAACATGAAATCTCTTTCATAGCAATATAAAAACGAATCTGCGACAAGGGGTGCACAGTTCGTACCCTTAGGGTTATCAACAATTTGTCTATAAACGGTAGTTTCATGTCTGCAGAAAATATTATTTAATAGAAAAATAATAAGTGATTCACAAACTTCATGGCAAGTCCACATAGTGTAATTGTCCAAAATGCTGTTAGTAAAAAAATGCTTTAATACTGTTACAGGCCAAAAATGTAGTATTTAGGTTTTTGAATGAGAGCAATAAGCTTGTCTTTGATAAGGTTGTATGGTAAAGTTGTATATAATGTAAAAAAAATCATAAATACTTATAGATGAAGCTTGACGTTTATTACAAATTGTATCAAGGACGTTGCCTGAATTTTTAATAGACCAAAATAAATTGATCCCAAAGTTTTCGTAAGCTTTAGCGCAGTATTGTTTAACGTGATCTTTAACGGCAGTAAGAAAAAATAGCCTCGGGTTTAGCAGAACTCAATATTAATAAAATCAAAAGTACGAAATTTTAACCATCCCGAAGATGGCATGCATATGGCAGTGGACAGTCTGTTTTGCTTTTCTAATCCAGTCTTGAAATTCTTGCACTGAGTGATATGCGTCGAAACAACATTATCTTCAGTAGATTGCACTGGAGTATACGAATTAGTACTCCTGAATTCCGGAGATAAAACATTGACGTAATAGAGGCGTCAAACACTAATTATATTATAAGCTTCTTTATCAGCAGGAACTAAAACAAATTCCTGGATTCCCAATTTTAAATTACGAAATGAAAACATAGGTCTAGGGGGAAGTAGGGAGGGGTTAGCCGTATAGAAGTTAATACGGGTATCTATGATGTTAAAAATAGTTAAAGTTTGCAAATGTTTTTCGAAGTTTATGGTAACGGTAGCACAAAAGAAGGACGTTTTTAAAGCTATATGTTTGGCGTGAGATATATATATATCCGAATTGCTTTATAACCATCTTTCAAATCTGACATATTTCTAGAAACTTACAGATATTTCTGAACGTGTCGGTTATGACATAAATAATTATATTACAAGTTGCTGCAGCGTTGACATATTTTAACGTAATTCAATATGTGTTACTCAATATGTGTTACGTTGTAATATAGATATACTCTGAGAAAAAGAAATATAATTAAAATCGACTTGCCGCATACATGTATAACAATAATAAACATGTTTCAATAGTATAGTTATAAATTTGTGATTTTTATAAGTTATACGCTATAAATAAGTAAGAAAATTGCAAATTAGAATAACAATTAGTCAAACTTAGCTTTTATACAGTGTTCATGTGTATTATTCATGTGTAACTGAACTTTGTGATATTTGTGTTGGTTTGGTGCCGTTGTTGGTATATATATCATTTGTTTTCATGGAACAGTCAACTAAACGAAAATTCAAATTCAGAACATTTAACAGATCTAAGCTTTTAGTCGCGTTTATTCCTTCTTGTTACACACAATCCCTTACTGAATGTTTTTATCTGTTTAAGTACGGACAAGGTGCCCGCCACGTGCTGTCAGGGTGTGGCTACAACCACTATTACCAGCTATGTCAACTCAGCATCGTGCACAAATACGCCCAAAAACTTCTACACAGAGGTAATACACAGTTTCGTAGAACATTTGATACAGAAATACCGCCTACGCCCTAAATGTTTTGGCCTAACATTTTAAAACATAAGAGTTAAGTATCAGATAAATAACAAATTTGTAATGAAACTTTACACAAAAACATATTTTTTGTGTTTTAATTTTTCTAAGTTGAACTTATTTCTGGAAATCAAAATCTTGATTGCTTAAAAATGCAATTGGGCTAATTCAGATGAAAAAGTTGAGTTATTCCTATTACTGCATATGTTAATCTATGATTTTCCGTTCTCTGGTGCTGGTGGAAAACACATTGCTTAGGCAAACTGTCATTTTACTATGAACATCAGTTATTTCCCTTAGATGGGATGTGTTTTTATTTACACTGTCCTGTCAATTTGAACACTGAAGACAGGATAATAGCGAGGTTGTGTACACATAAAATAGAGTTAAGTCAACCTGTAGGCCATATTGACCGCTCCAAGTCGGTAACCATGTATTCACAACTCTTTGTGTAGAGTATCTTCATTTTCATTTTTTTTCTTTGATTGTGGTATATTGTGGACCTACAATGCCATTGCGTTTGGGTGCTGTGGTTTTTGTAGGATTTTTGTTCGTTTTTAATTTAATCAATATATATGTATAACTAACTACTTTCAGGGCTGCTACGATACAGTTGCAGGTTACATCAACATCTATAGCTTGATAACACTCGTTTCATGCGGAACCCTCATCCTTATTGAGGTAAACTTAACTGTATTCTTAGTATTGTCAAGAGATATGACGACGGTAAACCGATGCATAAAGTTAGCAATTTTGGTTTTCACCTTATATTTTTGTACAGTTTCTAGACAACATATTCAACGAATTTACATTTCAAAGCTTCATTAAATAAGATGAGCAAAATCAATTAAAGCAATGAGTGGACAAAAAGGAAAAACAGCTTTATATATATTTTCATCAATTTAGGGTGATGGTTTGTTCGACAAGCATCATTGCCGAATGCGTTATAGAGTTATTGCCCTTATAAATGAATGTTATAAATAAACAATAGTTTTAATAAATGGCATTTATTTATACTGGGTAAATTATTTGCATTCAGTTGCCGGAAAAAATGTCCAAAATTCAACAAAATGAAAGAGAATAAAAATACACATGGTGTTCATTCGTGTACTGAAATCAAGACAATTAAAACTAGATTATGGATATTTTGATCTATGCTGGTTTTGATATATTTTGTAAGTTAATCTCAAAAGGACAAATTGGACACAGTTGTGATCTTGATGGCCGATTTACGGGTGACAGGTATCCTTTGCTGAAAACACTTATTCACAAAATGTATGAAACTCGTCATAATAATGCAACAATATTAATCACGGTAATGACTGATTTTACATAATATGATTGATATTATTGGTGTACTAGTGAATAATTAACTGACATGTATAGAAAGTTCAAGATTAAACTAAAAACGATGAATACAAATGTGTGTTACAGTTATTTGTGTTTCATTCATACTGCTTAGCCCTTAATATAATAAAACGTACATATATACTCCATGGCAAATTCAGTGTGAAGACTGCCTACCTCATACCGTCATGGATGTAATCTGTATGTTTCGGCTTTTGAATTTAATGGCATAGGCTATTTTGAGTCAGAAGACACGACTCAAGTCATTGGGTTTAACGTCATTCAATCGCATTTTTAATAATACACTATTTGATTACGGTGTATATTTTAATAAATATAATAAATTATTCGTATTTAATATGTGGTTCGTTTCAGTAAGGGGCACACATGTGGTACCCATCAATTACAATTGTCATTTATCTATTTCTTTAAAGCATCAAAATTAATAATATTATACAATTATGGACTTTTCAGCTGTTATACATGATGTGATATGCACCAAAAAAATCATTATTGACCGAGGCGATAGCCGAGGTCAATAATGATTTTTTGGTGCATATCAACATCATGTATAACAGCTGAAAAGTCCATAACTGTTTTATTATATAACCCTCAATTTACAATTATATAAAACAGGCCAATATCAAAAAAACAATTATATAAAACAGGTCAATATCAAAAAAACAGGTCAATATCAAAAAAACAGGTCAATATCGCTAGATATTTTTTCTAAAAAATTACTTTTTAGCCAATGAAAACGCGTCTGTTTATAGGTTATATAATAATGCCCAATATTAACGTTTAAAAATTCAGTTGTACTTTTTTATAATATTAAGTTTCGTTTCGGCAAAGGATTCATGGAGTTATCTTGACTCATCTTCCTTTTACTAAACCCTCTATTATATTTTATTTGAGTAAGATGTAATTTTAGTAAATATAAACATGTTTCGTATTAAATATGCTGTTCGTTTCTATAAGGGACATACATGTGTTAACCTATCAATTGCAATTGTCAATTATCTATTTTTTTAATGTCTACAAATAAATGTATTGCCCTAAATTAACGTTTAAAAAGGTCGTTCGTTATTAAAATCTTGTTTAATATTTCGTTTCGTTTTTTGCAAAGGACTCATGGAGTTGTCGTTACTATATCGTTTTAATACACTCTCTATTTACCATCATTTATTTTTTCATTTTGCTTTCTTTTGATTTAAAATAATCTTTGTACCTGATTTAAACAGTGACCCTTTATGTTTGTGGTGTCGTCTTTTTACTGCTATTTATCTTTGTAATTGTTATTTGTTTTGAATGCTGGTTTTGGTTGACTGTGTTCTGTGAATGCTGCATTTTGCTTAGCATTACGTGGTCCGAGTATTAACTTTCATACCCCATCCAACCCCTACTCCAAGAGGCTAAAACAGGTTTGACTGGGGTATGAAATAAAACCATAATTTCGGCTAAAAAAGGTTTGCATAGAGTAAAATTAAAACATTGAGTAGGTAATTTTAAACAGGTAATTGCATTTTTTCAGTAAAAAAAATGTTTTAAATGTGTTTTATTGTCGAAATATCTATTATAAAATCCTGATTATATAAGCTTTCCCATTGCTTAATGGAATTAAGGCAGGACCACGTAATAGTTTGAGTCATATGTATGTGAACACTGTAATTGTTTGATATACTTTGCTCTAACATTTTTGAATGAATAACACTAATTAAATTGTTCTTTTCTATAGGTACTAGCCATAGTGTCATCGTGCGTGGTGATGGAAAGCGCCAAAAACAAAGTTTCCGGGTATGGTAATATTATGAAAAACACAATACTTGTTATTCTTATATACCTACAAGTCCACTAATGTTACACTAACATGTTGGTCTGTGTATTATATCGTGTTATAATATATTATAACTGTGCAATGAGATAACATATTGTTTATTGTTTATAATTACGTCGATTTTATGTCTAACATTTCAAGAGAATGCACTTAAGAATGAAAACAACAATAGTGATTATATACAAATATATATATAAACGTTTGCCTACATCATTGTTAAACAACGTCTTTATTTCCTCACCTGACCAGAACGCGTTATAACACTAGTGCGTTATTTAAACAAATTGAGTGTTTTCACCTCTTGTTAAACTTATCAATGCATATACGCTCATGCCTAAACATTTAAGTTATACACTGCATGTAAAATGAGTATTAAATGAGTATATAATCGCCTACTGATATGTAAAATATAATAAAATAATCGACAAAATAAGTTTATGATTTGTTTTAGTTGTTTTTTCTCTAGGCTATCTCGTATTGAGTAAAACGCATTTTCTCTACTAATCGAAATTTTCCTCATGACCAGAATAGCTTCGATAAATGCTCTGTTTTGAGATGATCTATAACTGTGTTTACGCCTAATACCACTTTTAGTGTCACCTACTAATCATGTATCGTACGCATGCCTGATACAATGTAACACTGAATTTATGTTTCATCTTTTCAGAATAGCAACGGGTTCTAAGCCTCCCCCTTATGTTGCGATGTAAGTAAACGTATAGCGTATAGTTATATCCTTTACGCAATTGACTTTACCAAATGAACAATCTCAGCTTTTATCTTCAAAGAACAATCACTTACTCTCCTTACTAAATTGAGTTGAAATAAACTCCACATAGGTCACAATTTGAATTAACACTTACAAATGTTGTTTTAGCTTGGCTATTGTACTTTTCTATTGTGCATAACGCGCGCATAGTATCTAATTAATATGCGACTATATCTATAAAGCAGCAACAATTTCTTGAAACTTTCCTTGATATGTACAACGTATGCTCGAAATATTGCGACTATATACCAAAAGTAAACTTGCTGGTAAATATTTGTTTTTAATTGTTCGAATGTAGTTTGGATTTAGTGTATTTAATAGTTGAGTGCTACTTATCTGTATATTATTAATAGATTCCTTCAGAAAATAGCTATACACTATCAGTTAAAATTGGCAACTCAATGTTCAATTGAAGTCGACAAGAAGCCGGTGCAAGGAGCATCTTGAATTCCCTCTCAAGAAAACACTCTCATGAGTCAATAAATCTGTCACTTAAAAACATAGTCAACAGGTGATTGTAATTCAAATTTTAATAGTGTTGTAAACCTTCTAAAACCGGAAAATTAATATCAAATGCATGTAGTAAGTATTGTGCAGAACGACACATTTTATAAAGTAATGAAATTTAAATACCATAATGCCTACCAAAATCCTTTTTAAACGCTTCTTCTTCAGGTTGGTTAGTTGAATGGTGTTTTACGTCATGTTCAGAACGTTTTAGGTTATATATAGGCAGACTACCCACACTTTCCTGGATAGAACTATTACCTCCGGCCATTTGTGAAAATTGACACTTGCTCCCTTCTTCTTCAGAGATAAATGGCTAAACATGAAAAAAGCTGGTAGAAATGATGGGCGCTTTCCAAAACACGAGGGAATTTCTCGACCAAACTGATGTCAGACATACCTCTCTTCATTGTCAAAAACTACTGAAGAAAATCAGATGTAGCGTACTCTTGGAGCTTTCTTGAACTATTGCTCTCATTTAATCTGTGTCAAACAGTAGAATCTCATAAACTAGTGGCATCCTCTTGGGTATCAAGTAATAAATATTTTGCAAGTGCTGTCTTGAAAGCGATAAATGCTTGATATGTCGGGTAGAAAACGGCAAAATAGCCACCACTTGTGCATATTATACCGGTATTATTTACTAGGTTTTCTTGTCATGAGAAATCATAAAAGGTAAATAATATTTGGAATCTGAAGCCTATAAGTGTTTAATAATTATAAATTGTATATTTACATGTCATACTTAACATGAAACATAATTAAACAATTAACTTTTTTGGTTGACAAACACGTAATAAGCAAATTAAATCTGTCCTGAATTCCGTGTTGACTCTTGCTTGACCTTAATGAACCTATGCAGTCGCGTGTTATTAACATATTGATTGAGTCTATTTCATCATATGAACATGCCTTACTATATGTGTATTTATGTCGTGTTTGGTTCCTGTACATCATATAATTATCCTAGATTTACACGTGTGCTGAAACAGATACAAATCACGCTTCCGAAGCCTACACCGGAAGTTGCGGTGCTTCAAAAACACCCACCATTGTTTATAGTTTGAGAATATCTAACGGGAAAGTGCCATATATATGCACGTAAAGGAATAAATCAAGCATGAAAGTCCAGGTCAGATAGTTGAAGGTCAAATGGTACAGACTGGTTCCGATCAATACAGTTATTCCTCGAGTTGGAGATTTTCTAATATCAAAACTGAAAACATAGTAAAAATCGTGTTGCTCTGTAATAGCATAACCCAATCATAATTTTGTCTGCTCTATCTATTATTTAAGTGGAATATGTCCTTATAAGTAGAAAATAAATAATGAGTACAACAGGGTAAGAACGTTGTGGTCTAGAGGTAGAGCATTGGATCCAGGACGGAAAAGTCGTGGGTTTGATCACCGCCATGACCACATGTGTTGTATCCCGGAGCAAGACACTTTGTCTGCATTTGCTTAGTACTGGTTCGATCCAGGAAGACATCGAGAGTGAGTAACATAAGTCCAGAGAGCTTTCATTACAATCGACGCAAAATGAATACGTTTACACTAACAGTTTAGTTCAACAATACTAACATCATACTTGCATCATATGTTTAAACCTTTGTTTCAATTTTATTGCATCATGATTCAATGTTAATGAACTACTTGGTACGTGTTTTTATTTTTGTTATGATTTTGTATAAAAACAAGAAGAAAAAAAAGGAGCATTAACTATTTCATTACATTTTCTAAAAAAATACTTGTTTTGTTTTCTTTTTCACATCGTCACAGTTCAGAACAAATAAACAGTTCGTGTGTCAGTTGAAATCTATACAAAATTGTTTTCGTGAAAATTAGAAATTAGAAATGGACTGCTTAGGTTATTGTGTACACAACAATTAGCTAACCGGCGGATGCAGATAACGCACCATGCATTAATTTGCCTGGCCTTAGTACAGCACAGCTAACATTTGACAAAACTAACCTGATTAGTATTCTTCAGTCTCAGTGATAATTAATACAGATCAGAGAGAAATTAGCTTTGTGTTGGTGTTTTTTACTCTCATTAATGTCCATGGATGGGTTAAATAAAGATATCCCCGCCAGGTTATATTCTCTAACAAACAAGGCAGCATTAATAGGCAATATAAGTAAAACACTTCATGTATATATAATATACATGTATATATAATATCATGTATAATATTAAGAAAAAGAAAGCCACAAAGTACTCAATGACTTGGCAGAAGCCAGAGCAACAAAGGAACACACCGTTAAAGTTCATGTTAATAGTGCGTTGACAGTCAAACCAGGAAGAAATTGTTTATGGAAGTGTAGGGTACGAGTAGAAAAACAAAACATACACCATCTAATTTTTTAATTATAATTTACCAATGCTATATTTAAATAAGAGGGACTGTATTTCAAAAGCAGTAAGCCATAGTCCCACATGATCATACAACATATACATATTATGAAGCTAATGCAAAAAAAAGCAACAATAATTTATTAAACGTTTTGGAAAAAATATTAGTAATCATTTCATAGCATTATCCTAGCATAACTGTTATTGAAGCCTTTAATGACACCTATCGGTATCTGGATGACGTATTGAACATTGGCAACCCTTTTTTTCCAACTATGGTTAATAATATTTATCCTAAAAACCTTCAGCTTAACAAAGCTAATATATCTGATAATAACGCTTCTTTTCTTGATTTAGATCTCCCGATTGGGAAAGGTGAAATAATTAGCAAAATCTATGACAAGAGAGATGATTTTAATTTTGACATTGTTAATTATCCCCACTTGGATGGGGATGTTCCCCGAGCAACTTCTTATGGGGTGTATGTGTCTCAACTTATTCGTTTTTCAAAAGCTTGTACTCGAGTTGAGGACTTTAATATTCGTAATCTTTGCATAACTAAAAAGAATATCTACTCAATCAGGTTTACCGTTACCATAAACTTCGTAAAACCTTGCAAAATGTTATTATCGTAACCCAGATCTTCTTTCCAAATATAAAAGTAATTTAAGGACTTTTCTGCGACAAGGACTATCACAACCTGACTTCTAAGGTGATGTGATTTAACTTGTTAAAAAGTTTATCAAAAGTGGTTATGACCCTATCATTTTGCAACGTACTGCATGCTTGGTGGTGGACCCTTTTACAGTTCGCCACTATGCGTTCCTCTTTAATTGTACGATGACCGAACAGGCTGTGGACCCTATGATGACTCCTACCTAAAGCCCATTGGGACGGTGGCGTTTGATGTTTGTCTATGATCTTTCTTGTCGTGCCCTTTATGGTTTATTCTCTTGTTGCTCTGGCTTCTGCCAAGTCACTGAGTACCTTCATTGTGGCTTTCTAGGCTATTTGTTTTTGTATTATATTTACACGAGCATATTTGTGTTTTACTTATATTGCCTATTGATGCTGCCTTGTTGGTTAGAGTTTAGATCATGTCGGTGATTTCTTTATTTACATTGTCCTGTTTTAATGGGATGACAGTAGGGTAAGTGTGAGGTTTGGTGCACCCTAGAACCGGTTTAAACCCCAGTGGGCTTTGTTGCCACTGACCGTTCCAAGGCGGTAGCCCTATTGTCAACTATTTTGTGTTTGTGATGTCGTTTGCATTTTTTATTACTTTTGCCTTCTCGTTTGTCTGTTTGCGTGTTTGTTCTTGTGTTTTGTGGTTGACTGTCGTCCTTGAATGCTGCTTTCCCTGTCCGATATTTTTGTCTTTCTTGACTTTTCAAGCGAAAGTTCAACATTTATGAATTTTGTGTAACAAAGTATACTCTGATTAAAAGGTCTTCTACATGACATAGTTGTCCTTTCTGTAATTAGTTTAGACCTTTTATGTACAAAACACGTTGAGATATATCCTGAATATTACGTGAAATTAGGTGTATATAATAGTGTAGTATAGGCAATTGTTTGATTATGCGTTTCTCTTTCAGTTCAGTATATGTGCTATCGTATGTTATGCACCAGGGTTAATATAAGCACGTTATGCTGATTCAATTTGTCCTGAGCAACACACTGCTAACATCAGAGATTGATTGATATGACTATTTATTATGAATTTGATAAACAAATCAAATTCAAATAAAGAAACAAAAGAATATGCGACCTATAATTTTGCAATATGTATATGTGTTATAGTCAGGGCTTTATAAACGTCACAACACACACTTTCCAGTCACCAATTTAATTGTATATACTAATTAAAACTAAATCAACATAAAGCGTATCAAAGTACAGTCCTATTTTAAATTTTTCCTAATTCTAACAGTTAAATGTAACAGAATTTAAATTGCCAAAACATGAGTCTAGCGGACTGGTGATTGCAAGCTTAAAAGTGCCTAAAACATAGACATGACTTCAACTAAATACTTGCTTATAGATTCCCTCGGAACACGGAGCGGGCCCATTTTATACATGATCTCTCGCGGCAACAACCGTGAGAATCTGTCCAGACCGCCACATGGTTCCTGACTTATTGCCGCTAATGTGGCCACATTCAAACTCTCGTGACATCACTATGTGGTTCAGCTTTTGATTAGACACAAACTATACTCTTAAATAGCAGCCATATGGCTTATGCATGACAACAAAGTCAGCGCTATCGGTATTTTTAATGAGCTTGTTGGACATATAATATATTCTCAGTAAACAGCACATCAGATATTAATTATATGGCTGTATTTATGTAACTGACCAACTTAAATGCACGCACGTGTCGCACAGCTGCCTTAAGCCAAGTACTGATGCCGCTACCATCATTTCGGTCAACAATATGCTTAACCAATATAATGAAACACGAAGTCTATATTCTGTACTTTGATAGGATGCGAGATACTATAAGATATTTCAATATATGATCAAAAAACAATAAAACCAATACGACTTTAACACATATATACCACATAAATAAAGGGACTGATAAAATTATGGGTATTCGTACACCACCGTCATAATGTTTCATATTCATATAAAATGTGCATATGCATTAAACTAGGTTCCATGATCCGTCCAATTGAATTATTGTAAATGAAATGATTTGGTTTGGAAAACTTGAGTATAAAGCAGTAATATTACTTAAAGAGTTCCTTTGGTGATGATTTACTCAAAACTACTTCCGGATGTACATCATATAGTACATACATATATTGGTATCAATCCAACAGAATGAAAGAAATATTTGAAGAATCCCCGTTTGTGGACTTTCGTAGAGATCGCAACTTCTATGATAAGCTAGTGGACGGCAAAACAAATACATTCCTAGAAACGGATACTCGTAAGTGGCTTAAGTACTGCACAAAATAGAACACTGTGTGATCAATTGCACAACTGGTCAACAGTGTTTCCGCACTGTAAAATGTTGTAACAGCCGAGATAAGAACCTCATATATGCTATATATCGTATAACTTGTCATAAGTTAGTGTATGTTGGAGAAACGGAACGAGAACTGAGAGAAATAATGTCTGAGTGTTTGTGGAATAAACCTTCCTTTTAGATCAAACTACACCAATTACCAACCAATCAGCGGACAGGGAAAAAGTTCCAGGGTAAATTCGGAGCTATTACACACAATCTCTTAATTTTGATTGGTTGTCAAGGTAATCAAACCAAATAATCTTGCTAAAAAATTTAAACTCAACTTTTAAAGAGTACTTATAAAGGTTAAATCAAATATTTGTGCAATGTATTCATAATGTGTTGCATAATCAAAAAATGAAGTATGAAGCTTTTTCAAAACATACTCAATGTATGGCTTCTTCACGGTAACCCTGTCTTCACCACCCTTTCTGTTGTTTTTTGTCTCTTTCATTGTAGTTTCAAGTCATTGTTTGCAGTACAGTGCGGACCTACGATGCCATTGCGTTCGGACGCTGTGCTTTCTATAGGACCCTATATATCATTCTGTATGTTTTTTTGATAAAACTAAGATAGGTCTTTCAAAACAAGTAATAAAAAATATAGCTTCCTATATTAGGGAATTCAGTACAGAGCTTAGAGCTATAAGGTAGACCTATGGAAAATGTATTGGTGTAGTATGTCCTAAAAAAGATGTTAGGATCGAAATGTTGGAATAATAAGAGTGATATTTTCTACATTTTATTAATAGTAATTCAAGTAATGTGTGAAGTTTCTAATACATTCTTGTATTGTGATGCTAGTTAATATACATCAGTTAAATTATGTGTTCAGCTAATATTAATATAAAAGAGTATGATAATGGAAACGGCCGAACACGACAAATACGAAATATTGCAGTCTCGGTTTGATTGAGACTGTTCATGAGCGGTAGTGAAATATGCTAGTTACCGCTCACGCCCTCTAGCCCCGGGTTGAGCAGAACTCAATATTCATAAAAATCAACTGTACAGAATTTTAACCATCCCAAAGATGGCAAGCATATGGCGGTGGATATAACAATATTTGTATCTTTATTTCATTCCCTATATCCAGCGGCGTATGGTCCCAGGATCTAATAAATGGTATGCCCCGAAGAGCGAAATAAACAAACAGGAATTTAATTGGGAGCAGCGGTTATGAAGCCTGCATATCACAAGTAACAGCCAAAAGACTAAATTAAAAAGCAGACAACATATCCTATGAGTGGTTAAACAATACCCAGAGCCTTTTATCGGCCGGAGTAGTGGAACCACCGAATCGAAAATTAAATAAGAAAACAAAACAAATTGAAAATGTACCACCGATCAATAAATATAAGTATCGGGCTCAGCGACCTCCAGAGATCGAATGAATAACAGTACTGATTGCAAGCGCGGAGAGACGTTTTACTGCCGCCACACTGCACAAGCAGCGCCACTGTGCTATAAAAAAGAGTATGATAATGGACCTTTGGAAACGGCCGAGCACGACATATACGAAATATTGCAGTCTCGGTTTGATTGAGACTGTACATGAGCGGTAGTGAAATATGCTAGCTCCCGCTCACGCCCTAAAGCCCCGAGTTGAGCAGAACTCAACATTCATAAAAAATCATCAGTACATAATTTATAATTTTAACCATCCCGAAGATGGCAAGCATATGGCGGTGGATTTAGCAATATGTGTATCTTTATTTCATCCCCTATATCCAGCGGCGTATGGTCCCCAGGATCTAATAAAATTGTATGCCCCAAAGAGCGAAATAAATAAAATAAAATTAGTGGCGAGCAGCGGTTATGAAGCCTGCGTATCACAAGTAACAGCCAAAAGACTAAACTAAAAGCAGACAACATATCCTATGAGTGGTTAAACAATAACCAGAGCCTTTTATCGGCCGGAGTAGTGGAACCACCGAATCGAATATTAAGTAAGAAAACAAAACAAATTGAAAGTGTACCACCGATCACTAAATATAAGTATCGGGCTCAGCGATCTCCAAAGATCGAATGAATAACAGTACTGATTGCACAATAAATTGCTTTTTAAGATTTAGCAACAAACACAAGCCGAGTCGTTGAGTTTTTCAGATCAAACATATTCTTCAAACCAATAATGAAACCGAAGGTAACATGCGACCAAATGCAATGAATATGCACAATTCATAAGAAACTGAGATTGACACCAATCTCCCTACCATCTGATCGTCTCCAGTCCCTTTAATATTTAAAACAAGATAAACACAAACATATGTACAAAGTGACACAACAAAATACTATTGCATGATATATAATAAATATGCTAATGAAAATAATTCTGTATGTATGTACGGTGTATATGTTCTAACTAAAAACACAACCAAATTAAAACAAAAATGCAGGCCTAATGCAAATGAAAACTATATACTCAGTTGCAAAAGAAAGTGGACACTGAGTTTTGTTTAGATTTAATTGTATAAAGTTTTTTTAGAATTAACTTGACAAATTCCAAAATGAATATGCCATGTTTGGTACCAACTTTTTTATCATTCCATTTCCAATATCATGTTGTCATTTATTTTTCGAGGTGTAAAGTAACATTTTGAAAGTGTCCAGTTTCTTTGCAACTGACTATATATACAGGTTAAGTGTATACTTTATTACACAAACCCGAAAAGCATTTTTAAAGTAACATTGATCAATACGAGTTATTTTGTTGTTTCTTTATTATTGTTTATCTGTATTTTGCATGTCGTATGCCAGTATGCCACAACATATGTCGTTCTAGTTAAGCTAAGATAATGCTCATGACATTTATGACTGACTGTGGGGTTCACCTACTTTAAATTAATTCCATAAACTACTCAATAATAATTTCATCATATTTAATATAATGACAATATGATCATATTTGTAATTTGCCATTCCCATTCTATTTTAGATCCACGTGTGTCTTCTTCATCATCCCAGTATTATTTCAGGTGCTACTTGAG